>JBBBDQ010000555.1:1895000-2030000 GCA_037127315.1 Ascarosepion bandense | reverse complement strand
AATTTTTATTGTTGTTTATATAAGTTTTCTGTCTAGTAACGGACAGCCTTTTTCTTTTCGAGTACCAACGTTCATTGGGATTGGTTTTAAGGGCAGCGGTCCCCAAGTCCTACCCTCTTATTTAACCCAAAACAGGAGGGAAGGGACGGATTAATACCTTTCCCAAGTGTCCCAGTGCTTAAGTGAATGCAGAGTATTCAACTGGAATTCGTACTCGGCTCACCGATTTCTCTTTCCGAGCCGATATCCACTGCACCACAACGCACTATTCGTCACTAAACGCTTACAGCACCTGGTATTCCCGCGCTGGTCACCCATCTAACTACTGACCAGGCTCAACGTTGCTTAACTTCGATGATCGATCGAGAACCGGTGTATTCAACGTGATATGGCCGTAAGCCGCGAGGGTTCGTACTAGTGGAGTTTTTGTACAGGTAAAGGGTAAATTGACTAGATTTTAATTCTATATCAGCGTCGAGGAACGGGATTTTGTTATTAACCATGAGATCGTATGTAAATTTTAGCGTTGTTTTTTCAAAAGTTGATTTTACTTTGATAATTCGTCTTTATTTTTTACCAAAACGAAAATGTCATCAACATAGCTTGTGTAGGTTGCCAATTGTTTTAAATACTTTTTTTCAATATAAGACATGTAAGATTAGCGAAACAGGACATAAAAGGGTTTCCACTGTTAACACTATTAATTTGAATATAGCAAATTTATTAAACACCATATTTCTGCTGTAATCCCTGATAAAAACAAGTAAAGTTTATAATATACTACAGAAAAAAAGACCGCAAACTTTGCCATCACTAACCAAAATAACCCCAGCAAATTTAAACTAGAGATGACCAATATAGTAAAAAGTTTTTGTCGATAACACAAAAATTCTTGTAAAATCACATTGTTGTAGACATCTCGCTATTCGAGAGGCCTTATTTATCAAATATCTTTAGCCTGCTATTAACCTTACATCGTTTAGTAATGGAGATAATGTTTTTAAGTTTTTCTAAAAATAGTTCACAACAATTCGGTGGGGCACACGACTGCTGGAAACGAAAACCCCTCTTCAAAACCACACACAGATGAGCTGCTATGTAATGATCAATACATGGGAAAATAACTGCATCAAGGATAAAAGCACTCCTGATAATGGCTATACAATTAGTCGAAAGCACCCGGGACAATAAAAATTATGGTCAATTTTTATATTTCCTAACTCCTGCCAAACGGAAAAGCATTAGAATGCTGGTAAAAAATTAATAAAACATTAATTAAATCTTATTTATTGGCCGTATTTAATTTCCAAGTTGACTAAATTAAGTCAATGATAATAAAACCTCGCTACATGAAAACGGTATTTAAATATTCGATCAGGATATTTGACCCTAACCAATGCTAGAGGCATCCGAAAATAATAGTTTCTAAAGTCATCAGTATTAATAAATGGTTCAGTCTAGCTGAAAGCCTTGTGACTAGAAAGATTGTGCTGCGCCTATTGCTGAAATATAGTCTAACATGTCTATCCTAGAAAGCACTATTCGAATGTTTTTATCTTATCTCCGACACACATACACGTACGCACGAAAAAGTGTGTGTGTGTTAGAGAGAGAGAGAGAGAGAGAGAGAGAGAGAGAGAGAAAGAGACAGAGAGAGAGAATATATAATAGGTATGTACATCTTTTATATGCCGATAACTGGGACTTGATCACCCAAAATGAAGCGGAAATGCAAGTTCTGATGGATAATCTTTCTCGTTCTTGGAAAGCTTTTAAACTCAACATCAGCCTGAACAAGACACTGACCATGTTTCATATTCCAACCTGCTCTGGACTAATTTTACATTGAATAATCAGTGTTTGTAGAGATCTACAAACTGAAAGTGGTAGGCAAATTCTAACCTTGAGAACACAATAAATGAACATTGCACTTTTGACGATGAAAAACCTACTCATGCGAAGAAGACAACTGATGCTTTTGCATTGGAAGATGGGTCCGCTCTGAAAATGTACTTAAGTAGTGCACAAAGATGGCAGTCTACAATGCCGCTGTATCCCTGTGAGACGTGGGTTGTACACCACAGACACTTAGACACTCTGGGGAGATTCTTGCTGCCCAGTAGATATGCAACATGCCAGACACTGTGTTACTAAAACAATTCAACGCAATCAGCATCGATGCACACATTCATCGCCACAGGCAGTCCACGTCTACTTGACGACAGCAAATTACACAAGCAAATTTTCTACGGCGAGTTACTCTACAATACTGGACTCCAGCATAAACCAAGTAAAGGACAAATTTTTAAAAATGTCCTTCAGTCTGCCATACAGAAAACCGTGAGTGGGAAACAGCAGTTTTTGATCTAAATAAATAGGTGTACAACTGATTCTTCCAAAAACATGCAGCTAGTAACAGGGAAATCATTGATACAGCAATCCATCAATTGCTATGTGATTAATGTGGAGAAGTATGTCTCTCCAATATAAGCTTCGTTAAAAAGGCAATATTGGTAAACCTTTCTCAAATTATTAACACTACTATGATAGGAAATTGCCTAACATACATGGCGTAACAGAAAACCTAGAGAAACAGCCCAAAAGAAACAGAGAAAAGACTAAATTCTTGAAAATGATTGTAGTATCAATTGAAAGTACTTGTAATAAAATTATAATTGAAATAGTCTGCTATTTGTGTATAAAACAACAGTCTGAAGTTAGAATAACTTAACAGAAGTTGTGTTATTTGTGTGGAATTCTCTTTGTGAGATTGTAATTTAAGACTTCAGAGGAACCTGTGGAAATAATTATTTTTATATCAATAATTTTATTGTAATTCTATATACATATAATTTACTAACTTTATATTTTCTTCAGAATTATGATTTGAAGAAGATTATACTGCGCAATATGAAGTCAGTAAAGAAGACTCTTCTGCTTTTAACATCAGCACCTCTTAAATTCTTTAAATTTGACTCGAAAATCCGGCGCTGCCGCCGCTGTGATTTACCTAAATACTGCGTTCATTGAACAGACAAAAGACAGTATTATTCATACACTATATATATATATATATATATATATATATATATATATATATATATATTGTGTGTGTGTGTTCTTCCCTACATATATATATATATATATATTTTCGTATATGACAGTAATGTCTGCATTCTATAGAGGTGCATGAACGGGTATATGTGTTTGCCTTCATAAAATAAAACTGCACTTGCTTACAAACCCTCCAGCCATTTCGATTGGCACTGCTTCCGTTCTGACACAACACCCAACATCCGTTCCATGACATCATTCTTTTTCTCTTACGTTAACCACAAAAGTCAACACACGATAGTTACTATTCTGTTATTTACCAACGAATTTCAATTCTTTATACTTTTCGTCACGAACGTTTACGATCGCATAAACAAAATTTTTATTCTAAACATCTGTCCTCTACTTACCAGTGTGTTTGTATAAATTGTATGAATATGCAAAACTTACACTTTAATGTCGTTAGTTATCAATATATATATACATTGTGGTATAGTATATAGTTATTTTCTCTGTTATAATAAAGACAGTTGTGTACTGATGGCAACCTCGGCTCAGTTCATTATCTTTACTACCATTTATTAAACCTTACTACTAGTTATGAAAACTCTTGCCACCTGTTTGCTTTTTAACAGTGTCTTATTATTTTATTTTTCCAGTAATTATGTCGTCGAGTAGTGAAAATATATATCCCCTCCCGTTGTGTATTTATTTGTGTGTATATATATACACATATATATTTAATATTTCTCTCCTGTCTTCCTCAAGGATTTTCATTTTTTTTTTCTTAAGATACTCAATAGTAGGTATATAAACATATACGTTGCGGTCATTTTAGACGGCATATCGATAGAAATATTTTTCCGTCATTTTTTATGGCACAGACTCACTCGTATATATATATATATATATATATATATATATATATATATATTGCAAATTATATTTTCGAACATGTCCAAACTAAAATCTACTACAAAAGTGTACATTTTCTTTCGATACTGAAAGAACATTTCATGATTGTTCTTTCAATGTCGAAACAAAATGTACACCTTTGTAGTAGATTGTAGTTTGGACATGTTCTAAAATATAATTTATAATAAAATATTCATAGCTCTATTTCTATATTGAGCACTGTTTTAATGTTTTGAACGTTGTAAATATTTTTTTCGTTCCTTATTCACTTGGATATATATATATATATATATATATATATATATATATATATATATGGAAAAGTTTATCACTTAACTGAGCTGAAACATGCCGACTTCATAACGATAAGGTCACCATGAAAATAATCGTCGTAGAACAGATTGAATGACACTTGCGCTTACAAAGAAAATGATGTTGTAATGATAGTGGAACCTGATAAACCGCTCTAATTTTCAAGGTGGTGAAAATTAGATGATTTGGTAAAATTATGTCTCAATGTAAGATATTCAATACTAGATACATCAATATATGTATTGCCATCATTTTAGACGGCATATCAATATAAATGTTTTACCGTCATTTTTGACGGCACGGACCAACTCCTATATGTATAAAACATTTGCACGAGAAGCTGCTGAATGGTTCCCAAATATATATGATATTGTGTCATTATAGTTGGGAAAATTTAATTGCAAAATGGCAGCCAATTTTCAGGATCTTTGCATTTTTTTTAAATTTGTTTCAAAGCTACACTATATTATGTATGCATATAATGGCGTATCATGTAATTACATCAGCAGCCGTGGTAAATTCTCTACTACTGTTGTTTCTACAATTACGCTTTGTTTAGATATTTTGTTTAGATATTTTCGTAATGCAACTGTGCAAACTGTTTCATGAAAATGTTGTAAAAGCAAGAAATAATTTACAAGAAGAACGTTAATACTCAATAAAATTTGATAATTTAGTATTGTTTTTGGTCATATTATACCGAAGACTAAAGACTATTAATTTAGGTTATACTAATTATAAGAAAAACAAATCACAAGAATTAAAGATACAGTGTCGTAAGAATGTTTTTAATATATAAATTCGCATATCCATACATATGGAAACATACACATTTACAACGAAATACTATCCTGATTCATGGCTTAGAGAAATGTGTAATCGCATCCGACTCTAGTAAAATATTCTGAATGTTAATTTCTTAGGTAGAAAATTTTACCTCAGTTGTCTCTATGTTTAGTAATATATATATATATATATATATATATAAAGGTGCATCAATGATTTGATAAACAAAATTAAGTGAAATTTTAACTGTATAATGGTCAAAAAATTTGTTATTCACAACTGAATTAACTCCATCAATACGATGCTGAAAAATAAATATTTGTTGTATAAAACAAATGCCTTTTTCATCATGTTAAAGACTTAACGATTTCGCGTCTCCCTCCAGCTATGGGTTAAGTAGAAGAACAGATTCAGTTCTATAGTTTTGGTTCGCAACCAGTCTACCGCAAAAAGTAATGGCAACCTACAGCGGGAAAATCTTCTTCTCAGTCAGTCATATCTCTTTCGAGAAATGATCGCCCAAGCGTGTATCACGTATGACACTTAACTGACTGACAGTATATGTAATTTGTATTTAATCAGAATTATGCATTATATATAAGTGTGTGTGTGGGGTGATAATAAATGATTTATGGGATAAGCAATTAATCAATTTCAGGTAAGTGTTTTTTGTATTTAATAAACTGGGCAGATATGACGCAATAAAAATGAAGTTCCCATTGGAATTGACGTGAGATCGCCTATGAAGATTGAATTCACTACTGTCATGAACATTTTACAATATCTTACCCATGAGATATGTTATTGTATGAGTAATCTTCCGTATACTTTCGTCTTAATACACAACTTTATGTTCAAAAAAAGAAAGTGAAATTTTGCACATGCGTGTTGGCGAATTTTAGCAAGTAAATGCCTGCTTGTAATGATAGAGAACGTGCAGTAACGTGCGGCTATTGTCTGATATATCATTTTGAAAGTATCTTCTGATGTAAATTCATCAAAATCAAAACATGTTTATCTCTCCTCCCAACGGCGAAGGCGTTTACCTTTATTCCCTACTTTCTTTGGATTCTTATTCATTTTTCAAATGCTCTCAAAAACACAAGTTGTCTTTGGCAAAACGGTTTTCAATGAAAAAAAATTAAATTCAAGACATACAATATACAAAATCACGAACGTGTTTTTATATATTACTTGTTCTATATTTTGTTGTTTAAGTGTTCCGAGCAATTTTACTTATATTTAGCAAAATTTCAATAATTTTTCTTTCATTTTTAAATCAAATCACTCTTGGGTTTTATTGAGAATTTAAAAAACGTCAAAATAAAAAATAAAATTATGTCGATTTTTAAGCATCATGTAACTATTTGTAGTAAAAGTGACTCAGGTTCAAATTTTGTAGATGCCAATACTATTAAACGAGAAAAAGAAAATCATATAAAAAATAAAACTAATTCAGGTTTCTTATAAGACGACTCAAAGCATGAGTCTCCGAGCGTTCTTTCGAAAGCGGTATTCAGTTTAAATACTGATTCCCGATTAAAAATATATTTATTTCCGACATTCTCATCACTCAATTCAAAGAAGAATCCACGCCTGATAACATATTCTACAACTTACTTTAAGCACAATCCTTTTTGGGGGATGTTAAATGCTGAAAATTAAAATTTACGGTTTAGGGTTGCTTAAAGAATTATATATAATGTTTAAAAACATTTAACTAATTTATTTTGGAAAAATTAATTAATTAATTTAAACTTTCTTAAATTGTGTTTTAAAATTGTATACTTTTAATAATATTCAAGCTGGAAATATTTAATATTTATTTTACTTTAGTTAAGTTAATTTCATCTATCTACGTGATAAGTATATATTCCGTTTGGAATTTCGAGAATACAAGGTGCTACTCATAATAAGAAAAATTTAAACAGATTAATCAATCTGTTCATTCGACATTTATCCAGCCTTTCTTATGTCTCATTAAACATGTCACACATCTCTCGAAATCATTTCAACAGGAAATACGGAACCATGTCTTAAGTTTCCCTAACTTTTATTAGTACCTACTATATGCGTAACCGAACTTTTGCTACTGAGGTTTCCCCGTCATGTAAAACAAAAAACTATTTTTGATATATGAGCATTTGTATATATTTCTCCTTGATGTTAAAATAAACAAATATAGTGCCATTTACTATAATTTTAAACATTTTCTTGGATTTTTCCTGTGTAACTAACGAGTTAATATTTATTAAGAAAAAAAACCACTGATCGGTAATTTTTAATAAAATCAGTTGAGACATAGCTTAATGTCTAGATTTTTTTCTAATAGATTTTCAGTTACTATTTATTACCCTTTTGTTAGGGCATCTCGGTGTGGTGTAATGGCTAGCAAGCTTGTCTCGCTAAGACCTGTTACAATTGGGTTCGATCCTCACTGGGTGCCCCATACTTGCGGGCTTGTGCCACATCTAACCTGCGCTTAGAAAATCAATCGCTACCCATCCTTTTGGCTAGGAGGCATATGACCAATTAAGACCAGATAAGACCAGTTTCGAACTCAACTACCGCGTGAGGAGGATGAGTATTATTTGACCGATGACCCGGGTGCTCAGGGTCTTCCACGTTAAAAAATGACCTTGTGTCATATCTCTCTCCATTTGGGGAGAAGGGTAAATATCTTATCTCCCTTTTGTTCCAGGTGAAAGAGACTGCACTAACTTAATATATATATATATATATAGTCATCCGCAGACAGATCTGTTTCGTCATATCACAGCTCATCCGTACGGTTAGACTCCGATTGCTTTTTTACTCAGGATTGAAACCCCACCGAAATGGCGCCAGTTGGCGACTCTACCCTGGGCTATGGGCGTTCGGTGGAAGTAGGCAGACTTTTTAGCGCATATCATTATACGCGCCCAATAGCTAGAGTGCTCTAATTCATTTCACTGAATGAGCGATGCGTATATATATATATATATATATATATATATATATATAGAGAGAGAGAGAGAGAGAGAGAGAGAGAAAGGGTTAAGCAGGAAAATTGTTTTGTTCTTCATAGTTATACGTGGTTTGGATCATCAGTTTTATGTGCAAGAAGTCTAAAATTCTTGTCGCCTTAACATGAATGCGAATAATGACTGGAGAGGTCAGTGACAAACTCGTCCTCGTTCTGACTAGCAAACAACCCAACAAGCTGAGAAAAATTAGACGAAGTGAAGACAATCATTTTTAACTCTAATTTAGACAACTGCGAGCGTCTTGACGCCCCTCACCCCATCACACCGGTTGAACAAAGTAATTTTCGCCCAGAGATCACTTTGAGTAACAAGCATTACTTGTTTCTGCAAAACCTCAATTGGGGAGATGTTGAACGCATTACCAATCACGATCGCAAAACACAAATATACTTAAGGTTCACTCGTGATTAGATTTACAACGCAATATCACAGCTAAGTGACACTTGAGTCATTCTTGGTTTTTCTTAATTAGTTTACAAATGGGGGCATCGTTGACTGACTGAGGCTCAAAATTATTTGTGTCTTAAAACTGACCAGCTTGCAAATAACTAATACAGACGAATATTACGAAAATTTATTTTCCAATAGCATGTATTTTTCTTGTGCTGTTTTTGAGTATCATTATTATTAAAATTGTAAAAATGATGGAATTATTTAAGTACAACTTCACTTTTGCCGAGAATCATACTATCTGTGCGATATACCTAGAATTAAAGTACCTCTATCCTCCTCAATATCAGAGTGTAGTATCTGTACACTCTTTGAAAAGTGTTAAGCACACAAAACAGTATGCCTGTGTGAAAGAGATAGAGAGAGTGAAAGAGAGATAAGAATCTAATGGAATGGTAAATATATGAGACAATTTGGAAAACTTCATCTCTCTTCATCTGAACCGTCATCGAATATAATTTTATTTCGCAAGAGCAAAATGACGTATTAGTTTGCATTTTTTGTTTACGTATGTCATATTGTTTCAGTACTAATTTTGTAATCAGTCAGTTAAGTAACATACGTGAAACACGCTTAGACGATCATGTCTCGAAAGTGATATGACTGACTGGGCAGAAGATTTTCCCTCGGTAGGTTGCCATTACTTTCTGTGGTAGACTGGCTGCAAACCAAGGCTATAGAACTCAAGCTACCCTGCTATTTAAAGCATAACTGGAGAGAGAAGTGGCGCATTAATTTTGTAATAACAGGACATAAACTGAAATAACCGGTCGTAGGAACTCATAAATCCTGACACGTTCGTATCAGAGTAAATTATATTTACCATTTCATTAAAACGGAACTTCATTCATTCAACTTTTAACTGTTTTTGCCGTGTTTGGGTTAAGTTTTTTATTGAAATGAGCTAAATTTTGTTCAAATTCATTAGACTTGTAGTTGCAGATAATATAACTAGTCTAGTTTTTGTTCATACGGTTTCTTTGCTTTGGTGTTATATGTGATATAACTAAGATAGTAGAAAATTTAAAGAAAACGTTCAATAATTTTGTCCATAATGTCTATTTCGTGGCTGTACATTTAATGCGTGAACAGATATAGTAAATTTACAGGGAAGAAAAATAATTTCAACACGGAAAAATGTTTTTACTTTAATAACTTATTATTTATCATTTGTTATGTTGTTTAAGAACTATGTTCTTACACAACATAACAAATGAAAAATAAACAGCAATTTACACATAGAAATGTAGATAATAATGTTAATTTATTCAGATACACACCAACCAAATGCTATAATCCTTTGGTTTGACAAGGTTTCTGAGTGCACAGCAATAGTACTTTACTTGCTATGTGCTACTCTGATAATGTTTGACAATCTTATCCTAGCACACCCAAGAACAGTGAGCATAGAGCTTTGCTTTAGGGAAAAGTATAGAGAAGTTAGATGGAGGTTAATGAAATGGGGAGATTGTAATTCTGCCTAAATTTACAAGTATAAATGCCGTTTTTCTGGCAATACACTGATGAAATGAACACAAACTAATATTACCTCCTATGTTCTAGTGATCTTGAAGGCCGAAATAGACCCACATCGAACTACGAATTTAGGTTAAAGAAATTTTTGTGCTTTATTACAAGCTATCTTATTCTTTTTTACAATATTTCTTAATTTCGCTAGGAATCATATGATTTAGTGACCTCTCTTGACTTTAGCATGATCTTCGTGAGGACTTGTCGTTGAATGGTTAGGCATCAGTCATGTTCAAGTCACTATTCCCACCTTTTTCTATTTTGTACTTCTTTTTAAACAATTCGCTTAAATACAAATTCCGCTTTTTTTCTACGGCAATTCGAAAATGACAATCGGGGAAAGTCACTGCATTTCCAGACACTTCCAGTCACTTCCAAAACAAAAAAATTACGAAAACTATTATTTCACGTATATCTGCATGGCGTCTAAACTGACACTTGAATTTTTTCACGTAATATACAGTTTGCATGAAGATCTTTCTTGTTTTCAGATAACAACCTGAAAGTTTTCCATAATATTTTAGTGAAATTTTCACTTTCCAAAATTAAAGTCTGCAATTATAGTTTAGATATAAGGCAAAATAAAGGGTCATTTTAATCTGACGCTATGAAGATAGACGCTGAAAATACACTGAAAACCTAAATTTTGTATACTTATATTGTTCTTTTTATATAAATACTAGTAGTATAGGCCGGCGTTGTTCGGGTGTAATGAAAGCTTTAAAACTAATCCATGGTCCTGGTGCTCACACTCTTTGGACGTTGGCACGAAAGACTAAAAAGAAATAGTTGTTTCCAGTTAAAGCGAAAGCGTAGACTGAAAGAAAAATTAATGGATGTAAGTCAAATTTTGATTTCCTGGTTTCGATATCAAATAAGATTTTTCGTCGTAAACTGAATTTTGAAGGCTAAATAAGTCCTCTGAGTAAATGATATCATGTTTGAGACTAAGATCTACAATACAATTATACCTACTTAGAGCGAAACCCGAAGCAAAAACTAAAATAAAAGGGCTGAAAAAAAATACAGACATACAGGCAGATAAACAGACACACACACAAACATCTTGCCTTATATATATATATATATATATATATATATATATATATATATATATTATCGATTTTCTGCACTATTGTAATAACTGCAACCTTGAAACTTCTGAATATCGTTTCTTATGTCTTTGTCTATGAGTGTAATCAAATTTGATTAAAATCGGACCATTCCTTCTATAACCCGATTTTTTCGATTATGGATTTTCGATATTTATCGGGGGTACCTCAACACAAAACCTAGCTAAGAATACTTGCAGACACTTATAGTATAACTGTGTAAATTTTCAAGAAAATCGGTTCAGCCGTTTCGGAGTCTATAGGTAACGGACACACACACACATACACACACACACACACACACACACACACACACACACACACACACACACACACAAAGTTCCATTTATAAATAAGTTTAGATACATAAATTCGAGAGAGAGAGAGAGAGAGAGGGAAGACAAAAAAGACAACGGTAGTTTCCTTACGGTGTAAAATATGTGCTCTAAATTTTAATCACTTGCTCTTCTCACGGGAAATATAACCCATACAATTTTATGCTGGAAAACCTATTTTTTATGGGTAGAGAGAAATGAATAAACTTGGCAAAACAGCTACTTATATTTTATAAAAAATTTTCGTATTGACTGCTCCTGGAGTGCAAATATTTTTCAAATAATAAATATCTGTCAATCTTGAAAATTATTATTCAAAATTATTATTCAAAATGAACTTGATCACCAGCAAGAAAAACAGGAAAAGAATACTGTTTTCCTCATCAAGTAATAGATAGATAGATAGATAGATAGATAGATAGATAGATAGATAGATAGATAGATAGATAGATAGATAGATAATCGAACAAAATTTGTCAATACTTATGAGACGAGGTAGTATTTATATTATTTACATTGATGAGGTAGTATCTGTATTATTTATATTGTTCGGTCTGTAGTCCTCATCTTATTGCCATATTCACGACGTTTCGGCCGTTGTACGCTCCAGTCTTTTTCAGGTCCTCAAGGGCATATGGCTCAATGAATAAAATCGTTGGTTGGATCCAGCGACTTGACCCAAAAAGTTGTGAATTCAATATCTGGCTACAGCAGTGATGAACAAATAACTTGGAAAGTTGAGTTTAAATGGAGATAACAAAGACATCCAGAAGTATCATGGTTCATGGAACGAGAACAATATACCACAGTGATCGAAATGAAAGGTTTGGCTCGAAATTCCAATCACCTGAAGAAGGCCGGGGCACACAACAGCCTAAAAGTTGTTAATATAGCAATAAAGAACAACAGTCCAAACAATGTAAATAATACAGATAATCGAACATGGACTTTTCACAAAGGTTTTCTTGGGAATATTTTCATTCTTTTATCATTATTAAAGGGATATGCTTACCTAGAAAGAGAGAGAGAGATTAACTCATTTTAATAGATATTTATGTCCTGTAATTGTTACCGATTTACAATTAAATGGATGGATTGATTGTTACAAAAGAACAAAGAAATTGTTACTGTTTTCTTCCAATTGGGAAATGTTTATCACAATTTTCCATGAACGGCAGAACATAAAGAAAAAATACATAACTCTCACAACCACTAAGCAGATTCCTAAAGATAAACAAAACTAAAGGCCTAGAGAAAAGGGTTCTTCATCGCGTACACCTAGCTTCAAAATAAATCCATGCGTGAATGCGTATTGTCCTCGTGTGGAGAAGCCAACCACACAATCGCGGCTCACCGACGCTTTACTCTGACCAAATATGTCAGGTTGGCATGAACACAAGGTGACAAAGCAGGCAATTACCGCCAGAACGTCTCCAGCAGATGCTATTGCCTGTATCCGAACGTATCTATTATTCAGAATCCATAATCGTAAGTTGTGGGCTTTAGTTAGATTAAAATGCTTCTCTCTTCGCCTTGTTGCAGCCATGGTTGCTGGATGGAGTCCTCATAGCATCAGAAATGTTCCAGCTCAGCATGATCGACGCTATATGACGTCAGTGACACAAACAGAGGTTGAATTGTTTATTCATTGTTTATGTTCTTTGTCACTGTTCTTTTCATAAATGACTTTTCGACTTTTGTTGAAAGTTTTAAAAAATCTTTATGATTCTAAAAAATCATTTGTTTCTGCCAATTAAAATCACTCATTGAAACGATTCCTCACTTTGGAGTTAATAGCTGTCAAGTAAAACATTACTATTATTGTGCAGTGAATTAGAGCTTGCTAACGTTAGAGCTTCACTGTGGAATAATGATTAGCAAGCTGATCTTGCAGATCATTACTACTGAGTAGGGATTTAATTTATTAGATGTTCCAAACTTACAGTCTTGTGTCAAACAAAGATAAGATTTCTAATTAATTAAAATATTATTTTATTTAACAATATTTTTTCATATTTATCATTATATACTATTTCTATCTTATTAACGTTGTTGTCTCAAAACACTTCAACAATAATAATTTCGAAATCAGAAAATAAACAAGAGGATCATTGATTTCGTCTCTTTTATTCGAATCAGCTGAAGTGTTTCAAGTCTAAGTGGGTTGTGACAAAAAGTAAAAAGCATAAGACGGCGTAAAAGATATAAAAACAAACAAAATTCTTCATCTAGAATTTTGAAATAAAATATAGTAACAAATCATTTCGTGGTTAAAATACGATTTTCAATGAGTTCTTATAATAACAATGCTTATAAATATTTTTAATCATTTCACCCCAAACAGGCGTGATAGCGAATAGTGCGCAGGGGGTTTGAGTGAGAGAAAATACTGAGTTCGGGGAATATTGAAGGAAAAATGAACGATGAACGGGATTCAAGAAGATAGAAGATGGCAATTGGCGTTGCATTTAAATTTTTTGGCGATTGTAGCGATCAGAAAAGCAAGACGGGATTACCACAGACGGGAAAAACTGTTCGAGTAGAAGTGACGATTACATTTAACTATTTAAAACGGTAAGCACCCTTAAATTCATGTGAACGGGGTTACCAGGAAAAAAGCTCATCAGAGCAGTTGCCATGAACATATTTGTAGAAAAGACAGACAATATATATATATATGTGTGTGTGTGTGTGTGTGTGTGTGTATGTGTGTGTGTGTGTGTGGGAGGGTTGTGTGCGTGTGCATGTATGCGTATGTGTGTGTGTGTGTTTTTATGGTCAATACCACTGAAAGTTTTGTTAAGACTTTTTCTGTATTTCGTACCATTTTCTTGGTTTCTAGTGATAATACAAACACAAATATAAATTTCCATTGTATCATTTTCAGCATTCATAAGCTATTAACAAAGAGTTTGAGTTTTGTACTATGTTTGTCTTATCATTTTTCAAATATCTCGTCTTCATACGTCATGTCGTTTTATAAGTATCTCTTCTTCATGCATCAGGTTGCCTTTTGTTGATCTTTTTCTTCTGTTAAGAAATATATATAACATGTTTGTTCCTAAATCTGATAATATTTTATGAATCTTGGATTGTTTGCATATACAATCATTTCTCTTATAGAATATTTTGTGCTACTGGTAATGATTTGTCTAATCTTTTACTGCGTTTAGTTGCGTTCGTTAGTAATGTGAGATTTAATTTAACTATTGCCGGAAAATGACAAATTAATCGTCGTGATAATGTTGTAATGATGTAATCAATATATGTGTTGTTAAAATAATAATTATTAGAAAAATGTTATCCAAGTCGCTAAGTGAATTTATAAGCAATATTGATTTGTTATAGTTTTAATTTTTGTTGTATCGTTAGTGGCAATCATGTTGGAGATTTTTATGTTTTTCGAGTATTTGTTTTATCAGTAGATAATGATCTATTTCTATGGTTGGATCAGTGTTAATATTTAATATTAATAGGGCCCTTTGTGATTTATCTCCAAGGCGTTTATATATATATATATATATATATATATATATATATATATATATATATATATATATATATATTGAATTAAACAAGTACGCTTTTAATCGTCTCGATTTTCATTCAGCCTTTTATTGTTCGAATTTTTTATGCTTGATTTTAAAACAATTTAGTCAAACTGCAAGCCAATGTAATAATTTAAAATAATGTTATTTAATTCGCACATAGAAATCTGACTGTTATTGACAAATAAGATTATTATTCTCCTGACACGACTTTTCTAGACTCTTTACCTATGTGCTGAGGTTCTTCTCTGCTGAAAAGAATTTCATCCAGGGCCAGACGAGCAACAGGCAGGCAAAACGACAGGTGGATTTTCAAAGATATCGAGGAGGTTCCAGTCGTGAAGCATACGAAGTTCCCCTCCCCCGTCATGGTCCTTGGCGTTATCTCAAGCGACGGGGGCTTCAAGCCTCTGTTCTTCTTTCAAAAGAGACGCGGCACATAAAAGAAAGAAGTAGTTGTATTCGGAGTTCCATCCTTACGATGTCTCATGCTTTTTCCAGCATCGCTTTCATTTTTCAAAAAAGTTTGCAAACCTCCCTATCACATGCATCATCGCCTTATACTTCATCTTGTATATGGCTTGAATCTAGACATTACACTTTCAATGATGAATTTAGCTTTTGAAAAAACTAAACTCCACAGAAAATTAAATCTGAATTGTCTGAGACGGACAGAGTAGTTGATTCTAGTGGACATTTTAATGATAAATGGATAGTCAAACAGTATGCAAACTCGCTCAATCGAGGTTGCATAATCCCTCGAGAGCGTATCTGCTCAGATATGTATAGTAAGTTCCTCTTTGACTGGCTGTCAAATTACATCAAGTTTGTGCAAACGGTTCTCAAAACATTCAAAAAACAAACGGTTACTTCAGCACATACTTCGTATGATGCTATACGCTTTACATTCGCGAATGCTGCGCTCTCTCCTCACGTAATATTTCTTGAAAAATACTACATTCCTGAAACTTCGGGTCAGCATCAAATGCACTCTAAAGCTCACACAATACCAATACATTCATCATTATGTTAGGAAGGAGACGCTTCAGTCATTAAATATCGATAGGCAATCATAAAAAATAGTTTCAGTGATCATCTCTTCTATAAGCGAAATGACAAGGAGATTACTTTCACTTCTACTTGCAAAATATTGTTATGAATGTTTGATTAAATGACCATAATCAACATGAAAAAATAATTATTACTGAGACATACGCTGACAGAAAGTAAGATCAGAACACCCCGAAAAAGTATACTATAGATTTATATTCTGATACTATTGATATTCTTCAAATTGTGCTACGATGAGTTTCATAGTGGGAAAAAAGTCCAGGTTTTGTGTCCTGAATATTGTTCATGGGATTCTTTTTTTCAAATTGAAGAATTTGAAACGGTATGGATTGTGCGTCTTTAAGGGGTTGAAGGGTTTTGAAAAAGTGCTATTCATATTGAACGTGATGTGTGGTTAGTGCTCGATGTGGGCAAGGGTGGGCAAATGTAAATGGCTGCCTATATATATTCTATAGAGCCACGTAGTACAGACCCTAACTTAATCAAGATTGTATAAGTTTTTATATCTACCTGTGTGTGTTCATTCTTTTTAAGTGGAATTGGCTTTAAAATTAGAATGTCATGAATTTTCGTATATTTTAGGGTATAAAACTATACAACTGTTGGAAGCATTTCAGGATAATGTGTAAAAATTTCACAATACATCCAAGAATGGATCCAAAAAATATATTCTTATGTTTAGTTAGTTGATTTTTTTATTCTAAGTAGTTCAGATAACTTTCCAGTGCCCCGTTGTATATAAGAAATGTCATATTGAATTGATATTACTGATCAGTTCTGCTTCCGACAATAGGGATTAATATTTAAATTTCACTTCTCATAATTAAAGTCAAACATTACTCGTAATTTACAAATTCGCCTCCGTTACATTATTCTTTACTTGATCATAACTTTTTGAAGTGCTAAAGTAAACAGTGTGAAATCGAAAATACAGAAATAGCCTCCGACGAGGCATCCTAAGCCCCAGAAATGTGTCTTTCTTACACCCCGTTCGGTCACAAAAACAGATCACCAATAGATCATTATTCTGTTACTCTACCATCGTAATGGCAGGAGTTATTTTTAATTAAGATTTTTTATTATCACATTTACTACTTTATTTTGGTTGCTTTCTATCTTATTTCATTTTTAATTTTATTAATATATTTTTAATTACTATTATATAAGGACTTTTTAAGACGTTTGCATGTTCCCACTCGTTTCAAACTTCCAGCACTTTCCTCAGTACTCATACAAACTCCAACATTTCCACTGTAAGCTTCCTCGAAACTTCAGTTTCTAATACTGTCTAGACTACTTCTGTGGTGATCAGCTTAATTAACCCAAGGTCACATGTTATGAGAACGGTCTCTTCAAATCATTACTGACTGTGTATGTGTAAATTAAATCGGCCAACTTTTGTGTCTGCTCAACAATAGCCGACAGCATACAAACGCTCTCTTTAGTTCTTAGCACAGCAGGGATGCTCGTCTCGGCGCATTTGGAAAACAATATTTCTCTCTCAAGACAAGGCGTGAATGGGTTACACAATACATTGTATGGGCGTGAGTGCGTGTGAAGTGAGGTGCAAGTGTGCATTTATACCTACATATGCATGCGAGTACTTGCTTGCTTTTGTGTGTTGGGAATGTGTGCACGCATGTATGTATAATTAGGCTCACCATAATTTCCGAGCCTCAAACCGGGAGAGTTTTCAACTTTTATTATAGGTTTAGGTTCTTGCATAATAAAGTGTTTTCAATACCCAACAACCCTTAGGCTTCAGGGAGGGCTTATACACACAAAAAGAAGAATACTGATCATTGGAATAGATTCCTCAAACCGGGACAGTCCCGGCCAAACCGAGACAATACCTGTAAGTAAGCCTATGTATAATCGTGCATGCAGATATAACGAGATATAAGCGTCCGAATACTTGCTCAGATATTATTTTGGTTTTCATTTTTATTTTATTTATTTGTTGTGCGGGGGGGATGCAAAATGGAAGCATTCCACTCTGCTCCTGTAAGCATACGTGTTTTGTGTCTATATTAGCGTTCTTTATATGTTTGTATACGTTTTTCACTTCTGTGTTGGCCTTCATGTGCATGAAAAACTTATTTGAATTTGTTGAAGACAGTCTAGACTGACATAAATGAATAATTATTGTATTTGTACGATATTAACTACACGTTTAAAGATATCAATGACATGTTTCTTAAAAATTATAAAGTAGACACTTCCCAAGGAAAACAATCGCTTAATTTTAGAGAAAACCTAGAAGTGTCTTTGAAGTCGACACGGATTCCTTACGAGCTTAGTCACTTAGTAATAACTCGTTTCTCTGAGAAAACTCTGGGAAGATTTTGGATGCTAAAAATAAGGTTCCGCTTAAACGTATAAATGTTAAAAAAAAATTGGTTGTGTCTTCTTTCTCGACCCAAGACAAAATCATTTTAGCAAGAAAGAGAGTGGCTATGAAAAAAGGATTTATCCCAAAAAACCAAAATAAAGAAAATTGTGCCAAAAACGAGGACAGATCTGACTAGGGACGTTTTTCCACTTTATTTGGTCAGATTAAACGAGAATTGTATATTAGAGATGACTAACCTCTGAACAAACACTCGACCGAATCAATACTACCGTTACTATGCTAAAGTGACAAAGTATCTGGACTAAAATTATCTCAACCCCGATATCAAGCATTTTACAATAAAAAAAACTATTTGCCAAAATACCTTTTATCAGTAAATCTACTTAAAAACTAACAATCTTGGCGCCAAACATTATCATTACGCGAGATTATATATATATATATATATATATATAAATATATATATATATATATATAGTAATTATTATTATTATTATTATTATGACATACTGCAACTTGATAGTTATAATGTTTTGGTGTGAAAACACCATCATCAGACAGTAAAATGTAGTTAATTTATTTTGTAATATATGGATAAGGAGAGTTACAAAATAATCAAATAAACATGAAAAATGAAAACAAGGTCATTGAGAAGAATTAAGTGGTGTGGAAGGTAATAAAAACTTAAATAACGGTATGAGTATGTATGATTGCCTTGCTTAAAATTTGACTTGTCTGGATTTCCACAGAAATTTCGCTACACAACCGTCTAGCAAGCCAATCATATATCCTACTTAATTCTTCTTATTGGCTGACTTTGTTTTTATTTCTTCATTTTTATTTTTGTTATTTATTTTTTAAATCTTCTTATCTATATATTACAAAATAAAATAACCACATTTTACTGCATGATGATAGTGTTTTAACACCGAAACTTTATAGCTATCAAGTTGCATTATTATTATTATGTTGTCATTTTTCATATTTCGATATCTGCTATGGTTGCACTACCTACCAAGTCTACGGGAAGACCTAAGGCAGGTCGTGGTGTGTTGTTATGGCTCCATTTCATGTTTTTCAATCTCCCCTATCATCCCTAGCGTTACATAGACAAAGTTTTCCTTAGTGTGTGGGCTGTACTTAACAAGACAATTTTTTGTATATCTCTTTAGCTGGGATTTCCAGAGATTCTTTCAATGTGTTGTTTTTGTTTTTTTTTCCTTTTTTATCATTCCAAGTGCACCTACTATCACTGGCACGATTCTTGTTTTCAATTTCCACATTTTTTTCTATTTCAATTTCCAGGTCTTTATATTTTGACAGTTTTTCGAATTCCTTGGTTGCTATGTTACAATCCGCTGGACAAGACATATCAATTAATAGGCAATTTTTTTCTTTCTGGTTTTTAACAATAATGTCCGGCCTATTTGCTTCAATTTTTCTGTCTGTGTAGATGGTGTAATCCCATAGAATGGTTACATCTTCTATTTCTGTAACCGGTGCTGGGTGATGTTCATACCAGTGTTTGTTTACATATTTTCCATAGTGTTTGCACATTGTCCAATGTAAATATTGCCCCACTCTATCGTGACGATTTTTATATTCATTTGGGGCAAGTACAGAACATCCTGAGATAAGATGGTCTATTGTTTCTTGATGTTTATCACAGAACATGCATTTTGGATCCATATTATTATGCATAATATTTGCCTGAAAGTTCCTAGTGAAAAGACTTTGGTCTTGCGCTGCAAGAATAAACCCTTCAGTCTCAGACTTTAATCCAGATGCACGTAACCATCGATGAGTATTAACTTTATCAATATTGGATTTATTAGCACGTTCTGGATATTGGCCATGCAGAGGTTTGTCTTGCCAGCGCTGTTTCATCTGTTCAAGAGCTTTATCTTTGGCTTTCATTTTCATATTTTTTGCCGCAATAGTTGGTTCTTGGCTTCTGTTTTGCTTTTCTACAGAATCTACTAAATGTAAATCTTGTTTGGAATTACTTCCTTCTTTTATTATTGAATATTTTTTCTTTGTTCATGTTACTTGATTAATTGTATCATCCAGTTCTTTGTTGTTTCTATGTATGTTAGTAAGCCAATAGTTGTTGTCTTGTATGACAATATTAGCTGAATAAGAACTCTTCCACCTTCTTTACAGGGTATGTACAGATGGTCTACATCAGCCTTTGGATGATGCATCTTATGCTTAGAAAGAAGCTTTCTTATTTTAGAATCCATTCGACTGATATCGTTCAGAGTCCAGTTCAAGATGTTGAAACTATATTGGACAACTGGGACTGCAAGGCTATTATTGGCCATAATTCTGTTCTGAGAATTTAATTCAGTCTTTAATATCAGTGGTAACCTTCTATAGTACTCTTTATGCACCATTTCTTTCATTTTTTATGGTGAATTTTTTCACTCTCCTTTACACCTAGGTATTTATAAGCTTCTTCTGGCTCTAAATATTTTATTCTTGCAGGGTCTAAGCTAATTGAGGATGTTTGTTGTAGCGATCCACGTAAAACTGTAGCTTTAACACATTTATTCAAATTGAATTTCATTCCAATGTCTTCGCTGAAGCATTTTACAGTTTGCAGAAGACCTTCCAGCTCATTATCATTCTTAGCATACAACTTTAAGTCATCCATGTAACATAGATGGCTTATTTTCTTTTGGACTATTTTATAACCACATTCTGTCTTGTTAAGTTGGTTGGTTAGTGCTATTAGTGATATGCAGAATAGTAAGGGAGACAAAGAGTCACCTTGAAATATACCTCTTTTGATGCTTATTTCACCTGATTTATAGGTTCCATTTATATAATTGGGGTAAAGGGTTGTTTTCCATTTCGACATGCATTGTTTGATGAAAATGATGATGACGGGTGATATCTTGCATAAATTTAAAGTCTTCAAGGTCCAGGAATGTGGTACAATATCGAATGCCTTACGATAATCTATCCAGGCAGTACTAAGATTTTTCTTTGCATTGTAGCAGTTTTCCAGGATCATTTTGTTAATAAGCAATTGGTCTTTACATCCGTAACAGCCACGTTCGCAACCTTTTTGTTCAAGCGGTAATATGTCATTTCGTTCCAAGAAGAAATATGTCTGTTTTATTAAAATCGATGTTAATAGTTTGTATGTTGTCAGAAGGCATATAATTGGTCTGTAGTTTTTCGGGTTGTTTGTGTCACTATTCTTGGGTATAAGAAATGTAATTCCTTTGGTCATCCATGCAGGAATTTTAGTGGGATTGTTAACCATTTCTTGAAGTTCTTTGGCTAGTTTTTTATGTGCTGTATTTAAATAATATAGCCAAAAGTTAGGAATTTTATCTATACCTAGAAATTTCCAATTGTGTGCTTTTTTTCAGTGGACATTTAACTTCCTCCTTCTGTAATTCCAGCCCATATCTGTTCCGGTTTATTTGTTATTTGTTCAATCTCTTGTGCAATCCAATCTACTTCTTTATGTTCTTTAGGGCAAGCCCATATTTTTTCCTAGAACTGTATAACTTCTTCCATTTGGGTGGGGAGGGGGACAGTCACCTCAATTCTTTTTTTTACCTCTTTCCCTGAAAAATTTATTTGCATCGGTTTGAAAAATCTTGTTTTGTCTGTAGAATCTTTATCTTTTCTCATAGCGTCTTATTCTTTGAGCCTTCAGTTGTATTGTTTGCTTTATTTTTTCCTTAGTTCATAAGACTTCATTTTCATTTCTAATGCTGTATTTTCTTTCGACTCTTCTGCCTTTTCTAGTTCTTACATTTATTCCTCTTGTCAGTTCATCGAGGACTGATAGTTCACTTCTAAGTTGTTCGATTTCTTTTTCTATTTTTCTTTTCCAAGGTGGATCTTCATGCTTGCGAGACTGCCTTGTTTTTTATTTGTTGTTCAATGTTTTGTTGCTGCTATTGCTGATGCATGTATTGCTTCATTGAGATTTATATGAGTGTCTTCTTCATCCAAAATTAATTTGAGTGCTGCATTATAGAGCTTAATAGTTTCGAGGTTATGCTTTGTTGGTTGTAATTTTAGGAGCTGTTCTCGTTCCTCCATTGCAATATTTTGTATTTGACTTATATGGTTCTTGATTTCTTCCTTGGCTTCATGTATACTGTTCTTGTTTTCTGTAAAATAATTCTGTTTAATGTGTTCTGAACTCGTTATTCTGTCGTCTTGTAACTGACTCAGACCACACTTTTCCAGCACTTCTAAACTTACAGCACTATCTTCACAGTGATTTGTGTGTATCACGGTTTCTACATTATGACTTGTGGCTTGTTTGATGTTACTACTTTTTATTTCTGATTCCGGTTTCTTTTCATATTTTGTTGATTCGTCTCTTCTGGTTGCAATTCTTTTCGTGTCATTAATTTCAGCCTCTGTCAATCGGTTATTTCGCATGATGTATCTTTGTACATTGGCTAATTTATTTTCGTCATTGTATTTTCTATTTGTTTGTCCAACATTTTCTCGCCAAATGTCATATGTTTGGCGAGTGATTTTGTTTTTTGTTTTTTTAGGTTTTAGTAACGGTTCATGAAATGCAGTCATAACGTCTTTGTACTCCTCACGAGACCATTTTATTTTACCTTTCTTTAAATATACGATTATAGATCTAGTTGGGAGAATTTTCGGGGCCATCATTAGAATTATCCTGGTTGTGGGAACCTGAAGATTCATTCTTTGTGTAGGAGTTTGTTCCTATGGCAGATTTTTCGACCTCAGGTAGGTTCTCTCCTGAAGGACGGGTTCCCTGTTTATCCACTGGAAGAGCCATACTGGACATTTTATTTCTATTTGTATTTCTCATATTTTCCTACGAGTGACGTACGGGTCCAAAAGTCCACCCAAAGTTGCCCGGCACGTTAAGTAACGTTCTTTTACAAACAGGGTCCCGGAGCCTGTAGGGGATCGTTTGTGACCTCATCACGCAGTAGCCATTCACTCCTCGGCACGATTAACACCTTGAGTTGCAGGTTGTTGTTCAGAATTTTCCTTCTCCTAAATGGGTTGCCAAGCGACAGCTAACAGAGACGCGACTGGAATTCAAAGAGAAAGACGCTGGTTTAAAAAATATTATTGTTGCCATTACTTGTCCTTGCAACAAAAATACTTGTTAAGATAAAATAAATAAATAAAAATAAAGATTTACTCGAAAGAAAAAGTTGACATACGTTTCAGTTTATTATTGCCGTGAAATTTAAAAATTATAATTTGTTAGCTCGCTGTATATTCTGTTATTCTTTCATTAAAGTCGTATATTCTGCTATCTTTCATTAAATAATGTTATCGAAATGAATGAATAAATAAAAATAGATAGATACGTATTCTTTCTAAGAAAGATTATCGTAGAAATTATATCAAACTGTTTTTAATGTTTTTCATCGTATTTTTTCTGTTGTCTTGTTTTATTTTTTGTTTTTAAGAAAGATTAACATAGTTTTTTGTTTTTAAGATTATCATGTTTTATTTTATGTTTTTAAGAAAGATTATTTATTTTTTGTTTTTAAGAAATATTATTGTAGTTTAAACAAAAAAAATATTTCGAAATATCGACAGCTAAAGGGAATATGAATAAGAAAATTAGTTGATTAAGATCATTTAAAGAATAAACATATAAATTAAATAATATATGAAGAAAAATTCATGTTTATGTAAAAATAGTAAAACAGAATTTCATATAGAAAAAAATCCAAAGAGAAAGACGCTGGTTAAAAACAAACAACTTGGACATAAACAGCCGCTTAACGGAACAAAACATCACTACACTGAGAGAGTATTTTGTTAAAAGAAAAAAAAATGTTGCTACCATCACTAGTCCTTGTAACAAAAATAATTGTTAAGATAAAATAATTAAAAAAAATCAAAATTTAATGGAAACGAGAAAGTTGAAATACATTTCAGTTTATTACTGCCGTGAAATTTAAAAATAATAATTTGTTCGCCCTCTGTATATTCTGTTATTCTTTCAACAAAGTCGTATATTCTGTTATTCTTTCAACAAAGTTGTATATTCTGTTATTCTTTCATTAACGTCGTCGAAAATAAGGTTATCGAAAAATAAATAGATGAATAAATAAATAAATAAAATGAATGAATGAATAAATAAAAGATAAATAAATACGTATTCTTTCTAATTGTATCAAACTGTTTTAGTGTTTTTCTTCGTATTTTTTCTGTTGTCTTGTTTGTTTTTAAGAAAGATTATCATAGTTTAAAAAATATCGACAACAAAGTGAAATATGAATAATAAGAAAACTAGTTGATGAATCTATTAGGATCAATTAAAGAAATAGATAATTTAAATAATATACGAAGAAAAATTCATGTTTAGGTTTAAAATAGTAGAACAAAATTTCATTAAAACATTTATTTCTATTATTATTATTATTATTATTATTATTATTATTATTATTATTATTATTACCATATATCTATGCTCTGCTTTTGTATTGTGCACTTTTTAAAGCAAATATCTAACTGGGGAATATACTTGCATTGGTATATATTCATATATATATATATATATATATATAAGTACACAGCGGTCAATAATCGAGAGAATAACTGTATACTATACTCCCTGTATATATATATATTGAAGATCAACGACATTAACGTGTAAGTATTGCACATTCACACAATTTATACATTGGTAAGCTGAGGACAGATGTTTAGAATACGAATTTTACATATACGATCGTAAACGATCTTTGAACTTGCTTGCATAAACATCTGAAGATATTAAATGGGGGCAGACGTAGTCGGTGGTAGGTAGTCGGTGTTCAAAATCTGGTAAGAACTCAGGTTTTAATAATGATTTTCGATGCAAATTTGAAGATTTAGTGCAACACAAGTTTTCTCATCTGCTCCAAATTCCCTGTCCTTGTGTCCAAATAATTATATAAATCGTCCAAAACAAATCTCTTCTGTACAAAAATAAGGGTGTCTAAAGTAATCAGTATTAAAAACAGTTGATCTAGCTAAAAGTCTTGTAGCCTGAAAGAAGTTTGTATTGCGCTAATCGCTGTAGTAAAATAAAACCTGTCTGCCCTGGCAAACATTATTCGAAATTTTGCCATTGATAGCGGGAGGATGTATATACATTAGCTGCTAAATATTGGTGTAAGGTAAAAATGCTTATGAAGTTTACTTTAGTCAGGCACAAGGATCATGAGAAGAAAAGGGAGTATATTATGCTGTTTCAAACTTTGAAATGAAAAAGCGTATCTGCAAAATTAGCAAAAGAAACACTGGCATAAGAGAGAAGTAGTTGACTGTCTTAACCAGACACTCTACATCATGTATTGATTAAAGTGGTTTTCAATTAAATAAGTAGTTACTTTTTAATTAAAAGTTGTCTTCCTTTGTTTTGTTTAGTTTTTGTTTTTCAGTTTATACACCCTTGTGCAAATTAAATGAAACAAAACAAATAATGTCTTCCTAAGATCTTTTACACCTACCTGATCATATATGCGTCGTGGTGTTGTTTTTCTTTTCTGAACCTATTTTCCTTTACGTTTTCGACTGATGGATCCAGTTTGTTTCTTCACTTTGATGACACAACTGACAGTTAAAAGGCCAACATCAAAAATATCCGCAATCCCCTTGTAAGGCTTGCCAGTGTGTTTGTGCAGCGTTACAATGTTCGTGCGCTTTCTTGGAGTAACGTCTGTCGCAAACAATGGCTGTAAGATAACTAATCGACAGTAAAGACAATAGTGTCTGGGAGTGATAAAAATCTTATGCAATCACGGACACGCAATATTTTCAAGGCCAAACAAAGTTCATCAAACTCCCGCGAAAATAGATTCATATTATTGCACACTACGACAAATGACCAAATTTGAGGAAAAATAGAAATCGATTACATCCTGTAACTCCAGTGGTTCTAAAACTGACCGTATGGTGAAATAAAACTAACGCATTTTTAAGCTAATTTGCACAATGATGTATGTTATCTTTGATCTTTAATTTGATACGATTTTCACCGTCGTGTACAAGAAGTTAAGTCATATGTAACTTTTCGGCGGCTTTTATGCATAGATTTTCACTCTATGAATTCTCTAATGGATGAAGAGGTTGCGTATTTTACCACTGGTGATGGCTGTTCATGCCAACACAAGAATTGAAAAAAATTGAAATGTATCATTTCAAATGCTGATTTCCAAGGTAAGTAAAACTTAATCGAACTGAAGCTCTGTCTCAATACAATGTTCAGGACACTCTGACATCCATTTGAACTTTAATCAGATTAAGCCAATTTTATAAATAAATATCTTCCTGTCTGAATACATCTCTGGTCGAAAATGAACGTTCATCTCTCTCTCTCTCTCTCTCCCTCTCTCTCTCTCTCTCTCTCTCTTTCATACACACACAGACATACACACTGTATCTTCGTACGTTTGTACGTGTGCAAACCTTATAGAATAATATATTCCGCTTGAATAGGGATCGCGAAATAGATTTGCTTGAGGTGTAATATAATAATGATCTCTCTATTAATAATAATAATAAAAAGAAAAATGGCAAAGAAGTCAATGACCAAGAAATTAAAAGCATAATAAAGTCAGTACAAAAGAAAGAAAGAAAAATATGGGAATTAGCAAAGCGAATCAAAACGAAAAAATAAAAGTAAAAGAAAACATAATACAAACAAGAGAATGAAAAATAGGGAAATTAGTGAAAAGAAAGAAAGAAAGAAAGAAAGAAAGAAAGAAAGAAAGAAAGAAAGAAAATCGTATAAAAAAGACAAAAATAGGAGAGGAACAAAAAGAGATCAGCTTGGAATGTGGAAGTTATTCCGTGATGGGTGGAGAAATAGTATTCGTGTCTAGAGGAAAGATCGAGGGTCTAAGTGGGGGGTACGACAGAAACTGTGTTAATAACAACGATAAAAACACTAACAACAAAAGGCGACTTGAAATAATACTACACAAGGAACAATAAAACGCCTAAATGTATTCATTATTGATGATATCCCAGTAACAATGTTGGCTAGCCCCTATTTTGTCCTATGCGTATTTTTTGCGCTTCCCACTGAGAAGAGCTCCAATTTCCTTATTAGATTGTAATTATTACTATAAGTGTTATCGATAGTTCTTAAGGAACGCTCGTCGTCAAGTCAGATAGGGAGTAAATCTCGTTCTTATTTTGATACACACCTTCAGGATAACGTCGGCGCTTCTCAATGTTATTTTGTGTTTGTGAACTGTCAGAACGTCAGCTTCCGTTTCTCTCTAAACCCCAGAGTGATGTTACTTTAAGCAGTGGAATATTTACAATATATAAATGTGTGTGTGTAGGTGGGCGTATGTGTGAGCGGAGGATTGTGTGTGTGTGTGTGTGTGAGTGTGTGTGTGTGTGTGTGTGTGTGTGAGAGAGAGAGAGAGAGAGAGAGAGAGAGAGAGAGCTCATGAAGAACATTCCGGAGTATCTTCAAGATATGAGCATCTATTTTAAAAATAAGTAGATGTGTGTTCAAGCAAGTTTCATTTTTTCTAGAATTAACATATTTTTTGCATAAGACGTAGTTTGTGTATGATACCTCTCCACTTCCCTAGGTTTTTCAAAAACGAAACAATCTTTTCGAAATATAACGACCTAACTGTTCTAAAATTTTACTGTACAAAATGTGATATGCTAAACATTTATGACATTCATTTCATACGACGCAGGTAAATGCATCATTTCATGGAGCAATGGCTACTTAGTCTTATAGGACATTAATACTTTAGTGAGTTCAATCTTTCCTGGATTACAGAAACATGTCGACTTATATGAGAATATAATATAATTTTAGTATCTATGCAAATGAATTTCGAATATTTTTTTTTCTAAAAAAAAGTATCTAAAGGCCAAAATGTTATAATCCTAACACCCAAGATGTTGATTTTAATCCAATTAGGTTAGTGTATAATAAAGAATTGTTGAACTGTTTCCATATTTAACAGAATTTCGTTTGATTTATTTTCTTGCTTATTCATGTAGATGCATCAGATGCAAAGTTTGGTTATTGATCTTGCTCTGCTTTCTGATCTGAAATGTCTTCTTTCGTTTTACTTCCCGACTAAATTCACTTTCACTCAGTGAAATATCGTGACGATGGCTCCATAACCATCGTTCACAGCAAACATGAATCGTTGGAAGTCAGTCGATATCGTACGAATGCCATGCAGTACACGCTGATGATTGTTCAAAGACATGTGCGGACAATATCTTGAGTACAGACAATTTATTTTTTCGAAGACTCATTTCATAATTTAATATTTATTGTTTTGTCTTTTCATTTATATTTATTACTTTTTTAAGTTAGCATCTTATTTAGTATTGACATTTTTTAATATTTTATAATCAATGGATTTTATAATCAATGGTTTTATGTTGAAAGTATTGTCATCACTCAACGTAAAATTAAAACAGAATCTTCACACTGATTCTTGTAAACAAATGTGAAATGCTGCTTTCCAGGATCAGGTATATAAAAGTACGTTTTATGATGTCCGTGAAAATCCGTATTATTATAATATAAAAATTACATAAGACCTAGACGAACCTTATTATTATTTTGGGGAGGTATTGTCTGATTATAGATCTTCGAAGACAAACTTATGGATTTTCACAGTTATCTAAAGTTACTTCAAAATATTTGTCAAGATAAGAAACAAATATAGAAACAGACACAAGTTGAATCTTTTTTTACAACTTTTATATATTTTTCTGTTGTTTCGATGTAATTATTTAACTATAATAAAACAAATTGTAACATTTGCTTAAATTGCATTTAAATTTTGATTAAAAAGGTCGTTTAATTTAAAAAAAACATTGAGTAACTTTGACATTTAATTACTTTCATACAATTCCTTAAAAATCTACAAGTTAGCAGGACTTTCTTTCCAAAAGAAACGATGACGTCAGCAGATTGTAAGAAGTCAAAGAAATACGATAAACATTTTATTCTTATGCTGACTTTTTAGAGATTAAATATTTATTAAGCCATAATCATTGCAACTACCAAAAAGTGGACCTTTCTATTTTTTTTTTTATTCGACGCTGTTTATAAAAATTGTGTAAAGCCCAAGGGCAATGAATCAGCATGAATTTGTAAATGAGATTTTTTTCAAGTGATTGGAACCAATTCGCACAATAGCAGCAAGTTCCTTCTGACAAATGCAGATTCCTTCTCTATTCTTTTTTGTTCTTTTCAATTCTTATCCAATTCTCGTCTCTTTTTCTCCATTTTGGAATTAAGTTTTCTAATATTCATCCGCCATTTACATTTCAGTTTTTGCTCTTCTTCTTCTTATTATTATTATTATTATTATTATTATTTGTTTCATTTTTTCTTAGACTGGATTCCTTTACCTTCTGTTTTTGGTTTTATATTTCATGTAACATTTTCGTCAAATTTTTCTTTCTTCATTTTTTTATTATCTTAATCTTTCTTCGTCGATTTTTCTTTTCTTACCTTTCTTTCTTTTATATCACAGTTTTTTCTTTCTTTATTTCTTTCTTTCTTAATTTAAACATTCTTTTATCGAATAATCTTCTTTCTTTATCGCTCATATATTTTATCTAATATTTTAGTCATTTGTTATCGTTTCATCAATTCTTCCATTTCATTTTAAAACCTCTTTTGTTTTCTCTACTTTTCTTATATTTACTTTCGATTTTTATCTTGCACAGAATCTAATATTTCACTCATACAGTTTTTATTTACATTTTTATATTTTCACTTTTCATTCTTCTTATCATCTTCACATCTTTCTGACTGTTTTAATTCTTCTTCTTCTTCTTCTTCTTCTTCTTCTTCTTCTTCTTCTTCTTCTTCTTTCTTTCTTTCTTTCTTTCTTTTTCTTTCATTCGTTATTTATTTATTTATTTATTTATTTATCATCTTCTTTCATTTATACACATACTTCCATTTCTCTTTTCGTGTATATCTTTGATTATTCCATCATTTTTATTTATTACCAAAAATGTTATTCGGTTCTTTTTCCTTGTTAAATCCGAACTTGATATCTTTCCCAGAATCTATTTATTCATTTTCTGACCTTTTATGCCGATTTCCTACTTTTTAAACATTAAAAATGTTTTTTTAATCCGACAAGCCAATAAACCTTATTTTATTTTCGAAGACGATCTTCACATTTTAATAGAATGATGTCTATTCAGAAAAAAGAAAAAAACTTTAATCGTTTTCATATTCTCGAGTTCTGGTCAGAGATTTCTCTTTTCCTTTGTTATTAATGAATAAATTCAATATGGCGTCATGGAACACATTATGAGATTCCAAATCGAGCATTCATAGCCATCCAGGCAACAGAACGATTGAAGTTCATTATTTTCATTGCAAACACATGGAATCATCTTACTTTCAGAAAAATAAAAGAATAAATGTGAAGAAGTTACCGGAAGATATGCTAAAAAAAAAAATAGGCTCCAAGATGCTGTCTTCATTAAATAAAAATCAGCGTCCATATTAAAGTAAAATCCTAAAATTCTGGATAAATCGTTTCACTTGTCGAATAATCGGGAACTTTCTCTGATTTTTTCAATTTATGCGGTTATTTATTATTATTCTCTTTCTTTTCATTGCTCTTCCCTTTGCACCTTTCCCGATTCTATTCTTTAATTTGTTGACGTATTTCTTTTTACTTTCTTTCATTTTTTCTTTTTGTCATTTGTTACCGTTTTTTTGCTTCTATACGATTAGTCTAGTTCTTTTTTATTGTATTCAACAGTTCATAATAGAAAGAAAAATCCAATCAATGGGAAAACAAAGTCCATACAAAGAGAAAATCTGGGTGCTTGACTATTTAAAAAGAAACAATTTAAAATAGTTTTATCTGAGATCGAACACTGAACACTTGTTCTTCTATGTGCACTGTCCCTTCAGGGCGTAGGCGATCATGGCTTTCCACGTTTCCCTATCCCTGGTGGCACTGAGCACGCCTTCTCATGTTACGCCATGCAACCCTCGTTCCGTCATCCACCTGATTAGGTCCTTCAAATATGTTATCCGTTGCTTTCCCCTGTTTCTTTTCCCCTCTATTTGGACTGTTAGTATCAGGTTTTCCAAGCCCTCCTTCTTCATTGCATGTCCCAGGGACTTCAGCTGTCTTTTCCTGATGCTATTAATTTCCTTTTTGTTTCCATCATTTCTAAGACCTCATCATTGCTTACATGCTCGATCCATGATATTAGCAGCATCCTTTTGTAGTGCCGCATTTCAGTTGCTTCAAGTTTTTCCTTAATCTTTGATGGTATTGTTCAGCATTCACTGTCATATTGAAGGACGGACTGCACGTAGCAATCCAGTACTCTCTTCCTTGTTTCTAGCGAACTTGTCCTGTTTATTAATACCTTACTCAACTTCTGGTCTGCTTCCTTCGCCATGCCAATTCGCCTTCGGATCTCTGTGTCGCACTTTTCGTTTTCTGTTATAACACTTCCCAGGAATTTAAATTTGTGTACCTGCTTGATTCTATTATCCCCGACCTTTATTTGGCATATTGGGCTGCCCTTTTTACTGATGACCATGCATTCAGTTTTCTTGCAGGTTATTTCTAGTCCTTTCTAGTTACTTTCTTCAGCTTTTCTGGCAGCAAACCGCTTGTATACGGACAGGTAATGAATTGAGTAGATATACAAAGAAAGGGGCGTAAGACAAGGATGTGTCTTTTCACCGGATCTGTTCAACTTGTACAGTGAGAATATTTTGAGGACCAAGAAGTTATGCCTGGATTCGTAATTGGAGGCCATAATTTAAACAACCTAAGGTACGCAGATGATACGGTGCTGATAGCAGACACAAAAAGGAATCTACAAGACTTCCTACAGAAGGTACCACTAGAAAATAAATAGGAATTACAGCTTTTAGAGATAGCATTTTAAAATCTGTATAAAATATTTCATGTGTAAATAAAATCATAGAAACAGCCATAAATCCTTTATATACTCATTTCCCGAATTGTCAAACTCTGTGAAATCGTTCTACACAGCATGTCACTTATATACAGAGTGTCAGGATACACGAATATTTGCAGTATTTACATTATTTGGACTATTGTCCTCATCTTTGTTGCCATTTGTACGATGTTTTGGCGGTTGTACCTTCCGGTTTTCTTCAGGAATTTTGAACAGAACTGGCGTATATCATCTCCATCTCTTTTGCGTAGAGCCTCTTTTTGGTAGTCATGTGTTATCTCCTTCTAAGCCTGGTATTGAACTCACAACTCTTTATGGCAAGTCACAGAAACTAAGCAACGTCTAGGCTAGTGGATATAGACAAGAAAAACTACATTTTTGGGACTTATAAATCTAATGATCAGTAATCCATTTTTTACCAGAGTTCATATTGCAATTTTTGATGTTAATGGTTTTCTCTATTATTTTTTATGTTAATGGCTTTCTATAGTATTTCTTTACCAGAGCTTATATTTCAATTTTGACACTAATGATTTTCTCTGGCACTCAGTATTACTGGTTCCCATATTGTGTTCATCTCTATGCTTGGACGGCTTAGGAGATTTTTGTAGCCAACCATATGTGCTGATTCCTTAAGTTTACATAGTTTCCAGTGACGTTCTCTATCTATTATTTTAACTTCATCCAATAGGGGGCGGTGATCTCCTTTCTCTCCTTTCTCTCTCCATATGTGGTCAGCTACGTCTGATTTTTCTATCTCCCCTCGTGTTACGGGCTTGCGGTGTTCTTGTAGCCTTATCTTAATGGGGCGGCCTGTTTCGCCTTTATGTTTCTTTCCACAGCTTCATGGAATGGCGTACACATAGTCCTTAGTAATGTCCTCGTCTTTTGGGGGTCTTACTCGAGAGAGTTACCTGCAAAGTGTAGAACCACTTCTGAAGATCGTCCTGATGTTATATGGACCACAGATCCTTTGTGTTTTCTCCGCTAACCCCTTCACATAGAGTAGACAGACCGAGGCTGTTTTCTGAGAGTTGTTATCCTCATGCACCCTCCCTTCCATGTACGTTGGAGTTGTTGTCATATACCCTGGATAATTGTTTCGTTGTAGGTTACTGCTTATACTGAACATTTCCTGTTCATATGACTCTGGGTCGCCGCTTATGATTTTTGCTTGATGTTGAAGGCAACGGACGATCCATTTCTTTACATTGTATGGGTGGTGGGAGTTGAAGTTGAGGTATTGTCCGGTGAATGTTGGCTTGCAGTATACGGATATCTTGACCCCCACCTCTGCTCGATTTATTAGCACATTCAGGAATGCCAGTTTGCTATCACTCTCTTTTTCCATAGTGAACTATATGGATAGTCTTACAAATGGCAACAAAAATGAGAACAATAGTCCGAATAATGTAAATACTGTAAATACTACCTCGTCTCAGAAATATAGACAAATACGCATATTTGGATTTGAAATCTAGTGTTCAAATAAAAACTCAGGTTGTAGTTAACAACGTTTGCCTATACGTTACTGACAGAATTTAATTAGATAATGACTGAAACGATGGAATGTACTGGAAGATAAACAGAACTAAAATATGAAATTTGGATATTAATCCGCAATTTTCCTCTGGATACTGGGATAAAGAAAATGCAGCCTGAGCTTGACGCTTGAAATGAAAGCAATTGGCTTAAATAAATTGTTATTATCTATCTCATTCATTATCTCCCTCAGCAAATATATATATATAGTGCTCTGGGCTGTATAATTTACCTATTCCATACTCCGACCACGAAAAGGCCTGGGGTCAATGGCCAGATACCAAATTGAAACAGGGATATAGCTATGAATGCGACCCGGACAAAGTCTATGATGTTAGCAACAGAAGAATCTAGAATGTGTAGAAACGATGCCCTGGAAACATGTATCACACTGAGTCCTATTTTTGGTTACCAGTGTTCACCGACTGCGTATACTCGACTTATTTCAAGATAACATAAAGGGGGTTGAGGAATATTGCCAGTTCGAATAACTGATAGTGTACTACCGCAAGCAATCAGTATAATTGATGGAGTTTGGGTAGTAATCGCTCAAAAATCCATTGATTTTTTCAGGGCGTGTGTAGGAGAACCCAGTAAGACGCTGAGGGTGAGACCACCCTTATCCCTGATAGAATTACCTCTGGGGTGTTCCGCAATCGGAATGTCCATGTCCCTAGCCGGTACTATCAGGCTGAAGAGAAATTTGAAGAGAAAGACTCGATAATGGAGTTGGGTGATAAAATCTTAAATAAATGCACACAGCTATGGGACCCAGTAATGCGCAAATACCCTAGGGTCACGATAGAGCAAATACCAAAGTTATTAAAGCCAACAGATAAACTTAATATGGATCAGTTAAAAGACAAATTAAATACTTTTAGAAAAGAAAATATGAGTTGGAAAAATAGTAACTTTGGTAAACTGGACAGTGGGGAACAGTACTTTACTGATCGTTATTGCAGTGGTAGTGGTAGTGTGGAAAATAAGAAAATACTGAGAGAAATGGAATGACGAGGTCTCGGTGAACGTACAGCAAAGAAGAGAATACTGTCTAGCGATCCATGTCTAAACAGCGGGAGAGAACGAGTTCCAATTGAACCTGACCACAGGACCTGAAGAAGAACCTACTCCTGTCAAATGGCTGGTATTATTCTTTTTATTAATTTTAAATATAAGAATACAATTATTTTGTCGGGAAAAGTAACCGAAGTGATAAAAGAAGTAAAATACACTTATTTCTATCGGGAAGAGTAACTGAATTGATTGAATCCGAGTAAAATGATTCTATTCATAATATTGTCATTCTGTTTTGACAAAGTGTGACCCGACGTCACAAGTAGACTGTGAGAATTTCCTGTCTCAAGCTAACTGGATGTTGGAAACGGACAGGCTAGTGATAACAGGAGTGAATTCACTCCTACTTATTAGTAATAAAAGCCCAAAGACTCAGTCGAAATGGATATCTGTTATTGTTTTCATTTCAAGTTTACTACCCTTTACTACCCCAGTTTTGTGCTTGTTTAACAAAACCAGGGTGGAAGACGAAATTAGAAGATTCAGAGTTAGTTCGAGCCCTTTGATTGAAATGAGAAGGTAAATAGAAATTAGTTGGGTTTCGTGATTTGAATGAGATGGTTTTGAATAATATGGTCGAACTGAATTGGGCGTGCTGCTAAAAGACAATTGAGTGAACACCAACTCAGAGAACATTGTTACAAAATGTAATTTTGAAATACCAGCCAACTATTGAATGTCACCAGCTTTAACTTGCTTATTATATCTGTGTATATAATCGATATATAAATATATATAAAAACTACAACCGTGGCATTGCAGTGGTCTACTGGTTTTATACTCCGGATTGCGTAAATCCGTTCTTAGCATACTCTACCTCTCGCGTGTCAGAACTAACCTAGATAGCTGATAACAGGCAATCCTACTTTGGCTGATCCGAGATCAAAACAAACACGTGGACGGACTGATTAAGGGTTAGGAAGGATTGATCAAGTCACGCCCTGAGTCTTCAGGTTATACCAGCATATATTTCTTTGGCATAGATAATTTTCCATAGTTTTAATAAAATTAACTGTTTCTGCATTATCCTCTTAATTTAATAATAGGTCTGTTTTAATGGCAACTGTAGTTTGATTACAAAAAAAGAAACTTTTAAACAATTTGTCGATTAGCAGGTTTTGGGTAAACTGTTGCATCATTTAGTTTTGATAGCTTAGTTTTTTCATATTCAAAATTTTTTTACAATTTCCCAATTTTTGTCAATTTTTTGCCTTCGGAATAAAACAGTAATTCAGAAGTAGTTTCAGTAACCTAGTTATTCCAATTTTTTTAAAAAGGTGAACGTAATCAAAACGTACAAGCCATTTTTAGTTATCCAAGGCTTATTAAAAACAATGTCAAATTTTTGGTAAAAATATTGATGGGTTCTGCCGTTGTCAATACAATTGCAATTACTTGACCATTTAATTGTTTAATTGCATCAACAATATATAAAAATATTTTCATAGGAAAATGTTGCCTCTAATTTTGCAACTGAGATAATTTTAAATAAAATATTTGGTCCACCATTTAAATATTTTACCATGATGTTTGCTAATCCCTCAAACTTTTTAGCCAAACCAAATTTTCCTTATAATATGGTAGATAAATCTTGGTTCACACTTTATCAACTAAAATATGACACTTTTATGATTTTCAAAGATTTCACTAAAATATCACTAGGAAAATTAAAGTCATTTAATTTTGAGTCTTTTGATGTCAAAGCTGGTAATGTTCTCAGATTGGGTAACTTAAAATAATCCTGAAATCTGTTATATAATGACTGAGATGTAAAAAAAAAGGTATTCAAATGCCCTGATAAGAATGCCAGATTCATTAATTTTTTGTGTCAATCATTTGTGGTGACATAAAATTAATATGCTTTTAAAATTTCATTTCTTATCACTTTTTAAGTTGCTAAGATAACGAATTGCTTCATTGATTTGTAACCTATGTGCATTGATATTTGACTTTTTGAAAGAGAGAAAAAATGTTGTACATACTTTTTTCTCTTACCAGCATTGTAACATTCAAATCAAAAAATTTCAAATTTTTTATTTAAAAAATTGGAATACTTCCAGTGAAAAATATCATCAGATTGAATGAACAGCTGATTGTCTTATTTATAGCATGTCAGTGCTGAGACAAAATCCTGTTGATCAATATTCTGGCACAATTTTTTAATGAGGATTTTGTCTTTTTTTAAAAACTGTACCACTTTGTCATTTTGCTCATTTTTCACAGACGCAGAAGTTCGAAGTAATCCATTCATGGCAAATGATCCAATATTGATAGTGTATTTCTGAATAATAGTTTTATTGTACTAACCACAGTTTCACAATCAGATGGATAATGCCTCTCACAAACAACAGTGTCAAGGGTGTGATTTCGCGGTATTACTTCTAACCATTGTTCTTGTTTATTCTGCTCTTGGAAAAAATATAGAAACTTTATTTTGTTAATTATAGTTACCATGACAGCCTATTACATAATATTTTTTTACCATTTTGAGAAAGGTTTTGAAGTACTGAAATTAAATAATATTAACTAAATTATTATTTTGTAAAAATGATTTAGGGCTTCTAAAAATGTATGAACCTTATATTCTAAGATCTGGAGGGTTTGGAATTCGGAATTTGGGTTTCAGAATTTAAAATTTAAAGTCTGTATGAATGTTAAAATCTTTTTAAGATTAACATGGATTAAGAAATGCCAGAACAAAAGAATTTAGAAAATATTCCGTATTATGAAGAAAATATAGCATAACGAAAAATTTAAATTAACTTTCTGTGAAATTTTTGTGAATTTCGCTATTTAAAATAATTGCAAAAAGTAAAAAATAAAAAGACGACATTGACAAGACAATAATTTCGTCTCTTTTATATTTATGTAGTATATTTTAAAATAGTTGTAAAATATTAAATTTATTATTGAATTTAATTTTTGACATTAACTTTATGTGATAAATGTCATTTTCAGTAATTTTAAAGTTATAAACATTACTTTTTAAATTTTTAATGTCTTCCTATTTATTTATTTATGAAGAACAGAAAAATTCCACATACTTTTTTAAAAAAATATATGTGATGTTAAAGAAAAACGAATTATTCATAAAAAAATTAGTAATAATAAATATTAAATTTAAATTAACTTTATGTGATAAAAATCTTAAGAACATTGTGAATTTCGTGCCGAAAAAGTTAGTTGAAAGATAAAATATGCAAAGTCTAAATAAAATAAATAAACGTTATACTTACTTCATAATCTTAAATAATAAAGTTAATCTAAAAAATAAAACAATATTTAAACAAGGTAACTTTTTTAAAGTTAATTTCTTAATCCGATTTCAACAACGAGGAACGAACTTTCTCGTGTTTATTGTTTGCCCTCAATCACTCACTGGACTAAAATCAGTGTTAAGGATGGCCTTGGTATATATAAATATATTAAACCTTAAATTTTATTACTTTTTTTTTCGGATTATATCCACTGTGTTAACTTGCAGAAATATACATTTCTATGGAAATAAAACAGAATTTTAAAAATTATTTTGAATTTGAAAATTTAGAATAAAATATTGTGCTAACGTATTTAAGTCATCAGCAAAGCAATTGTAACAGAGGAAGTATTAGAGAATTTCCACACCCAATTATTTCGCATTTACTGAACATCCAACCTGCGTATTGTAAATTTGAAAACCAAAAGCAAAAAATTTATTGTCAGTTGTCTGCAGTCATTCAAATAAAGGACAACATATTTATAGTTTCCGTCACCAGCCTGCTAGCATTTGAAGAAACAGGTTCTGCTACACAATCTTTTAACAACATAGATATCAATGTATCGTCCAAATTAATTTAAGTACCTATCGTCTCATTCCGGTTCAGGTGCTCGTTTACTCAGCCAGGCATTAAAGTCTACAAACACAAACAGTAGATGTTTGGTTTCCGTCACCAATAACGAACATTCCAGTCAAGCTAAAGTCCCGGTATTCAAGGTTCAAATTTTAAGGCCCACGTTCTTCGCAATCTTTCTATGCCCCATTTGCTGTCTATTCATTTAAGTTCTCATATTTTATATTCAAGTATTCTTTCTCTAGATAACATTCATATATACTTCCCTTCGATTAATCTAATTTATCGTGGTTTTTCCGCGTCAGATCGTCTCAACTATTTTTCATTTTTTTTGTTTTTTGTTTTGTTTTTTTTACAATTTTTAACTTTAATATTTTCTTCTTTTTTTTTCGATTATTTGTTTTATCATACGTCATTTGCCTATTTCTTTTTTATTAGGAATCACGGTGCATCAATCAGGCTCACTTTCTCTTTGTCCATATTCTTCTTCCTTTGTTGTTTCTTATGCACTATATATTTCCACTTTATATTTCTCCTCTTACCTGTCCAAACACACACGCATATACACACACACACACACACTATATATATATATATATATATATATATATGTATATATATATATAGTGTGTATATATATATATATATATATATATATATATATATATATATATATATATATAATGGGTTGCCCAGAAAGTTCATGTCAATTTTTAAGGGAAATTAAAATACGAAACTAAATTAAGCCATTAAATATTTATTGAATTAAATATGAACCACTTTGTTGCACAGCATTTCTCTATTTTCCCTTCAACTTATTGATTCCTTCTTACGAGAAGTTCAGTGATTTCCTGGCAAAAAATTCATTAAGATATTTATGTATGTCATCCGAAGAATTAGAAGTTTTATCATTGTAGTTATTTTTCAAAGATGTGAATTGATGAAAATCTAAAGGCGCAATGTCTGCTGAATATGGTAGGTTAGGTAACACATTCCAGCCAAGCTGCAACAATTTTCGCCAGGTGGCATTATCTGAATAGAAAACTACACCTTTCTTGTTCGCCAATTCTGGGCATTTTTCTTGATTTGCTGCCTTTACCTTTTCCGGTTGTGAGCAGTACTTTCAGAATCAATTGACTGGTGACTTGGTAGAAGCTCATAGTACAGGATTCCTTTTCAATCTCACCAGATGCACAGCATGATTTTCTTAGGATGAAGTTCTGCTTCAGGTTTGGATAATGTCGTCTCATGACGCTTACCCCAAGATCTTTTTCGCCATTTCTCATCAGCTGTAACAATTTACTTCCAAAACAGTGCATTTACATAGCGTTTATACAGAAAATCACAGATAGAAATGTGATCGAAAAGATTCTTTTCACTCACATTATGTGGTACCCAAATATTGTAACGATATAAGTACCCAAGCTTCATTAAGTGTTTATGGGTGGTAGATTTTGATAAATTTAGCTTTTTTGCCAGTTACCACGTTGTGTAAAGCGAATTATTCTCAATCAATGTCTAGATTTGGTCAAAAACTATAGTATGAGGTCTGCCTGAGTGTTCTTTATCAATAAGGCTACAAAACTGAGAAACAGGAAAATTTCGTTGGAAACAAAGAAAATCTTCTGAACTGTTATGTGGCATTTGTTCTATATTTTTTAAGCATCTCACCCCAAGCAAGGTATTCTACTGCCACTGTTGCGTAGGGGGTTATATGGGGGAAAGTTATGAGAAAGAGGGGTTAGTTATAGGAAATGTCAGGAGGAGGGTAATAGACGGATGAGAATACCGAGGATGGGGGTGGAGTAGATGAAAAAAGAGCTTGTGAGAATGGATGCGAGTTAGTGTAATAGGAGATGTTTATTGACTTTACATTTAAATTCCTAGAGATTCTAGCTGTCGGGGAAGCAAGTATATTGAAGGGAATTCCATAGGTAGGGAAGTGCGTGAAACGAAGCTGTTAGAGTAGAAATTGCGGTTATATTTTATTGGTTTCACTGTAAAAGTGTGGGACCTAGTTGCTAATTTAGTAGCTCGTGTAAATTCATATCTAGGGGGCACCAGTGATCTAAGTTCATTGGAGCAGAAACCGTGAAAGTATTTATAGAAGAGGCACAGGGAAGTCACGTTACGCCGGTGAGACAGCGACTGCAACCGAGCTGCCAGGTCGGTATAGATCACATTACAGATTCTGCGTTGGATTTTGTCAAGAACCCCGAGGTGAATAACAGGGGCACTCGACCAGATGTGGCAGCAGTATTAAATACACGGGTGGATGGTAGATTTATATATGTGCAGGATGAACTCAGACGGGATATGGCAGCGAATGTTGAACAATCTCCTCAAAGATGAAGGAAAATCTCAAAGCAAATGAAATATGGTTCTACAGAAGGATGCTGTGGATACCATGGACCGAACTTGTGAAACGACAAAGTTTTGGAGAGATTGGAAACGAGAAGCAATTTATACTTAATGTCAGAAAGAGACAGATGAGGTTTCTGGGACACATAATGAGGAAGGAAACCTTAGAGAATCTGATACTCACGAAACGGATAGAGGGAAAGAGAGTCAAGGGAAAGCAACGTGTGACATTTGATGAGCTTAAACAAGTGGATGACAGAGCAAGGTTTGGGAGAAATACCAAGAGAAACGATGTTAAAAACTGTAAGGGATAGAGGGATGCGGGGGCTATGATCGACTACGTCATGAAGAAACACGGCACATAAAAAATTTAATGACCCCATTCCATACAGCTCTGTCAGCTATAGCACCTTCACCGTACACAACACATTATTCATTTTATGCCGATTTTGAGTCGTTCATCGTCACGTTAGAATATGTCAAATTTATGTTTTCATTTCCGATTAGAGCACTTTCTTGAGAAAGTTTAAAAGTACTTAATTCATGTCAACTTTGCATTCCTACGAAAATGAAAGAAAATGGCGTGTTTTAGACACATGATGTTTTTTGTTACCGTAAAGGCAAAAACATTTCGCAAGTAACAAAAAAAATAATCGATAACACAACTATCCTGCACTAAGAAAATAGCAAAAGCAAACTACAGATCCTCGAGGAATTCATCAAAAGCAAACTACAGGTCCTCGAGAATCATCAAAAAATCTTAAGCCGTCAATTAATAGAATCAGCTATAAATACTGTAGTAATGTTCTGAAATGTTTATAAAAATAACAGTTTTTTCATACTTTGACACGTGCATGACCATGACATTACAACATAAAAAAATCCATTTTAAATAATTTTCACGTTCTAATGAATGCTAAGTAATTTATCAACCGTTATATTTGAAGCAAGTAGAAAATTTACAGTAATTTTTAGCAACACAGTTTTGCAGTTATTTTTTGTCACCACAACCCACACTCCTGAAGATGATATCGGAAGAAGATTGAAAGTACTTTGGAACATCAAAAAGTGAGTAATAAAATTATATGTCAAAGTTAAAATTCTCTTCTAACATCTTTCAGTTATAATACGCTAAAGATTATCCGTGAATATGATCGGATTTTATTAAAAATAAGCGCACACAATGTTTGAAATTAATTTAATCTAACATTTCTAAAAGAAAATTTGCTGCCTAAATGCACACACACACACACACACACACACACACACACACACACACACACACATATATATATATATATATATATATATATATATATATATATGGTGGGCCATAAGTCGCGCACCAAAGAATTACGTGAAGTAATGTGAAACAATGTAAAATCAGCGGGGTAAAATGTCTTTTCCTTTCCTTGGGTATAAAATAAATGTTCTTTTATCAAAGTTTTTTCAGTTATGATTTGCTTTTAAAATTGTTTTATTTTAATTTTCAGATATGCCCTTATCAATTGACGAACGAGTTCAACTAGTGTTCATGTCTCGTGCTGATGGCGCCACTAATCAATCTGTTGCTGAGAAATTTAATCAAATTTATCCTGATCGTGAGTCCATCATTCACACGACAGTAGGACGTTTGATATTGAACTTTCGTGAAACTGGTAGTGTCCTAAACAAACCACGAAGTGGCCATCCAAGAGAGTCTGACGAAACTCGAAAACGCGTCCTCGAAAACGTTGATAACAGTCCAATGAAATCATTGCGACGATCATCAAGTGAGCTCGGTGTCCCAAGAACCACCATGCGACGAATCATCAAAGCCGAAATTTTTCATCCCTACAAACTACAACAGTTGAACAAGCTATACGAAGATGACCCAGACCGATGACTTCAGATGGGTTCTTGGTTTATATTTACATTTAAATTCCTAGAGATTCTAGCTGTCGGGGAAGCAAGTATATTGAAGGGAATTCCATAGGTAGGGAAGTGCGTGAAACGAAGCTGTTAGAGTAGAAATTGCGGTTATATTTTATTGGTTTCACTGTAAAAGTGTGGGACCTAGTTGCTAATTTAGTAGCTCGTGTAAATTCATATCTAGGGGGCACCAGTGATCTAAGTTCATTGGAGCAGAAACCGTGAAAGTATTTATAGAAGAGGCACAGGGAAGTCACGTTACGCCGGTGAGACAGCGACTGCAACCGAGCTGCCAGGTCGGTATAGATCACATTACAGATTCTGCGTTGGATTTTGTCAAGAACCCCGAGGTGAATAACAGGGGCACTCGACCAGATGTGGCAGCAGTATTAAATACACGGGTGGATGGTAGATTTATATATGTGCAGGATGAACTCAGACGGGATATGGCAGCGAATGTTGAACAATCTCCTCAAAGATGAAGGAAAATCTCAAAGCAAATGAAATATGGTTCTACAGAAGGATGCTGTGGATACCATGGACCGAACTTGTGAAACGACAAAGTTTTGGAGAGATTGGAAACGAGAAGCAATTTATACTTAATGTCAGAAAGAGACAGATGAGGTTTCTGGGACACATAATGAGGAAGGAAACCTTAGAGAATCTGATACTCACGAAACGGATAGAGGGAAAGAGAGTCAAGGGAAAGCAACGTGTGACATTTGATGAGCTTAAACAAGTGGATGACAGAGCAAGGTTTGGGAGAAATACCAAGAGAAACGATGTTAAAAACTGTAAGGGATAGAGGGATGCGGGGGCTATGATCGACTACGTCATGAAGAAACACGGCACATAAAAAATTTAATGACCCCATTCCATACAGCTCTGTCAGCTATAGCACCTTCACCGTACACAACACATTATTCATTTTATGCCGATTTTGAGTCGTTCATCGTCACGTTAGAATATGTCAAATTTATGTTTTCATTTCCGATTAGAGCACTTTCTTGAGAAAGTTTAAAAGTACTTAATTCATGTCAACTTTGCATTCCTACGAAAATGAAAGAAAATGGCGTGTTTTAGACACATGATGTTTTTTGTTACCGTAAAGGCAAAAACATTTCGCAAGTAACAAAAAAAATAATCGATAACACAACTATCCTGCACTAAGAAAATAGCAAAAGCAAACTACAGATCCTCGAGGAATTCATCAAAAGCAAACTACAGGTCCTCGAGAATCATCAAAAAATCTTAAGCCGTCAATTAATAGAATCAGCTATAAATACTGTAGTAATGTTCTGAAATGTTTATAAAAATAACAGTTTTTTCATACTTTGACACGTGCATGACCATGACATTACAACATAAAAAAATCCATTTTAAATAATTTTCACGTTCTAATGAATGCTAAGTAATTTATCAACCGTTATATTTGAAGCAAGTAGAAAATTTACAGTAATTTTTAGCAACACAGTTTTGCAGTTATTTTTTGTCACCACAACCCACACTCCTGAAGATGATATCGGAAGAAGATTGAAAGTACTTTGGAACATCAAAAAGTGAGTAATAAAATTATATGTCAAAGTTAAAATTCTCTTCTAACATCTTTCAGTTATAATACGCTAAAGATTATCCGTGAATATGATCGGATTTTATTAAAAATAAGCGCACACAATGTTTGAAATTAATTTAATCTAACATTTCTAAAAGAAAATTTGCTGCCTAAATGCACACACACACACACACACACACACACACACACACACACACACACATATATATATATATATATATATATATATATATATATATATGGTGGGCCATAAGTCGCGCACCAAAGAATTACGTGAAGTAATGTGAAACAATGTAAAATCAGCGGGGTAAAATGTCTTTTCCTTTCCTTGGGTATAAAATAAATGTTCTTTTATCAAAGTTTTTTCAGTTATGATTTGCTTTTAAAATTGTTTTATTTTAATTTTCAGATATGCCCTTATCAATTGACGAACGAGTTCAACTAGTGTTCATGTCTCGTGCTGATGGCGCCACTAATCAATCTGTTGCTGAGAAATTTAATCAAATTTATCCTGATCGTGAGTCCATCATTCACACGACAGTAGGACGTTTGATATTGAACTTTCGTGAAACTGGTAGTGTCCTAAACAAACCACGAAGTGGCCATCCAAGAGAGTCTGACGAAACTCGAAAACGCGTCCTCGAAAACGTTGATAACAGTCCAATGAAATCATTGCGACGATCATCAAGTGAGCTCGGTGTCCCAAGAACCACCATGCGACGAATCATCAAAGCCGAAATTTTTCATCCCTACAAACTACAACAGTTGAACAAGCTATACGAAGATGACCCAGACCGATGACTTCAGATGGTTTCTTGGTTTAAAGATCAGCTAATTCAGAATCCAAATTTTGTGAACCATGATGTTAGAGATGAAGCTAACTTCTTTATGAACGGCGAAGTTAATAAACAAAACTTTCGTTATTATTCGCGCGAAAACCCGCATTGGATGGAACCTACTAAAGAGCACTCATGTCCATAAGTGGTAGTGTGGTGCGGACTTTGGAAGAGTCATGTTTTGGGCCCATTCTTTTTATAAGAGACAGTGACCAGCGAGGTGTACTTGAAAATGCTACAATATGATCTCATGCCACAGCTGGAGCGCATCGGTGAAGGAAAACCCCTTTGGTTTATGCAAGATGGCGCCCGCCTCATTATGCAACGATTGTTCGAAATTGTCTGAATGGCAATTTTGAAAATTGGATTGGAGGAAGAGGCACAAAGGTCCCCTGATTTGACCCCAATAGATTTTTATTTTGGGGGCCACCTCAAACAAATAGTCTACTCTAGAAGAATTGCAGATGTCTACCATCTTTGCCAGCAGATAATTCGTGGGTGCAATCACATAGATGGAAACAGCGACTTACTTGATAAAGTTTATGGACATTTTGAACATCGACTGGAATTGTGCATCAACGCAAATGGTGAGCATTTTGAGTATTTGTGCTTGTACCAGCGTCTACAACGTGTTTCTCAGTTCATTAGTTAAGCTTGGTTTTAATAAAAGAACGTTTATTATTATCAGAATTGTTTTAAATGCTTTGGTGCGCGACTTATGGCCCACCCTGTATATATATATATATATATATATTTTATAAGCGTTTCATCCCGAGCAAGGCACGTCACTGCCACTACTGCGCAGGGGGCTACATGGAGTGGAGTGGAGGAAGGATGATTAAATATAGGAAATGTCAGAGGGTGGATGATAGGCGGGTAGGGATACCGAGAATGGTTAAATATAGGAAATGTCAGAGGGTGGGTGATAGGCGGGTAAAGATACCGAGAATGAGGGTTGGGTAGATGAGAGTGTTCTGAGAATAATTGGCAGTTAGTGTTATAGGAGGTGTCTATTGACCCTACATTTAAACACCTGGAGATTGTAGCTGTCGGGAAAGCAGACTTGTGGAAGGGGGTTTCACAGGCGGGAAGCGCGAGAAAAGAAGCTGTTGGAGTAGAATTTACGGTTACATCTTATCTGTTTAACTGTAAAAGGGTGGGGCTTAGTTGCTAATAAATTCGTGGTTAGGAGGCACCAGTGCTCTGAGTTCATCAGAGCAGAACCCATGAAAGTACTTGTAGAAGAGGCACAGGGAAGCCACATCACGCCGGTGAGAGAGTGGTTGTAGCCGGTCTGCCAAGTCAGTATCAACCACGTTACAGATCCTCCTTTGTATTTTGTCAAGAAGCCCAAGAAGAGTAGCAGGGGCACCCGACCAGATATGGCAGCAATATTCAATACAAGGGCGGATGGTAGATTTGTATATGTGCAGAATAGATTCAGGTGGAAAAACTTCCGGGTCGGGCCCTGCAGAGAGAGCCGACTTTCATAGCGGCGGATTTGGCAATGGATTCGATATAGTCATTCCATTTGAGGTCTGCCGAAAGTGTAAGGCCAAGGAGGCGTAGTATTTTACTCTCTGGGAGGCAAGCCTGTCCCATGCTAATGGGGGGTAGATGCGATTGTCTATGGTGGTTAGTTGATAACAGCTTCGTTTGAGAAGCATTGAAATTTACTAGCCATTTCCTACGCCAGGCCACTACGGATTGGAGGTCCTTTTCAAGCTCGGCAGCGAGGTTCGCTTTGTCGCCCACACCAGGATGCGAGAGTAGATTGTTGTGTCATTGGCGTACATGCCTACATGGGATCTAATGGCGTCGGGGAGATCGTTAATGTACATCAGAAAGAGCGTGGGACCTAGGATAGAACATTGAGGGACGCCCGCGTTCGTATGGTAGTTTTGGGAGGCATGCCCATTTAATACTACCTTCAATGTGTGGTTAGAGAGGAATGACAGGATGAGGTCAAACAGATGTCCAGTTATCCCGTAGCTCCGCAGTTTGCACAAGAGGCCAGCGTGCCAGACCCTGTCGAACGCTTTGGAGATAGCCAAGGCAACGGTTTGGGCTTTTCATCATTCTTGTCAAGTGCCCGGTATATGTACTCGGTAATGGTCGTTAGCATATCAGCAGTAGACCTGGTGAAGCGAAACCCGTACTGTTTGTCAGAGAGAAGCCTGTGGGCCGTAAGATGCTGAATCACCTCGGCGTTGATAATGGCTTCGAAAACTTTGCCAAAGATCGGAAGGAGACTAATAGGACGGTAATTGGCGGGGTTTGAGGGTTCGCCAGAATTCTTAAATATAGGAACTACACAGGAGGACTTCCAACAGGCAGGAAAACAGGAAGCAGATAGGCAGAGGTTATAGAGTTTAGAGAGGACAGAGGAGAGTTCTGGGGCACATTTCTTCAGTACTATGACTGGGATTCCGTCGCCGCCGCTCGCTTTGTGTGGGTCAAGTTGTGCAATTATCTTGGCGACCAGCCAGGGTGTAATGTGGACGTTATTTAGTTGAGCCTTAGTTCTGGGTGGGAAGTCGGGTGTAGGTATTCCTAACGAGTCCAGTGTCGAATTGGTGGAGAATCTACGGGCAAAGCATTCAGCCTTGTCCGCTGGGGAGGTGAGAACTTCAAATTCATTGATTAGTGGAGGTATTGAAGTCTTGCTCTTGTTGAGCACGCTTTTGCAAAGTCGCCAGTAATCTTTGGAGCCAAACTTAGAGGATGCTAATCGTTGCCTCATTCTGGTAGCAAACGCCCTCTTAGCTTCGTTCAGTACTTTTTTACACTTATTCCGTGTTGAGGCGAAAAGGCGCCTGTTTTGGTTCGACGAGCAGCTTCGATAAAGCCGGAAGAAATGGTTCCGGTGGGCAATGGCGGCCGAGCAAGCGGTTGAGAACCAGGGATATATATATATATATCCCTTTGACATAATTTTCAACTTTTTTTTTATGACTTAACATTTCCCTAACTTTCGTCAACGCAGTGGTTTCTCTCGGCCTGATTCTGTCTTTCCTGTCTTCCTATATATCAATTCATCTATCTATTTAGTAATATTTCTATCGTTTATGGATTATCAATCAAAAGGCTTCGTTAGTAAAATACTTCCGGTTGACATTTGAATTCTGGTGAAAGCTAAAATTTCAAGTACTGGTTTTCAAAGGACATACACTTCTCAAAAAGAGGGACGAGCGCAACACATTCTTTCCTTCCATCTGGGTTCTTTCTGTGCCTATCTGTCGTCCTCCCCTCTTTTCTTTTTATTTAATTCACTTCATTACGTGTTAATGCTTCTTTCTCGTCTTGCTGTCTTTATTTTCTCTCCTTATCTCTTTACAGTCTCTCTTTTAATTTTTCTCTCATGTCATTTTGTTTGTCTTCCAACGGTTAACTATATGTGTGTCCGCTCGAACTTGTGTGTCTAGTTGCATGCATCCCACAATGCATTTGGATTTGTCCCGCATATACCAATTCTGGGCAACAGTGCTCTAATATATAAAAACCGAACCGGAAAATACATGAAAGTCGAAACCCCAAGATGCAAGCTATTAACAAACACACAAGCGATATACGTCCCCAATTTACCTATAAAATCTTTACTATTTTTTTTTCGTCAGCTTCCGGTTGGCCTTCATCAGTGAAGATGGAAAAGAGAGCGTCCACCCAATTTCACACCAACCTTACTATACATACTTCTACGCCTGCATTCTTCTCCCTGTTCTTTTTTACATTAGGTTTTAGATTATTTTCTCTATTCACTTTCTTTATTCTCTCTCCTTCCAATTAATTTCTATTTTTCTTCTTCTTTGTCCTTAGTCTCAATTCTTTCTTCCCATTTCTTACTTTTGCAAATTATCTCTTTTTATTCCCTCGCCTTTCTTCTTGCTCTCCTTAGAATTTTCTTTTATTCTTGTTTATTTTTTTTTCTATTATTTCTTAATCCCTTTATATCATCCCCAATTTTTTTCTCTCTTACCTTTTCGCTTTTTTTCCTTTCATGGCAGAGCACCCCTTCCCATCTCCTTCCTCCTTCTTCACTTGATTATTTTCGCTTTCCTTCTTTTACATAATTGTCTTATTACTACTACTACTACTACTACTACTAATAATAATAATAATAATAATAATAATAGTAACAATTTTGTTCTTGTTTTTATACAATCTTACCAAGTAAATTCTTTCTAAGAACAAAGGTAAATAAAAGAAATTATTGAAAGAGTTTTGTATGTGCGTAGCGTACATGAACAGAATCGTTTGTATTTCAGAATAAAAAGATGAATTTCCTGAAATGTTCTTAGTGGCTGTATATTCTTCTTAACTATTCCTAGTACTCCTACTACTATTGGAATAATGGTCGTACTTAAATGTGTAACATTTCTTGCAATTCCTATTTCCGTATCCTTATATTTGAAAATGCTATCAAATTATTTTTAAGAAATGACATACCTACAAGATAGCACTTTAGTCCTTTATATTATTATTATTATTATTATTATTATCATTATTATTATTATTATTATTATTATTATTATTATTATTATTATTTCCGGCATATTATTTCTCGTTTATCTCTATGACAAAATTTCATTTTCATTTTACACAGAAGTGCCCCTTCCTCCTCTTTTTCTTTTATTATTTTCTACTTTCCATTCCTTAATTCGTTCTTACATTTTTAATATTATTTTTTAAAGTATTTCTCCTTCTAATACTTTGCCTTCTCTTTATCCTTTTTTCTTCTTCTTTTTATTATTATTATTATATTCTTTCTAATGATTTTGTTTTATTTTACTTTTTCCTTCAGAGAATGTTTTACCGTTTGCGCTATAAAGACTACATTGTACAAAACAGCACTGCATGGTGTTGTGACATATGTTGAATTAATTTGTTGAGTACGAGATAAAAAAATAAAGTAGAAAACGCAAAAGATAAAGACGAAAGACTTGCCCCTATTTTTACGAGTAAACAAAAGCAATGGATAGAGCAAAACAGACTAAGAACAAAATAAACAAGATGAGAAATCCAAAAACGACATATTCTGTCTGGCTAATGATGTCGATGCACGCAGCAGCCATTGTATACACACAAAGTCTAAAGTGTTGGGAAACTTTGCCCGTTACGAGGTCGGAAGTGAATTGTGATTCCCCTTCCATTTTAATGAGGCCTACCGGGGATGTCCTTACCAAAGAGGGGCACTCTGCGCGCGGCGATCACTGGGGGGTCCTGTATCATTGCCAAAAATTGATTCCTATTGATAGAGAATGTCTCTTCCTGTACCCGTGGAAGCTTACAGTCAACTCAATACTGGAAAAGGTTGATGAAAGGCAGCATTATGCATTTTGAGCAGGAAGAATTTTTAACTAATTCCTTTTACTTCCTCTTCTCTCAGTTGTTGTTGTTGTCTGTTGATAATGATAAAGGTTAATGATTTTGTTTTGACGTTGTTATTCTTTGTCACGATTCTCACATCCTCTCATTTTTCCGTCATCTTTCCTAGGTTTATTACTTTTATCGCCACCAATACTAGCACTAAAGTTATTATTATTATTATTATTATTATTATTATTATTATTTCCTCCGTTTCTCGTCTTGTAAGTATAAATCTTACTTTCAACATTATTATTACTGTTATTTCTTTCTTTTTAACTTTTTTTTATTGCTATCATATCATTCCCTTTCATTTTTATTCAGACTATCGTTGTTATATGTTGCATGCGTGCGTGCGTGCGCACTCATTTATAGCGGTAGTGTTTAAGCTAATGTCAGGTTAGCTAGGTTTAGTAACTAGATTAAGCGTTACAAAGAAAAAGGATGAAACATATGTGCCTCATTGTCCTACTCAGGAAGTCAATCGCATAATCTTATTTCAAAGACAAATGCAAAATAAGAAAGAATCTGATAAAAAAAAGTATTTCAACGAATACATTGTCTGAACAAGCAAAGAAATAAATAAGCAAATAAATTTCATATGATAGATAGATAGATAGATAGATAGATAGATAGATAGATAGATAGATAGATAGATAGATAGATAGATAGATACTTTTGAATAAATATATAACGCCCAAATTTGTGCAAAATGTCTTTTATGGTAATAACAACAATACCATAAAAACTATGGTAATTATAGCCACAATACCATATGAATTATGCACTGTAAACACAAATTCATTATTAATAAATATTGAAAGTTATTTTTTATCATTCATTTGTTACAATAAAAATAAAATGAAAATATGAATAAAAATGAATACCAAATAACAATAAAAAATTAGAATCATATATGGTAATTTTTTAATGTAACTTGTTTTTCATTACATCTAATTGTATGAGTATAAAAATGTACAAAAACAAGATCAAGGCATGACAGAAAACAATACCGCCTCTATTGCTTATACAGTGTTCAATTGTTTAATTGGTAAGATACTCACGTGTTAAGACTTACAATGATAAGAGTTGCAAGTTCAAATCTTTTCGAAGATATATTCTGTGTTTATTTATATGGTTTTGCTACTTACTTAGCGGTTATAGAATAATAACGTGACATTTACGGTTAAAACAACAGAAATACAAAAATAATTACTAACTGTAAACTCGGATGTGAGATTGTGTAACGCTTATCAACGCGGAAAGTGCAATTGACGGGTAGACTACAAATTCTTTTGCGTTCATTTTCGTACAAATGTCATTCAGAAAAACATGGATCCATCTCTTCTTCTACCTGATATACATTTAGTAGGGCACTTTCAATTTCTAGCTTTGAATGACAACTAGTCTAGTAGAAAGTTTATTCTGAATTTATAACCGGGAAGAAAAAAGCGGGAAATCATTCTACTCTTTTTGCCAAGAAGTCATGGCAAGATAACAGAGAAAAATCCATCTACGGAGAAACATCTTTACGTAAGAAAGCATTAAATATATCCTAAACAAATGACACTGATGGTGCTTTGTCTAAGAAATTTGAATAATATTTCAGCTAGTACTACTTAGGTATATAAACAAAGAAGATGACGAAGTATCATTTTATTTGCGATAACTTACTTACTCAACATTAAAGAAAGACTTTGCTATAAAGTAGCTGAAATTAAGATAAAATGTATACTAGTCAAAAATTAATACCTGACAATTCTTCATTTAAGAAAGTAGTATCATATTACTATCATATTATTTCGTAAACTGTTCTATTAATCTGATTTATAGTTTAATCAAACATTAATGGTTTCAACAATTCTCCATAAAAGAAAATAACAAATAAATATTAATTATGCATGATAAATATTAATAATTTAATTGATTGGTTCTAATGGTTAAAAAAAGAATGTTACAAGAAAAAATGACAATATATCAGCATCCGGAATAATCATTGATAAAGATATGACAGATATAATTTAAATAGGTATTTTCTTTCTTTGATGTGCAGTGTTTAGGATTTAGGCGATTATGGAACTCCACTTGTTCCTATCCCTTGTCATTCTTAACATTTTTCCTCTGGGTATCTCGCCCAAACCCTGCTCCACCACCCACTTGCTCAAGTCCATCAAGTATATTTCACGTTGTTTTCCTCTGTCTCCTCTTACCTCTATCCGTGCCATAAGTATTACACTCTCCAAGCGCATCTTCCTCGTTACGAATCACAGAATTTTCAGTTATCTTTTACTGGTGTTAAGTATAAAGTTTCTTTTCGTTTGCATCCTCTCCAAAACTTTGTCTTTGATCTTTGATGTTTGGCAGAATAAAAGAAAGTTGAGAATATATTGTTAAAAAAGTGCTCAATGCACAAACAAAATACTGAATATGCAGAGCCAACAATGTTCACATACTTACTACCAAGGTCTCAACTATACCTATCTCGGCAAACAGTATATATATATATATATATATATATATATATATATATATATATATATATATATATATATTACGACTCTCCTCAAACGAAATGAACGCTTGTGTATCTCCGTTGCATGATACCTACCTTTACTGGACACTTTCCCGATACTAAAGTTTGTCTCAACATTTCAAGCACAGACGGTGCACTGGTATAAGTGTCACTACGTCATAAAATAGCCCAAGATTATGGAGATTGTATCATATCGAATACACATAGATCAGAATCGGTAATGATGTTCAGGGTGCTGTAATTTTATTCTTCGATAGTAATGTATTTGGCTATTGTTTCTGTAATTTTGGTCTTTTTAACTCTTTATCTTATCCTTTTCAACTGGTCAGTACATTTCTCTATCTATCTTTAGCTAGAAGAGATATTTATCTATAAACTAAGAAGATATATTTATCTACAGCTAACTAGCTGTATATAGATAGATATCTCTTCTTTTCATCATCTTTCTATTTTGCTAGTTCATATAGAATATATACATAAGGGTGCTTACTTCGAATTTTCTCCCTAGAAATATAAAATCTGTTTTTATCTCCACATATTCCCCAGCCGACCACTTCCAACGTTTTTAGCATTTTCAATTTTCTAACTTTCTTACCAAAAACTATTTCCTATTGTGTTCATTTCTTCACATATTATTTATCATCCTACGAAAAGAGCTGAATGGAAACAAATGACAGTTGAATATCGTTGAACAAGTTTACTACCGAAGATACAATCTGACGCAGGTAAGCACGCAATCGTGGTGAATACAGAACTAGCTATTAAATTAAGTTTCCAAACGCTGTATTATCAACCGAAAATGTCGTCGATACCGACAACGAAATGTGTACCTCGGCCACTGCAATGAAATGCGAAGGAGGGATGAAGACACAGAGTGATGACACTGACTGAAAATGTAAAATGATAGTAATCAAGTAGGCTAGTGAATGTAGAATGAGTGAATGATAAGCCATGGGTAGGTCGGTATAGTCGAAAGAAAGGAAGAATCTGAACTGGTTTCGACCGCAAGACAAGACGCAGAAATACCGTTGTGACAGTCAACATGACGTCATATGAAGGCATAACCTACTTAAGATGGCGGTCTGTTAGAATTGTGCAACTTACTGACAAATGATTATGATTATTTTTTCGTACCTATGTGGTGCTGTTTGTTGTAACTCGACACTTGTGGAGGACGCCTGGCCCACTGTTCTCAGCTATTATGTCGGTCACCTCAAGCTGTCTTCAATCTTGTTCCTTGGAATAAAACTCTCGCCGCCTCCCATCTGTACTTATTCTCTACCCTTTCTCGCCACCTTGAATCATGAGTCAATAATAGAGCATAGTTATTCGTCTGTAAAAAAATGATGAGTTGGAATACATGTATTTCTATGAAGACACCTGTGAATACAAGTGTACATTTACGCAAAGAGAGTGTAAACATTTCACATATTTACATATACACTGAAATCAACGCATGTATTTATCAATATAAAAAATTGAATGTGTTGTTCTTATATATATATATATATATATATATATTGATGCATGTTTCATTAAAATAGATCGACAAAACTTGTCTATATTATTTAATGAAACATGAATCAATGAAAAAATGCTACCTAAATACACACACACACACACACACGCACACACACATATATATATATATATATATATATATATATATATATATATATTTAATCGTATCTCCCCGAGCAAGGCGGTAACGCCACTGATGTGCAGAGGGCTACGTAATAGTAAAAAGAGTGGGGAAAAAAAGCCAGAAACCACATCCTAAACAGGGAACAAATGATGAGCCTCTTAACCTGTTCAATCGACGTGGGTGGAGTGTGAACCGGGCAATAGATAGATCTATCTACTCCAATTGAAAAAAAAGTGAGAAGATTTGAAAAGAGAAAGCCGGAAACCGCATACTAAACAGGAAACAAGGATTGAGCCTCTTCACCTGCTCAATAGATGTGGGTGGAGTGTTAACCGGGCGATAATTTAGTCTATCTACTCCAATGCTCAAAATATTTTAACAGGTGAATTCTAAGCGTCCTTCTTAAATGTCCCTTTTTTTTGAGTTTGCTCTCTCCAACAAGTATTTGCTTTTTCTGGGGATTTTTTGCATATATTGATTTTTTATCGGATTTTTATAAATCTACTAATTTCTTAGAAGTTACCAATTTCAATCAATAAAAGAGGCAAGTAAGAACTCAATTTTCAAATATTAAATTTTAGATAACCTTCGACCTTGAGAAAGAGTAAATTTATTCTGTGAAATCATATATCAATACCTCCACAGATCGTTAACAATTAGCATACATGACCAAAAAAATGCCCAAAACTTAATAAAACAAACTTTTGTTATGAAGAGAAATGCCCAAAGGATTTTCGATAATTAAATTATATTTTTCAATCTTAGAAACTTAAAAAATTTGTTGGTAAATTTTGTTTTTCTTGATTTTCTTTTTTTAACAGAACCTCCAGTTAAAGAAAAAGTGCTCTGAATTGTAAAATAAAAGTGTAATAACAGATAAAAAGTAATATATTCTTTCATTAGAAAAGCTGCTTTTAATTGCTTTTGTGAATAAAATATATATTATGGGAACCTTTGTCATAAGAAAAATAATTTTGGATGAATAATGAATTTTTACAAGAATAGTTTTTATTGTTTTAAATTTCAATTATAATAATTTATAACGTTTTAAATCTTTTAACATTCTGAATTAATTTGTAGCAGTTCGGAGATATTGTAATCAAGTAAAAACTCTATTTATTAATCATGAATGGGGAAGCGAACTACAACTCAGCAACCATTACCAAAGTATTTTTAAAGGAATTTTGATTTTGTGTGTGCGTGTATAAATGTGAACATTTTTTAAAAAATACGAACGTCCATACACATTCTCAGAAAATAAGAGCAGCAGCTACAGTAAATTTTTGTTATAAAATTACTAATAAATTAAAAATTTACTGTAGTTGCTGCTTTTATTTTCTGATAATGAAATTAAAATAAATTCAATAAAATATTACTTTTATTAGAATATTTTCCAAATTTTAAAGATTACTGAGCAGTTTGAAAAAATTATATAAAATGGCATTCACGTTATATCCATAGAGAAATTGTTGAAATAAATGTCTCCCTTTGTAAAAAGTAATAGTAACTCATGCGCATATGCTACATATTTATATTAAGTTGTACAAAAGAGAATCAGTATTTATCTTCATATGACAAAACCTAATCTATATTTGCAGTGAGCATGTGAAGTTACTCTGTTTGATTTCATAGAGCAGCAATAAGGCACCTAGTTTGAATCAAATCCACTACACTAAAAATAGCATGTGAGATTAGTAAGCTTACAATTACTTTTTGATATTCACCACTGTATACAGTATTTTCAAAACATTGCTTATTCTAGTCGAAAAACAATTTAGCACCCGATGGGATCAAAGAAGCAACAACTGCAAGATAATGAATTAGGACTCTTCTGTAGAAATAAAACAGATAGATAGATAGATAGATAGATAGATAGATAGATAGATAGATAGATAGATAGATAGATAGATAAGCAGGTAGGTAGGCAAACAGGCAATCATAAAGAAGGAAATTAATAGTTTTAGATAGGTAGATAGAAGCCCTACAATAACTTGTATATCAAATATATATATATATATATATATATATATATATATATATTAGAAACGCAAATGTGCACTTCTAGCACATACATAGCCATGCGCCCGCTATCCACTTCTACCGTGTACTGGATAACGGAGGCATGGCGATGTACTGGACAACGAAAGCACGGTGGAGTACTGGACAGCGTAGGCACGTTGGTTTACTGAACAACGGAGGCACGGTTGATTATTGGACAACGGAGGAACGCTGGAGTACTGGATATCAGCTCGGATTGAGAAACCTGAGAATTCCAGTTGAATCCATATGCAAACATAAACATTCGAACATAGATAGATAGATAGATAGATAGATAGATAGATAGATAGATAGATAGATAGATAGATAGATAGTGTATGTGAGTGCGTTCGTTCTTGTCATTGTGCACAAGTTTAAAAAGTGGTTGTCAACTTTTCCTCATTCATTTTCATTATTATTAAATCTTCGTCAGAGATCGAGAGAGAAATGAAAAACAAAGTGACACAGAATACTGGTATGTTATCATTTGGAATTAGTTCTTATACGTAGTTGTATATGCTTGTGTATATACACAGACACACACACACACACACACACACACATATATACATACATATTGATACATATTTATATACATATATACATATCTCTATATACAGGGGTTGGGCAAAATAATGTGAACACCTTCAAAATAGCCACCCGATTTTCAATTGTTTGTAAAAACGTCAAAGACTTTTAGATTTCTATTTTTTAATGTATTTCTATTGCTGATTGTCTATATTTCTAATAAATTAATTTTTTTTCAGTATAATCATCAGAAGCTACTGAAATCCGTCGACATGTCAGATCTATCACATTTCCAAAGAGGTCAAATTGTTGGTGCCCGTATGGCAGGCGCAAGCGTGACTGAAACAGCCCGAATGCTGGACGTTTCAAGAGCTACAGTCTCTAACATAATGACTGCATATGTAAAACACGGCAAAACATCGTCATCAAAGCACAATTCCGGAAGAAAAGCAAAAATTTCTGACTCTGACACGAATTGTCAGGAACGACCGCAAAACAACAGCCCTTAAAGTGACTGCCGAACTTAATGACCATCTCAAGCATCCTGTTTCTAGAAAACAGTCCGACGGGAGCTTCATAGATCAGGTTTTCATGGAATGGTTACATCAGGAAACCTTTTCTCTTAACAACAAACGTTGTAAAGCGTTTAGAGTGGTGTAAAAGCCATCAGAAATGGTCTATGGAGCAGTGAAAAATTGTAATATTCTCTGATGAATCATAGTTCACTTTATTTCGGACCACCGGTCGAGTTTACGACTGCCTTCTTCCTACTGAGAAACCTGGAGGAGGATCTGTGATGATCTGGGGGTCAATATCATGGCCCAATGTTTTCCCTCTATGGCAAAATCAATAGTCAGGACTATTTAGGTATTTTATCTGACCAGGTCCATCCCATGATCTTAGAACTGTTCCCGGAAGGAAATGCAGTATTCCAGGATAATAGTGCCTTAATCCACACAGCTAAAGTAGTCTCTGAATGGTACGAGGAACATTCTGATGTCGTAAAGCACCTTGTCTGTCCACTGATTATTATTGAGCATTTGTGGTGCACATTAGAAAAGCAAAGTGAGAAGTCGATATCCACCACCGACATTGCTAAAGAAACTGGAAACAGATTTGAACAAAAATCATTTTAGAAATCATTCAATATTTGTACAAGTCCATAACTCGCAGAATTTATTACTGCAAAAGTGTGTCCTACTCCGTATTAAAATTCATTTTTCTGTATTGTGAAGGTGTTCACATTATTTTGTCTAACACCTGTACGTATCTTTACACACACACACACACACACACACACACACATATATATATATATATATATATATATATATATAGTCATCCGCAGACAGATCTGTTTTGCTGTATCACAGCTCATCAGTACGGTTAGACTCCCATTACTTATATATATATAAGTTAAAATGAAGAACAAATAGGAAACATCTCTCTAACATGCTTTTTGGGGGCACCTCGACCTGGGGTAATGGTTAGCAAGCCTGTCTTGCTAAAACAACTGATTAGTGAGTTCGATTCTTACTGGGTGTCCCATACTTACGGCCTTGTGCCACATCTTAGTTAATTTAAGTGCATATGTTTTTGTGTGTATGTGTGAGAAATATTTGTAAAGCTCATTTCCGTGTAGGTTGGAGAAATGGAGTGATATATTACAATAATTTAGTATTTGTTTGGAATTTTTTATATTCACGTATATGTGTGCGTGTGCGAGGAATGTCGGATGCCATATATATATAATGTGTATATGTGCGTGTGTTTGAATGAGTATTGAATATGGTAAAATGTGATTATATGTAGATTTCCCTGATATATATATATATATATCCGAGTGAATAAGGAACGAAGAAAAATTTACAACGTTCAAAACATTCATTTAAAATATTTATATAATATAGATTTGTGAAAATTTATTATAAATTATATTTTAGAACATCTTCAAAGCTATAATATATATATATATTTGTGCACTGTATAAATCAGTATCTTATGTTTACTGTCCAGGAAGTAAATAACATAAAGATTTGTTTCATCAGTTCTCATTCATTACAGGGCTTAGTATACATATCACATTGTGTACTTCAACATTATCTATCTATCTATCTATCTACTGGTTATCTTAGTATGTTTATATTTGCTTCATTCTGTTCATATCTTTAGCGTAGACAGCTTTTCCTCATCACTTTCTTTTTCATTACTCAAATATATTTCTTTTTTTATTTATCTTTTATTTCATTTGTTTCCCGTATTCCATTTGCTCTCTTTGTTCCAGCGCATGCTCATGAATATGCAAACGCTGTAATATGTCGCCTAATTACGGCGCAGTGATAAGGGTAATCTGCGCAAACAACGGTTGTAATAATTCATCGCATTTGTTACGAGGGAGAATATGTAAACAATGTTTTTCCTAATCTGTAATTACAAAATTGAGATAACGCCGTAGAAAATGAAAGCTGGTGGAAATGCACAAAATAAATTAAAAAGAGAGAAAAATCGACTATTACTACTGCTAATAATAATAATAATAATCCTGACGTCCCCACACAAGTGAGATCTCATAATCTGCTAATCGAAATCAAGGAAACGAAAACCTGCAATATCGTAGACATGGTTGTACAACGGTTGATAAAAAAAATGCGAAAAGCAAAAAAACTCAGAAAGCTATGGAACACGAAGCTTAGTATCGAGCCTATAATAGTTGGATGCACTTAGAAGAAATGCCAAAACACGCGAATCGATATTGAATGAATTGGAAATAAAAGAATCATTTAGAAAATGGAGTTGCTTGGGTCTGTGAGAATACTCAGAAAGGTGCTGGAAATTAAGATTAGCTGTCACTCCCCATCGAAAACCACCAGATTTTTGGTTGGAATATGTGAATGTGTGAAACAATAATAATAATAATTTTGTAGTCTCTAAGTTAAAGAGAACAGTTTACTTTATTTTTGAGTCTCTGCAGATTGAAGATCTTAAAACTTCTATCAAAATACAAGGATCTTGAAGTGGGAATCTCAAAAATAGGGAACATTATGACATCAATAATTCCAGTTGTAGTTGAAGCACTCGGATTGATTAGAAAATGTCCCGAGAGACTCATTGAAAGAAATTTCTGATAGCCCATGTCTTAAAGAAATAAAAAAGATTTGTGCTTACAAGTACAATTCATTCATTACGAAGAGATTTATCTATGTAAAATGTGTGTAATGTTAGCGTGTTGGTTTGTTTTTTGTTTCTGTTTTTGTTGTTTTTTATTTGTTTTTATTTTTAAATGATCAGTTAAATATGCCATGAAGTCATTTCTGAGATTAGGCAAGACCTCCTATATATTAATATATAGGAGGTCTTGGATTAGGTCGCTGGTTGTACCTAGGAAGGAAATGTGTGTACAACAGAATCCAAAAGAAATAATAATAATAATAATAATAATAATAATAATAATAATAATAATAATATTTTTCCTACATTAAATTTTGTTATTTTTACTATTTTAACGTAAACATGAATTTTTCTTCGTATTATTATTATTTAATTTATCTGTTTCTCCTTTAAATGATCCTGATTGATTTTTCTAGTTTTTTTATTATTCATTTTTTCCTTAGTTGTCGATATTTCGAAAAAAAAAAATTTTAAACTACGATAATTTTTTAAAAAAACAATGACAAAAAAAACAATACGATAGAAAAAACAATTTGATACGATATTCTTCTTAGAAAAACTAAGTATTTATTTATTTACTCATTTTCTTCCTGAATTTTTTTTATAGAGCACTAATAGCATTAATCAGACAATTGAACAGAATGTGTTTATAAAATAGCTCTCAAAAAAAGAAGCCATCTATTTTACATAGATGACTTAGTTATATGCTAGGAATGAAAGTGAGCTAGAAGGTCTTCTGCAAATTGTAAAATGCTTTAGTGAAGATATTGGAATAAAATTCGATTTAGATAAATGTGCTAAAGACACAATTTTACGAGGATTGCTACAACAAACATCCTTTATTAGCTTAGACACTGCTGTAACAATAGAAAATTTACAGCAGGAAGAAGCTTATAAGTAACTAAGCGTAAATGAGAGTGAAAGAATTCACCGTAAGAAAATTAAGTAAATAGTGCGTGAAGAGTACTATAGAAGGGTGCGACTGATATTAAAACTGGATTGAATTCTCAGAACAGAATTAATAACCTTACCATCCCAGTGGTCCAATATAATTTCAACATCTTGAAATAAACTCTAGATGACATCAGACGAATGGATTCTAAGAAAGCTTTTTCTTAAGTATATGATGTATCTTCCAAATGCTGATCTAGACCGTCTATACATACCCTGTAAATAAGGTGGAAGAGGTCTTACTCAGCTAGAATTGCCATACAAAACAGCAGTTATTGGCTTACTAAAATACATGGAAACATCAAAGGACTGGATGATAGAATTAGTCATACATCATGAAATCAGAAAGAAAAAATATTCAATACTGAAAGAAGGCAGTAAATACAAACAAGATTTATATTTAGTAGATTCTGTAGAAAATCAAAACAGAAGCAAAGAACCAACCTTTGCAGCAAAAAATATGACCCTATTAAACAATGGTGGCATGGCCAACATCAAGAACGTGTTAATAAATCCGATATTGATAAAGTTAATAACTCATCGATGGTTACGAGCATCTGGATTAAAGTCTAAAATTGAAGGTTTTATTCTTGCAGTACAAGATCAGAGTTTTCTCACTAAGAACTTTCAGGCAAATAGCATATATAATTTGAATCCAAAATGCAAGTTCTGTGACAAATACCAGAAAATAACAGACCGTCTAATCTTAGGATGTTCTGTACTTGTCCCAAATGAATATAAAAATCGTCACGATAGAGTGGGGCAATATTTACACTGGACAATGTGCAAACACTATGGAAAATATGTAAAAAAACACTGGTATGGACATCACCCAGCGCTGATTACAGAAACAGTTGTTACCATTCTATGGGATGACACCATCTACACAGACAAGAACATTAAAGCAAATAGACTGGGTATTATTGTCAAAAACAAAAAATGTCCTACTAATTGATATGGCTTGACCAGCGGATTGTAACATAGCAAGCAAAGGAGTCGAAATATGTCAAAATATAAAAATCTGAAAACTGATATAGAACAATGTGGAAATTGAAAACAAGAATAGCACCAGTGATAGTAGGTACACTTTGAATAATAAAAATGAAACAAAACAACACATTGAAAGAATCCCTGGAAATCCCAGTTTAAGAGATATACAAAAAATTCCTTGTTAAGTACAGCCCACACACTAAGGAGAACTTTGTCTATGTAACGCTCTTGATACCAAGGGAGATAGAAAAAATGAAATATAGACATAACAACACACCACGATCTGCGTTAGGTCTTTCCGCAGACTTGATCGGTAGTGTGACCATAGCATAAATCGAATTGTGATGAAAATTACATAATAATATAATAATGATGATGATGATGTCGGATGATGCCGGTCCAGAATACTTTACTGTAAGTAGTATATGGCTAAATTTTAAAAGAGTAGATAGAGACTACAAGGGTTTTGAATCGCAAATAAATGAATGCAAGAAAATATAAAAGTGAATATGATTCGAATGCAAACAAAATCGTGCAAAGACTAGAATAAGAACCGTTGAAATTAGAAAAACTAAAACCAGTCCCCGTGAATACAAAAGAAAAATATGCAGAAATCTCGAGAATTTTGAAATTCAAACTAATCACCCGGTCAAGTCTAAAAGACTAGATCTACTAATCTTAAACAAAGAAAAGAAGACCTGCCAGAATACGACAGAATACGGTTCTTGCAATAAATCACAGAGTAAAATTGAAAGAATGTAAAAAAAACTGAAAATATCTAAACTCTGCAAGGAAATAAATAAAATGTAAAAACATGCCGTAAGAGTAGTACCTACTGTTAATAGTATACTTAGAACAGTCTTAAACTATCTTTCAAAAACTGGGAGTACTTGAAGGCTGAGTAACAACTGAAATCACGCAGAAAGGATGATTAAATTCACCGGGCGAATTTTAGCCTTCGTTATTTAGCAAGGTACCAATTCCTGGGAATGCGAGCACCCTAAAAAAAAAAACAATTTACCACATTAGTATTTTTACTAAGTACTACTCTCTTAAATTGTTTCCTTTTTTAAGATACCAGTTACTACAAATGTAAGCACTAAATGAGTGCTGTTCATCTCGGCGTTCTCGACAAAGTCCAAAGGAGAAACTGCATTATTTAAGACATTGTTAGCAAGGTACCAATTCCTAGGAATGCGAGTACCCAATGTGTAGAAAACCAGAATCCAAAGTCTACTTCAGATTTTCTTATTACTATTATTGTGATGTTTATGATTTTTTATTATGATTTATGATTATGCTTATCATGTTTATGTAATTGAGTAGGATTAATTAAATGAATTCATAAAATCTTTTATTCCTTGTAATTAATTCATATTTAGTGACAAGGTAAATTCTAAAAACATATCTAAGAAGTACACAGATGTCAAATGTTTCCATACAACTTTTAGCATATGAACAGATATTGTAAGTATACATAAGGATGCGGACAGAAACGAAACAATATCTTATTTTCGCACGAAAACTGGTTTAATTGTTTAAATGGTAGTGATATTTATAATTGAAGACGAAAAGTGATCTACACACAGTTGTTAATTATGAGGTGAAGGATGAAATGCAGACTGGCTAAAGAAGACTGGCTCAACGACAAATGTGTAGAAATAGAGAAAAAGAGAGACGGGGAGGGGAAGAAACGCATTGGATAGCGAAGCAGGGTTTTGGAAAGATACCAAGCGGAAAATATGTTAAGAGTGACAAGAGACAGGGGTAAATGGAGGTCCATGATCACCTACGTCCTGAAACAATACGGCGCATAAAAAAGAACCCAACTATTAGCACTTGGAAAGAGCTAAACAATTTTGAATGGATTTTCTTTTTGTAGGGAGCCCAAGTTAGTCCAGTTTATTTCAAAACGTAATGCCAGAGTCTTGAGTAGTGAAATATAAAATTAAATCAACAGATAGAAAACTAGCATGCAGCAAAAATGAATTCTTTATAAGCAGCACCATCGTTGCTGTTGCTTTTACGTCTCACTTGATCTTCTCACACAATGAGAGTTTGAAACATGCAGAAACTAAATGATCTTCTGAAATGTCAATATCTTGTCCGAATATATTATGCAATATCTGTTACTCACCGTGGCTATTCGTTGTGTAAACATTGAAACAAGAAGTAGGCATATCAAATAAAAACTGTCATTGGCAACAAACACAAAACCAGAGAAAAATAATAATGCTATTAAAAAGTATATCGAAAAGAATTTTAAAAATAAAATTTCAGCTCTCTCTCTCTCTCTCTCTCTCTCTCTCTCTCTCTCTCTCTCTCTCTCAAGGTTCCGCTAGGTCTGACCTTCACGGCTAGTACCTACCATGCCACTTACATAGCATCAAACTTCCTATATCCTCCTCTGTATTTCATCGGTGAGAAGTAAGTTCAGCTCAAACAAATTCTTACCGCGAACCATTGCTCTGTGGAAAAAACTACCAAGAGGATGTTTCCGTGATCGCTACAATCTTAACCTGTTCAAGTCAACCGTTATCTTCCCCTCCTATCCATATAACCTACCCCTTAACGTAACCCTCTACCTGGAGTGGGTCCCGGGCCCTATACAAGGTGAATTAAAAAACAAAATGCAAAAACAGTAGCATTTCTTTTATCTGAGGAAGTAATCTTCCAGAAAACCTCAGCAGCGCTTTCAATGTTCTCATCTATCCTCTTCTTCTTCCTCTTCTATTCCTCTTCTTCTTCCTTCTTCTTCTTCTTCTTCTTCTTCTTCTTCTTTTTCTTCTTCTTCTTCTTCTTCTTCTTCTTCTTCTTCTTCTTCTTCTTCTTCTTCTTCTTCTTCTTCTTCTTCTTCTTCTTCTTCTTCTTCTTCTTCTTCTTCTTCTTCTTCTTCTTCTTCTTCTTCTTCTTCTTCTTCTTCTTCTTCTTCTTCTTCTTCTTCTTCTTCTTCTTCTTCTTCTTCTTCTTCTTCTTCCTTCTTCTTCTTCTTCTTCTTCTTCTTCTTCTTCTTCTTCTTCTTCTTCTTCTTCTTCTTCTTCTTCTTCTTCTTCTTCTTCTTCTTCTTCTTGTTTTCCCGTATTTCACACTCGCTATCAACCATAACTAAACCACCACCCCTTTTCTGCATTAACCTTCCATCTCCTGTCCCTATTAGTAGTTTAATACAGAGCCACTTATTCTCCAATACCTAGCTTCTCAAATAACACTGTCATCGTTCTGAGTTTTACAACTACCTACCAATAATATTATATGTCATTATGTGATGGATAGCGAAATGAAAATTATTGTTTGTCTTTCCATATCCTAGACGATAGTAACGTTTGATGAGTGTTATTTTCAACAACGGCTATTTGTCAATATCTTCTGTTTTTCTTTGTTTTTATATCTATCAATTCCTGTCACTTATTTTCTTTCGTCATAGAACAGAGTGTAATAAATGATCATAAAACCGATAATAATAAGGACAACAAATGACACCGCCATGTTTTTGTGAAACACCGGAATGTGCAATCCGAAACGAAATTATGCTGCACCCAGTAATCTTAGCTGCGGCAAAACATGAATTTGCGGTATGCAAACAACACGAAATTACTGTTTGTAAACTACACAAACGTGCACTGCATTGGGTAAAGGTTGGAAATAAAACGTAGCGAAGATGCTTATTTTAGCTGACGACCGGAACTGTTGTTTCTTGACGTTTTTTGGGGGGGACTGGTGATCTGTTATTATGGCTGCCTAAGTAGCGAGGTTGGTTGAGGGAAGACGCACTGTAGTTCTGGTTTCTGATTGGTTTTATTGATCGAGAATATAGTGAAGACGACACTTGTTGCTCAGCAATAATAATAATAACAACGACAATTCTTTAAAGGCATACAAGAGAATTAAATTACTGCTTAAATTTTATACCATAAAAAAGATAACTAAAATGCGTTTGCGCGTTGATATACAAGGAGAGAAATTGAAAATGAGATGGTAGGTGTTCTGACAATACAGAGGCCATAATGGGAATTTGTCTATGAAGATTAGCGTACTGAAATCTATCTACTTTTATTTCATCGCTCTTCTCTTGTTCCATTCAAAGCTAGGTTTTACGTGAAATGTAATGGCTAGCAAGTGCTTAGTATAGTTTAATAAAGCGATCTAAGACAACATTTTTCTTTTCAATTGAGTAGATATTTATTAAAATAATCTACATAAACTATTTACTATTTGTCTATACTTCTGAGATGAGGTAGCATTTACATTATTTACACTGTTCGGGCTGTTGTCCTCATCTTTATTGTCATGTTTATGACGTTTCGGTCATAGTACACTCAGGCCTTCTTCAGGAGGTATGTATTTTGAACCGAATATGATGATATACAAAGAGTGATCGAAATAAAGGGTTCGGTTCATAATTCCTAGCACCAGAAGAAGGGCGGAGTGCACAGTGCGAATAGTGTCAATAACTTTATTTAGTGAACATGATTTCATGAGTATTCTTCGTAAATTAAATCACAACACAAATAATCAAACAAGTATATATATGGGCGCGCGTGCGCGTGTGTGTGTGTCTATCTATCTGTCTGTGCGCTCGCGTACGTGCGTAAAAATTTAGAGTATAATAGTAAAAAGACAATAAAAACAAAAGGAAAACATATCTACCGACGCGTTTCGTCCTCTGGGGTGCTTTATGAAGGTAAATGAAAGGATTTTATTTTGTGACAAGCATTTACATACAAGACAAAAAATTTGATTGTTTTTTCTTTTATTTTTCTTTGCTTTTTTTTATTTAAGGACGCTCATAAATCATCACGTTAGCCTGAAATTCTATGCAAATTATGGAAGTCAATTCAATATATAATAAACTAAAGTGAGTAAATGATGCTCTTGATTTTTTAAATGTAAACTATTTTAGTTTGTTATTAAGTTTCAGGACTTTGTCGATTATGGACTTCCACTTGTCCTAATCCACTGTCACACTCAATATTTTTACTCTTGATATAACTCCCAAACTCCGCTCTGCCATCCACTTGCTCAAGCCCTTTAAGTAGGTCTTGCACTGCTTTCCCCTGTCTCTCTTTCCCTCTGCTAGTTTTGTGAGTGTTAAGCTCTCCAAGCTTTCTCTTCCTGATGTTAAGTATAATTTTCCTTTTTGTTTGCATCCTCACCAAAACCCCGCCGTTGCTCACATGTCTGGTCCATAGTATCCTCAGCATTCTTCTGTAGAATTACATTCCTTTTGGTTCGAGTATCTCCTTCAACTTAAGGAGACTGTCCAACATTCGCTGCCATATAGAAGGACAGATATCACATAACAGTGCTCTTTTTTCTTTGTTTCCAACGAAATCTTCTTGTTTCTCAATATTCTACTTAGGTTTTAAAATGCCTTCCTTGGACACTGCTCACCCAGTTGAACAGGTTGTGACACAAGGTCGGGTTTTAATGTGGAGATTCCTAGCGGATACGCTCCAGCCACTGGTCAAAGATTACCCAGCCCCCGCCCCGCTTATGCGGTAACTGGGTACAAAGTTTGTCTTAGCATGTCTAAATTTATCTTAGCTTGTCTAAGTTTGTCATAATTGGTCTTCCTTCTCCGCTAAAAGGGGTGGGTGAATTGTAAATAACATGAAGCTTCAAATAAGGCTCATACGAATTTATAAACTTCTTATAAGTTTCTTTTGATACGTCTATTAGACATGAACCCCCTATTCACAAGACTTCTTTCTGTAACCAGCGTACCAATTGGAATTCATTTTTTAATTTTCTTTACAAGACGACTTGGAGTAAAATTTTTAAAATTCCTATTGAGATTTATGCCGCTGAGGCTTCCTTTTAGGTAAAAGTTAACATCTCGGAAATGCCAGGTAAGAGCCATACTCTTCTCTTGGCTTCAAACCTACATGTTCAGTCGCTATAATCCAAAACAATCACTTTTTTCTGCAGAACCAACTTCATATTTTTTATCATAATAGACACATTAACAAAAAGATTAAGTCTTTGTTCCATGACAGAATGAGGCACCACATAGCCTCTAACAAATTTGGTCTTCGTGATTACTAGTGGCTCTATAATAGTATGTTAAATAAGAGTAAGTCTGCTATCTCTCCTCTGTTCCCTCAATTTGAGGTATTTTGCTTGTAACTAACAATGCTACACTTTACTTGGCATTCCAATTAAAACTCTCTACTGTACATCCATGGTTTCTGCTATTATTTTTATACTGGATCACCACAATGAATGTAGATTCAATGGTATCCTATTTCTTAAGAAATGAGTTCTTAAATTCGCTTCTATTCTCTCTAAACTCTACAATAAATGTCTTACTGTTTCTTACTTTCCTGATTGCTGGAAATCCTCTTCTTTTATTCTTGTCTTTAAGAACATAGGTGAACTGTCTCATCTTTTTAACTATAGTCTTCGAAAATACTCGAGAATCAATTCTGAATTGACTAAGCATTTCAACACGCAAAGGGTCAGTCAAGCTCGTACCGTTGCTGTGGATATATCGAAATCGTTTGACAGTGTTTAGTACGTTGGCCTTATACACAAGTTGAAAGGTGTATTTTTCTATTTGATTCAATCTTTCTAATCAAATCGCGAAAGTAAAGTTGTCTTGAACGACCACTCATCTAGATCTTTTTTATTAATGCCCCCACCCAAGGCTCTATCGTTAGACCTAATTTATTCCCAATTTTTATCACTGATCTTCACGATGTTATCGGTTCTTGACTTGGTATCTATGCAGCTGGCACAAATATTTACTTATGCCTAATATCTTCAATAAGGTCTAACTGGCAACTGTCAAAACTGGAGCAAGAAATGACTTGCTAATTTTTAAAAATCTCCAAAATGAAACTACTCTATTTTTATCATCTTAGAGAACCTTCCAATATTATGGTTGATGCTAGCCTCTAAGAAACCAATTCATTGCACTTTCTAGGGCGAACGCTTTTCATTAACAATGATTGGAACAATTTTATTGAATCAAGTGCTAAGTTTACAATCTATGCATTGAATATTGTCGTCACATCTGGTCTGGTTCTTCTGCTACATATTTAGAGATTCTTGATAAAATTCAAAGAAGAATCTGAAATGCCGCCGCCTCTGATATGACATCTTTGCTTCAGTAACTTTCCTACCGCCTTAACGTAGCTTCACTCTGCCTTTTCTATAAATATTTTTATCGTAATTCCTCCGATGAGCGTTCTTCAACTTCATAAATTTAAACTCGGTACTGGATTAGAAGTTAGGTTTCATTATTTTCCTGTTGAAATTGTTAGATTTATTTATTTTAACAGTGTTTCTAGTCAACTTTGATGTTCAAAAACTTAAAGACCGTCAGTCATTATCATCTGTCTCCTGACTGCCTATTCTTTTGTTGGCCTCTCTCCTTAAAAATATTTTCTCTTTCTAGATTATTTTATATACATCAACCATTTTTATTGCTTGATTCGTTTTGTACGGTTTATCAACCCATTGCAAATTATTTAAATCCAGAAAATATTTTTAGATTGTAAGAATCCTTAGTAATTAACCAATTGGTGGATCAAAAAGAAGTGGATTCATACCTTTTCCAAGGGTAAGTGAATATAAAGAACCCGACGGGATATAGAACTCGGCTTCCCGATAACAATTTTTAGTCATTATCCATTAAGCTACCTGCACATTTAATTTTACAGCACTTAGTATTTTTTACAAAGGACATTTTTGACGACCTATTGTGGTAAGTTGATTTAATTCACTTTTCTTTTGTTAGTTTATTTAATTTATAAGATAAATTGATTTTTTAAAGTAGTTTGCCGCTTATTATAGTCGTTGTCTCAATCTAGCTTAATTAGCAGTGCAAACAACAGCTGATTGATCCGGTCATTAAATCCAGTGTTAGTGGGGATGTCACCTTGCTAGGTCGGAGCTGAGCCACTTGTTTATCAAGAAGGATCAAACACTGTTAGGTTAAAAAGAATATCTTTCTCAGCAACCAATATGTCTACTGAATTCCCTGAAAATCATCTTAACACGTCGTGTGGGTCACATTGCCGAATAATCGAACCGGGACTACAAAGGTAGGTACATATAAGGTTTTTCCTGACTACTTTCAGGAGCTGTTCACCAAAAAGCCAGGTCTGACTTCGACCCTATTTGGCTGACTTTACTCGCCTCGACGTGGTTGGGTGTGAGGGTCTCATTACATTACAGAGTCGGAAATCTGGGAAGCGTTGAAGCTAGTTTACCGGGATAAATCTCCGGGTCTATCCTAAGGACTGTACTTGAGGCGGTCACCTGTCCTTGTTCCTTTTCTGGAACTGATTTTAAACAACTGAATGGAGCAGGGGTCTATACCTCAACGCTTCACCAGGAGTGTGATCAAGTTTCTACGTTAGGTAAATTTCGGCCTTTAAACGATGTTAGAGAGTTATAGATTTTAGCCAAGATCTTAGCCGGCCGTTTGCAGGCTGTCCTCACTAGAATGATTGGCTCCGAAGATTACGTGCTGTGAGGGTTATGACTATTCAAGACAAACATCATATGATAACCTTGATCATCGAGTAAGTCGTACTGATCAATTTAGATAAGCCCAAGGCATTCCATAGGATTGACCATCGATTTCTAGAGGCTGTCTTTTCAGCCGCCTGTCTCGGAGCGTATTTTCATTCCTGGATCCGATTTCTGTATGCGTCTTACGGTGCGCTGGTGAAAATGAATGAGGTTCGATCAATGTCTTTCGTATTGTCTCGCTCCTTTCGTCAATGATGTCTCCTTTCGCTTTTGCTGTACGTTCTTGCGTTGGAACGTTTCCTTCGCATGTTAAAGGCGAATCCAGTCTTTCGTGAAATTTCACTGCTAGGTGGTACCACCTTGACTAGGTACTCCACCTATTGTGAAAACGTTTCGTTCTTGTGTCGAGGACAGTAAAGAAGAACCAAATCAGCAAATAAATGAAAGATTAGGAGATGGTGACAGGGGCCAAATCAATCGCGATAAAACTGTTGGCTTGCGAATGAGTGCTTGGAAGGGAGTTTCTCTTCCATGGCCTTTCATTTAGGCGGACGAGGTCGTCAAGACACTCGGCGTCTGATTTAGTCCTGATCTCCACTTGGAAATGAATTGGTCGGAGGTGCGGAAGAAGCCCAAAGCCGCAAATGTTCTGTGATCCCGGAGGAACTTTCCTTAAAGGGACGGAGGGAAATATAGGCCTCGCACTTAATTCCGTCTTAATGTCATTAGTAAGGCTCCTGTTCTCTATTTTGTAGGATATGGGCAAGGCCCACAAGGTGCTTCAGGAGAACGGTTACCTCCTCCTTTCTGAAGGAAGGTCTAGGTATGCATAGCACTGAGATTCGTCAACATACGCTTCGCATCGCCTTCCTAGATAGAATGTGTCATCAATTGGATGATGAGGGAGAATTCTGGAAAGAAGACGCCCGTAAAATCTTCCCATCCCTGAGAAGTTACACGAGTACTTCTTCTATCTTAAATGTCGAATTCCTCTGAAACACCTCTTACGGGCGACGGATGACCTTTCTGACATCCAAGCGTTGTTCCGTAGGGTATTCTGTGTTAGGGGTTCCGCTCAAGATGATCTGATTAACGCGACAAGAGTCACGCTTAATATGGCTTTAAGCGCTCGGGTTGAAATGTCTCACTAATGATAAGGCATCATTCATCTGGCTGATGATTCGAAAGTCCCTCTGGGTTGGCAAAACCTTTGTTCAGCAAGCTTGGAAAAGTCTCCACATTGCGTTTGCTGTAATGGAAAGGTGGGGACTCTGAAACACACTTTCTTTCGTCGTAGTGAGAATTTATTTGGATAAAAGAAGAACAGGAATTTGAAAATTTAAAGCTGTTTTGACAAAGAAACCAGTTGTAAAAATATTCGGCCCTAGAAAGGAACTCGTAGTAACAACTGATGCAAGTGAATACTCAATTTAAGGAATATTAACTCAGAATGGTCATTTTATTATGCATCAATAGAGAAAATTGTCAAAAGCCGAATCAAATTACTCGAATATTGAGAAAGAAGCGTTCACCATAATATGGACGACAAATATAGCTCGTCAATTTTTGATTTCCAATGGATCATGTTCATGTTAACAGAATGAGATCATTATTAATACTGGTAGACGCCTATACAGGTGGGTCAGGAATAATAAAGGTTTCCAACGAAAGAAGTTCGGCCATGAAACAAGCGTTAAGGATCATATTTTCAAGAGATCGAATTCCGAGAAGGTCCCAGAGTTCTGTGACGAGGTACTATGCCAACAGTTAAACAAAATTGGATGCAAATCATATAAAACTCCATCGTACCATCCGCAATCAAACGGATTATCAGAAAGGATGGTGCAACTTTTAAAAACAGACTGAAAATATGTCTACAGCGGAAAGAAAAAGTAGAAATATTTCTTTCTAGATGGTTGCTAAGCTATAGGAGAATAGCGCGTGCTTAAAAATCGAAAATCCCATCTGCCCTCATGAGTAGACAAATTAGAGCCCCATTGACCATGTCTCATGCCACTAACAAAAAACTGTGATATAAAAAGAATAGTGAATTTAATCTACTCGAGAAAAGATTCATTATGAAAAGCAGACAGAACATTATGATAATAGAAAAAATAGAAACGGGATATTAGCGCATGCAGACCAAGTCAGATTGCAACTTGATAGCGATGAAAAAGTGTACAGTGAGCCTGAAATTAATGAAAGCAAAAATGCTATGTCAACGCAAAACAAACAGGACAAGTAAAAAGAAAGCAGTATAGAGTCTGGAAATGAAGAATTGTTGGATAGACACTATAATGAGAAAGATCACGATCTCCTATATTTAAACAATCTCTTAAGGATAAGAAGAAGGTTTATAGTGAGGAACTCCCAGAAGAAGACCTAGGTAAAATAAGGGAATAAAACCTCTTCGGTACAGGTATATGGGTGACTCATTTACATAAGAAGTCACCGATGGTGTAAATAACTACAGTTATTGCACATAAGGCAGTTGAATGTTTACCACTTCCTGTGGGTTAATAGCACTACACAAAGTTTTTGCATTTTCTGTCATTACTATATAACAGTGTGTCTGAGGCGACTGGAAAAGATACTTCAGAAATATAAATATAGGATCTAAAGTAATTCTGCGTCTAATATAACAAAGAAGCAACGTTTGTCTTTTTGTTATCACTCCTAGTCCCACAACTTCATTAGGTAGGTTACTCACTATTACCTCTGACCCTCTTGCTTTCAATATGTCACGTGAGTGTTAAATTCTCCAAGACATCTTTCCTTATATCTCAGAAATGTCTTTCTGATTTTAAGTATAAATATATTTAAAACTTCCATGTTGCTCACAAGCTCTGTTCGTGGTATTTTCAGTATCCTTCTGTAGAACGACTCAGTTTCTTCAAGCCTTGTTTTTATCTGTAAGGAAAGTGCCTGGCATTCACTGCTTTGTAGAAGAATTGTTATTAAATACCAGTTGATACGCTTTACTTTATTTCTTACGGTCTTTTTTCTCTTTGTTTTGATTTTTGGAAAACATACTTCTCTATTCCAAAGCACCTTCAGATTTTGGTATTCACTCATTTCTAATTACTTCACGATATTTTCTTTTTACTGACAAAGGTTTCATAATAGTGTAGAGTTCAAAAATGACATATGTTCATTATTGCACACATTTTTTACTTGGATAATTGGTTGATTTTGTTTAGCGGCATATCAAACTCTATGGGTTGTTTTATGTCGAAATCTTAACATTTTGATCGCAATTTCATGGATTCAACTAAATATAGTTTGAATATAATTGTATGTCTTCCACTACAGATAAGATTTATTGTTGGTTATTTTGCTATAAAAATGTATTGTTTCTTTATTTTTTTTTTTACAGAAAAAATATATTGCTGGTATTTTTACTATAAAAAATGTATTTTATACTATCATAAAGTTTTGTTTTTTAGGGGAGAAGAGGGAGGTTCACTATTTGCCCATAGCTGGGACCCTAACACCGCTCCAGGCCAGCATGGACCTGGGAAAAACATCAATTAAGCCTACGCTTCTCAAAACCTTCACTCTCTAGATCGGAGGCCTTGCTACCAAATGTAGTTCATCGTCATAACATGACTTATATTGCAAGATTTAATAACAGATTTGAAGTTGCTTCTCCCATTATATCAGTTTAAATTATCATCTCATAAAGCCTGCACAATTCAGATTATTTAAAACGGAAATAGACAAAACTGTTGTTCTGAATATTTCTATCACTTTTTTCCAACTGATTTCAGGTAGATTTTATAACTTTTACTGGATAATCGATGCTATTATTAGTATTACCATTATTAATAGTAGTAGTAATAACAGTTTTAGTAACAGTAGTAATATCAAAACTAACAGTTGTAGTAGTAATTTAAGTTGTCAAAGATTTTTGCCATATTTCATACATGCGCACATGTTTTTATGATATGCAGACGTACGACATGGAAAATGGAATAACTAAGCCGTGTTAAAATTTCAGTAGAGGTTATGTTTGTTTATTTTGAACTAATGACTTTGATAGAAGGCATGTACCCACTTCTTACTCTAATCTTCGTCGAAAATTTAACCAGTATACACCGATGTGTAAAACTTTCGGACCACGTTGTTAAATTAATTACTATTAGTAATTTTACTCCGAAATGAAGATCAATTAGCAGTCAGCACATTTTATGAATGACAGAAAACAAGCTACAACATTTTCGTTAATACTGAATGTTGGATGATAATGCATTCATAAGTGAGGCAGGAAAAAGGCAAGCAAAAATATTGGGCAACCAATGAAAATTTCACTTTTCATCTATTAAGTTAAATTTTTTTTTACAAAACGTTATCTTTATTGTTACAAAAAGTACAAAAGTTCAAAGTACCGATATATTAATTAGTGTTGCTGCATTTGGCTCAAATAATGGCCTCAATTCGATGTGACATTGAATGGAACAAGGTCCAGATTTTCTCATTTAGAATTTTTTCCTATTCATTTTTCAAAGCTCTTGGAGAATGTATGATTTTCTTTGGAGCCCCTACTTTTATCAATAGTTCAATTATATCGAGATCAAGACACTGTGCTGGCCAGTTTTCCAAAAGTTGAACATCTTCATCCACAAGAAACATTTTTGTGGCCATCATGTATGGCTAGGAGCATCATGATGCGGAAAGATTTCTCCATCTTTGTAAAAGAATACACCGTAGTAGACTAATATATATTTTTTGCTATTCAGGTCTCCACCAACTTTTACCAAATTTTCTTCTAGCATTGCTTTCGCTGCAACCCAACACTATTACGTGTCCCCTAACAAATGTTATCGTATTTCTGGTGTACCATGCATTTTTCTCCCACTGGTCTTCTTGCCTATTCTCTTGCATTAGAATATAACTCTATTTTGCATTTATCGCCCAAAATTACTTTTTTCTACTTTTCAGTATCCCATGTTAGATATTCACTGAACCACTTCAATCTTCTATTCGATGTTTTTTATTTAATGATGATTTTTCTGCTCTACGCCTGTTCAAGTTATTTTTCACAATACTCTGTAACTGAAGCCTTACTGTTAAGACTACATTAAATCCTCACTTGTCTAGCAGTTCATGTTTGATTGCATACCGAAACTCTCACAATTATTTTTTCATTTATTTTGTCTAACTATTGTGGTCTTCTGGCTGTCTTTGCACTTAAAACGCTTTGAACACAGTTTCTGAAAATTCCCATCAGTCTAGCTATCTCTCGTTGAATCAGTTTCTCTTTCAAAGTTACAACTTTACCTTTCTTTTAGCAAACATTTTAGCCATAATTTTAGTGCAAAAAAGCAAGTTAATGTTCGACTTTCATTGGCTCAATAGTTGCGCATTACTTTTTTTCAGATTCAAGCTGCTCAAAGCAGCATACATTGTTACATGACACCTACAAAAACGCAACAATTTATTTTGTAATCCGCAAGGTTCACAGACATTACTGATAAAAGCCTGCAGCTAAAAAATCTATAAGTCTTAATAAAATTAAGTTCTATAATCTTTTTATTAATTTGGCAAACTATTTTGCACGCCAATGTATATGTCGAATAGCATATGAAGAGGATGCCAAATATGATGCATTTCCTTAAGAAACGCTAAGAAATACCTAATAATAAAGGGAGCGCGTCGATCTAATAAATGATGGAATGGTTTGGTTTCAATTTGCCTATGTGGGTGGGTGGTTGGTGATAATGTTCTCTATCTCTCTCTTTCTCTCTCTCTTTTCTCTTTCTCTCTATCTATCTATCTATCTATCACATTGTGTGTGTGTGTGTGTGTGTGTGTGTGTGTGTGTGTGTGTGTGTGTGTGTGTGTGTGATTATATTCGTCGACAATTATAAATTAAACAAAAGTTTTTTAATGTTTGGTTTATGCGAAATTGTATATACATACGTCCCTCTTAACTGAAAGGGTGGACAGCTAGACGTAGGGTAATGGTTAGCAAATTTGTCTCGCTAGAACTTATTACAACTGAGTAGTGATTTCGATCCTCACTGGGTACCCTATACGTTCGACCTTGTGCCAAATCTAAGGTTTAGGTACATCGCTATTTACCTAGTGTAGAGGTCAATTTTGTTGTGGGTCAAAATGATATATTACGTCAGAAAAACAGCAAAAGAACAGCAGTGTAAGTACATTTAAACTGCACTAGAGAAAAATAACATAACACAGCTGACGAAGTGAAGTAATTTTACTCGTATTTTTTCAAATTATTTCTTTGGATTTACATCAGAACTAAAGACAAAGCTTCGCTTACCTTGGGAAACTGTTGTTTTTTCTGTGGCAGTTCTTTTTTTATGTGCTGTGTCCCTTCGTGACGTAGGCGATAATGCTTCTCCACATCTTCTTGTTCCTTGTAGCTCTTAACAAGCTTTACCTTTTTTAATTTCTCCCAAACCCTGTTCTCCCACCTATCAGCTCAATCCTATCAAGTATGTTACACGCTGCTTTCCTCTGTCCCTCAATCTGAGTATCAGATTTTCCAAGCCCTCCTTCCTCATTACACACCCCATAAATTTCAGCTGCCTTTTACTGATGTCAAGTATATGTTTAAGCCGTTTATTTAATTCAAGTGCTTTCATTAGTAGTGTTAGTTGTAATTTTATTCAAATTTCTTCCAATAAAAATACAAAATTCGATGAAGCATTGTCAGTTCTTATTAACGTTTTACTTGTCTATCAATCATACTAACTTAATTTACATTTAATTGCAACTTCTAATTCACCATTCTACGATTATGTACTGGGCTCTTTTCTTTTCTTTTTTCTTTAATTTTACAACCAATAAACAGATTGAAAATAAAGACATCTTCAATGAAACGTGAAGTTACATCTTTTATCCTTGCACGCTAATCTTCCTGGTATGGAGTCTTTAAGTAGCCTCGTTACGAAAATGTTATTGCCAAACATCGTTCAAATAATCTATATAGCTATATACTACTATACAGTCATCATATGTGTTTGTATGCACCAATAGTATTAGATAAATCCTAAATCACCGTTTTTCGTAATCTATTGCAAGTTTTCATATAATATCGAGGGGATGTTTTAATCATTTATTCAAAAAAAGGAGGGTCTAGTAAAATCCCGAATACGGTAAATAGAGTATATATTGCATTATTATCTAATAGCATTTCCAAAGAGAAAATCAAGCTACCTGCCGTATATACGAGAGAGACGAGGGAGAATTTATTGGTTTATCACTTTTGTATTACACTTCTAAAATTAAGTAAAATGACTGCAGAAGTTTTACAAAGCATTGAGGCTGTACAGTGATTTTTGTAAGAGATTTTTAAAAAATCAACGATTTACAGGTGCTCCATTTTTTTTTCATAAAAAGTATTTTTTTTTAATTAATCATTTCACTCCGAGCAAGGTGGAAATGCCACTGATGTGCAGGGGGCTACATAACTGTAAAAAGATTAATTAGAAAAGAGTGAGGAGTACAAACTAGTTAGAAAGGAGCAATAGAAAGCTGAGAAAGCAGGTGCGATGACAGATACATAGGTGGAGAGAAAGGGAAGGTTATACGGGGGTGGGGAGAGAGCTAGAGTCCAGTGGTTAGTAGATTAGTATTGACTTTGCATTTAAATTTCTGGAGGTTATTTAAGAAAGATTGGATTAGGTCAAGCAGGCGACCGGTAATACCGTAACCCCGTAGTTTGCATAGGAGCCTTGGATGATGTCCAGAGCAACCGCGCGAGCCTTGTCAGACTCATCAAAGGCCTGTAGCATGTACTCCGTTACGGTTGTTAGCAGGTCGGACGTGGACCTGGCAAAACGGAATCCATATTGCCTGTCAGAGAAGAGTTTGTGGGTAGTGAGATGATGAACTATTTCAGCATTGATTATGGCCTCGAATACTTTCCCGAATATCGGTAGAAGACTGATAGGGCGATAGTTGGATGGGTCCGAGGGTTCACCACAATTCTTATATACAGGAATGACTGAAGAGAACTTCCAGCATGCAGGAAAGCAGGAAGCAGAAAGGCAGTACTTAAATAGTTTAGAGAGGACAGTGGGGAAAGTTCAGGAGCACACCTCTTAAGGACTATCACCGGGATTCTATCGTCTCCACATGCCTTATGGGGGTCGAGTTTTGAAATTACTCAGGATACTACTGTCGGGGTAATATATACGTCGTGCAGTTTGGCCTCAGTTCTAATAGGGAAGTCGGGTAGGTCTACTCCGGACGAGTCAAATGTGGAGTTGGATGAGAATCTGCGGGCAAAGCACTTAGCCTTGTCCGCAGATGACGTGAGAACCTCAAATTCATGGATTAAAGGAGGTATTGAGGATTTCCTATTGTTGAGCACTCGTTTGCAAACCCTCCAATAGTCCTTGGAGCCGAACTTGCGGTCAGCTATCCGTTTGGCGTCATTTAGGGTTCTCTTGCACTCATTGCAAGCAGATATGAACAGGCACCTATTGTGATCAGTTGACTGTCTCCGGAATAGACAGAAGTAATGGTTCCTGTGGGCAATGGCGGCTGAGCAGTCCGGAGAGAACCACGGAGAGGAATGAGGTTTTAAACAATACTTCCTGGTGGGTATGAAAGCATCAATGCCAGCTTTCACCCATGACGAGACCTCAGAGGCACAGTCATCAACTGATTAGTCGAACACTTTTCCCCAAGGGACGTCGCAGAGGAAATCGCGAAAGGCATCCCAGTCAGCTTTTTGGTAGAGGTAGGAGGTCCTATAGGTAGGGAGCTCTTGGGGGGAGTGAGATTAGAAAGAAATACTGAGAGAGACTACAGCGTGGTCGGAGTTGCCGAGAGGGCAAAGCTGCGAGACTTGACAGGCGTCAGGTGCAGAGGTGAAACATATATCTAGTAGTGAGGAATGACCCGAGGGAGTGCATGGGAAGCGAGTGGGGAAGTTCACCACTTGCGTAAGGGATTGGGAAATATTAAATTTAGAAAGATCAGCTGATTACGGAACCATACTTTCAAACTTTCGGTATCGTCAGCTGTTATAAACGAACTAATTTCTTAACGCTTTATTTTTGAACGCACAACAGAAAAGTTAAAAAGCACCCGAAGAAGTTGAGCAGAAATTTACGATTTTCACCCTCTCCGAAAGAAAAACAAAAATTTATTAGTAAAGAAAAAATTACAAGGCGAATAATGACAGAGATCAAATAAAAATATCCCCCCATTTGCATGTTACAGATGTGGTGGATTCCACTGGAATAAAGACTGTCGATTTAAATACAATAACCGTTTAGCTTGTAAAAAAATGGGGCATAAGGCATCTCAATGCAGAAATAAAAGACGCACTAGTAGGGTAAGAACTAATAGAATGAACTAAGAAGACAAGCTAAACACAAAAAAATACGTAAAACTCGAGATTTTAAATAAGAAGGTTAAATTACAGTTAGATTCAGGATCGGATCTAACTATAATTAATTTACAAACATGAAGGAAGCTAAATAAACCAGCCATGATGCATACACCGAAAATCGCCAAGTCTGTTACAGGGAAGCGTATCAGTTTTGAAGGAGAAGTAATTCTGAAAGTAAAATTCCATGGAAAAAAGAAAAAATTGAAAATATTTGTAAAAAATTTGGTGGTCACAGGACTGGATGCAAAAATTTGACGTATGGGATTTACCCATTAGCTCATTTTGTAAGAATGCAAGCCGTCAGACGCTGCAAAATTAAAAGTAGAACTAGACAGTCAATTCCCCGGAGTATTCTCGTGCGGTTTGGGACAATGTAATAAGTTTGCAGCTAAAAATGAACTAAAGCACAATGTTCAGCCAGTATTCAAGAGAAAGCAAAACGTGCCTTTCGCAACCATAGAAAAATTTGACCAGGAATTAAATAGATTGGTACAAACTGGAATCCTTTCACAAATCGAATTCAATGAATGGGCGGCACCAGTGGTCTACGTAAAAAAAAACCGGAGAAACCTTTGTTTGCGCAGATTTCTCGACTGGGTTAAACAAGGTTATCAAGAATTATCACTACCCATTGCCAAGCCCAGAGGAAATATTTACCAAGCTTAACGGTAGTAAGGTGTTTTCTAAGATTGATTTAAGCAAAGCTTATCTTCAGATTCCAGTAGAAGAAGAAAGTGCAAAGATTTTATGCATTAATACTTACAAAAGACTTTATAAATTTAACAGATTGCCATTTGGGATAAAAGTAGCATCGTCAATCTTCCAACAGACAATGGATACCATGCTCATTGGACAGAACTTTGCTACTGCTTACTTAGACGACATTTTAATCAAAAGAGATGATGTAGAAGAACATGCAACGCACATTAAAGAAGTTTTTAAAAGAATACAGGATTTGTGGTTTAAAGTAAAGGAGAAAAATGTGATTAAAGAAATCATGTATTTAGTCCATATAATCAATGAAAGTGACAGGAAACTAGATACAGATAAGGCATCTGCAATAAAAGATATGCCTGAGCCAAAAAATGTCGCAGATTAGCAAAGCTTTCTTGATCTAGCGAACTATTACGGTGAATTCACTGAAAATATGCACAAATTGAGGGCTCTCCACAATGATCTATTAAAAAAAGATAATCAATGAAAGTTGGACGGAAGATTGTCAGAAAGCTTTTAAGGAGATCATAAAGAAATTAACATCTGATCTAGCACTGACGCATTTTGATCCCAAACTGGAAATCATCATTGCACACGGAGTGGGAGCTTATGTATTACACAAGATTCAGGACGACACAATGAAACTTATAGCTCACGCATCTAGATCCTTGTTACCAACAGAGAGGAAATATTCGCAAATTGAGAAAGAAGCGTTGGGCATAATATTCGCTTCCACAGATACATATATGGAAGAGAGTTTACTCTTCAAACTGACCATAAACCTCTTCTCACTATATTCGGATCGAAAAAAAGGACTATCAATTTACACAGCCAACAGATTTCTGAGGTGGGGAACGATATTATTGAACTATAATTTCAAACTAGAGTTTCTACCGTCGAAGAAAATTGGTCATGCGGATGGCTTATCTAGATTGGTACCTGCGAAATGCGAACCTCTGGAAGACTCTTTGTAATATCGGCTTTGCGAGCCAAAGACGAAAATAGTAAAGTTCTAAGCAATACAGTAATGGAATTACCAGTGACCTTGTTAGAAATCAGAAGAGAATCTGAAATGGATGAATTCATACGAAGTACAAAAAAGAAAAATAGAAGAAAAAGAAAGAAATATAGTGGACAGCTTTTCAATTTGTGATCACGTATTACTTTATGGGACGTGCGTTGTGGTACAGTGGATATCGGCTCGGAACGAGAAACCGGGGAGCCGAGTTCGAATTCCAATTGAATCCATTGTATTCACTTACGCGCAAATACCCTTGGGAAAGGTATTAATCCGTCTCTTCCTTCCAGCTATTGGGTTAAATAGCAGGACAGACTGGGTTCTATAGCCTTGGGTCGGCAACCAGTCTACCGCAGAAAGCAATGGCAACCTACTGCGGGATAATCTTCTGCCCAGTCAGTCATGTCTCTTTCGAGACATGATCGCCCAAGCGTGTATCACGTATGGCACTTAACTGACTGATTACTTTATGATGAAAGAATGGTCATACCCAAATTTTTACAAAGATGAATTCTGAAGGACTTTCATCTAAGACACCCAGGGAAAAACCGTATGAAAGCGTTAATGATAAGTTTCGTTTACTAGCCTAATATGGATAACAACATTACTCAAATGGTAGAAAAATGTAGAGGCTGAACTGTGGCAGCAAAGGCACCACCAGTTATACATACATCATGGCATATGGTGGTCAGACTATGGCCTAGAGTCCACGCGGACTATGCATAACCCATAGATAGATATTACTATTTTATTTTATAACAGTAGATAGCTTTAGCAAGTAGCCAGAAGACATCAGATACAGGAACCCTACAACGGAAAACACTGTTAATTATCTACACGAGTTATTTGCAAGATTTGGCATAGTAGATTGGCTTGTATTTGATAATAGTACTCAATTCACCTCGAGCGACTTTCAAGAATTCTGTGCGACTTATCAAGTTAAGCATATTAAAATAGCACCACGACCAAACGGTAAAGCCGAAAGTTTTGTGGACAGTCTTAAAAGAGCCTTGAAAAAAGTAGAGGACGTACCAATAGAAAGAGCTATAAAACAGTTCCTACAAGTCTACAGAATCACCCCGAAAGGAAACGCACCATCTGGCCTTTCGCCAACTGAATTGATGTTTGCCCGTAAAATACGGTCTGTTTTTAACAAAAAAATTAACTAGCAAAATTAAAAACCAGCATACACCTAAGTACCTAGAAGATTCTTCAAACCAGGCGAACAGGTCTATTTCAGAATGTCCAGGACCATTGACTCCCCAAAAAAATAAGCTAGATAGGGGGTGCTGTGGGGTTATCCCTTTTCATAAAACTGGACACGTCCAGAGTATACTTATATTACTGCTATAGAAGCGAGACTGGAGAATAGCGTGTTTTCACAGAGAGTTAACCGGAGAATACGAGTCCAGAGAGAGACTAGCAGTCAGTACACAATAGTTCATAGTAGCTCTGTGCTAGATTCATCGAGAAGATTATTACGCAGTACCCGTCAGCTTCCGACGCGGACGTACTCAATATAATACAGCTTTACTTCTAGAGACTTGTACATATACTGTTACTAACCCGCATTCCTGGACTACTAATCTTCATTCAAGTCCGTATCATTACGTTAATACAATTATTTTCTATCTCAATTCCTGATCGTTGTTCATTTATTTGTGCGGGCCCCATTCCCGGAATCCACAACAAAAACTTAGTTATAATATCATTTCCAGAACAAGAAAGTTAATAAATGAAACGTTAGAAATCATGTCTAAAATTATACACATTAGAAAGTACATTTTGTGTTCGTGCAAACCCTGAAGAAGCTATGTGCAATACTATTTTGCTAATTTTGACTCAAACATCGCCTCTTATTTTAAACTTACTGTTATACGTTTTAAACTTCCTCCTGTGCGTTCAAAAATAAAGCGTTCAGAAATCAGTTAATCTATAACGCCTGACGATACCGAAAGGTTGAAACCCTGGTAGCGTAATCGGTTGATCTTCCTAATTTTAATATTTAAATGCTCTGCATGTTAGCTTTTACTTTAAATGTGTATTGAGCACTTTATAAGTGTTTACTCGTCTAATTTGATTCTAACCAACTGTTTATTATATATATATATAAACCAACTGTTTATTATATATATATATATATATATATATATACTAGCAGTATAGCCCGGCGTTGCTCGGGTGTAAAAAACTAATCCATGGTCCTGGAGCTCAGACTCTTTGGACGTTGGCACGAAAAACTAAAAAGCAATAGTTGCTTCCAGTTAAAGCGAAACTGTAGACTGAAAGAAAAATGAATGGATGTAAGTCAAATTTTGATTTCCTGGTATCGATATCAAATAAGTGTTTTTCGTCGTAAACTGAATTTTGAAGGCTAAGTAAGTCCTCTCAGTAAATGGTATCATGGCTGAGACTAAGAACTACAATTATACCTACTTAGAGCCAAACCCGAAGCAAAAACTAAAATTAAAGGGCTGAAAAAAATACAGACATACAGGCAGAAAAACAGACACACACACAAACATCTTGCCTTTTTTATATATATATATATATATATATATATATATATATATATATATATATATATTATCGATTTTCTGCACTATTGTAAGAACTGCAACCTTGAAATTTCTGAATATCGTTTCTTATGTCTTTGCCTATGAGTGTATCAAATTTGATTAAAATCGGACCACTCCTTCTATAACCCGATTTTTTCGATGATCGATTTTAGATATTTATCGGGGGTACCTCGACACAAAACCTAGCTAAGAACACTCGCAGATGCTTATAATACAACTGTGTCAATTTTCAAGAAAATTGGTTCAGCCGTTTCGGAGTCTATAGGTAACGGATACACACACACAGAGACACAGACACACACACAGAGACAAAGTTCCATTTATAAATAAGTTTATATATATATATATATATATATATATATATATATATATATATATATATATATTGTATTATTGTTTACTTAAAGACTCAGTCAAGCTTTAGCTAAGAAAAGCAAGGCTCAGTCTATGACTAGATATCTCGATAGCGCTTCACAATGTGTGGCATACTGGTCTTCACAAGTTGAAAAGCTATGGTGTCTCCGGTGGAATTTTATAATTTTCGCAAATATTTCTTAGTAAATCCTGTAATTAAATTCGTGTTGAACAACAACTCTTGTAAATTAGTGTGGAGGTCGATTTTTGGATCTACGCTCACATTAACCACTCTCCTGATGCCATCAGTTCCCAACTCAGCAACTATTTACTCCTGTCATAATAGTAAGTATGATAGGTTCAATAAAATAAAACTGGCAGCTGATCTCGATAAATTATCTGCAATTCATTTTTAACTGAGACGAGAAATATCATTTCGATTTGAATGACTCCAAAACTGTTATCTTTCCGTCATATTAGAGAACCATTTTTGCCTTCTATCAGCATGGCTTATGCTAATCTCCGGGAGATCAGCTCAATGCGCTTGTTGTGCTTCAGGTTTTCAACTGACATGAAGTAGAATGATTATATTGAGTACTACTAAGAAATTTGGTTTACTATGTCATATCAGAAATTTTTTTCTTATCAGAATTTATCTTATACGTTGATAATTTTACTATTCGTTTGTTCATCGAATGTTACTGCCACATCTGATCTGATTCTTCTACTATATGTCTCGAGATTCTTGACAAGATCCAAAAAAAAGTCTGATATGTTTTTAGTCCTGACCTGGCATCTCAGATTTAGTTACATAACGCATCTTCTCTGTGCCTTTTTCTATAAATAATTTAATGTCAATTGTACTATTTCACTTTTCTCTTTGATGCCTCGACCTCATGAATTTAAGCGTACTACTAGAATGGTAGTGAGATTTCATCATTTTATCATCAAAATAGCATTATGTAACCGCAAGTCCTATTATAATGGCTTCTTTTATCGTAATTCTCGCTTGTAAAACTCTTTTCTTGCTATTTGCTTTCTTGTTAATTACGATCTTCAAAATTTAAATGAAACATTACTCGTCATCTCTTGTCTTTCTAAATCCTGTTCTTTTATTTATTTTTTATTTGCTCGCACGAAACTTTTCTCGTTTTCTTTCACTCTCAGTAACTTCTTGCATTTTTGTGGCTTTATTACCTTGCTTGGGGTTAAATAATTAGATCGAGAAATTCATCGAATGTCCAAAATAAAAGTATTGTCAAGAATGAATGCAAGCGTTGCTGGCATAATAGAAATATTATATCTATAATTATATTAATATATTATTTCATTAAATTGTATTACTATTGAAAATATTAAAATTTATTTTACTGAAAAGGAAGAAAAGGACTTTTTATGGTCAAAAATTAAGGAAGGCGTCATTAGTAGAGTGAGGCTGTTATAGGCGTACTTTTCTTATTTTTAAAACATTTTAATTATAAACAAAGGAACATAAGTAATCTCTCAACATTCTGTTTTAAAGGCTTCCGTTATGAATACAACGTATGCTTACAGTGTACAAGCAAGTAAGTTTATTCGGATTCTAACGAATTCAAGTCCTAAAAACAGCACAACTTTAATACTGTTGTTCAATGAAGTTGTTTTCTACGGATTTTTGTGAAGAGTTCTAAAATACATCTTGGTAATAAAACAGTTGCAATTTTTGCCAAATCCAAGACAATATTAATTGGAAGTGATCCAATTAATGAAATGTAATTTACAAGATAAAGAAACACCCTTCCTTAGTTATTGATATTCTTGTACGCAGACTCAGTTCGATTTCTACTGAAGAAAGCAAAGTGCACTTGCTTAAATATCATTAAGATCTCGGCAGTCCGGTGAGAATTCATGAGAACTGAGAATTGTAAAACCGTTCGTATCTCTCGATGTGGCCCCGTGTCAAAACAGCGCCGATAGAAGGCCGGAGAGAAAAACACATAGAAGCGCCGGTCGATTGGCAAGAAACGGTGTATAGCAAACTAGCGCCCGATTTAATCCAGCAGCACTGTTGGATAAATGGTTTGCAAGTCATCATGAGGAACTGACGACCAGTAGCCGAGGTCATTAATCTAGCTTCAGTTGCTTGGCACTTGACCAGAAAATAGTGTCTCGGCCAGTAAGCAAAGGTAAGGGAAGTTTTGTGGTGGCAGCCAGCTTCACATGAGTCTTGGACTCATCCCACCTCTTCTCTGCTAGCTTCAATAAAGCTGACTGGGCGGGAAGATAACAAATAAGGAACCAATCAACGAAGCCAATAGAATTTACTTTATTTGGCAACCGTTGGCTTATTTTTCGCTCTTTCAAAAAAAAAAAGAAGTATCTATTTTATTGGTATCACGACAAAGCAAACTTCTCATCTTACACCTCCTATTCTGAAGCTGTGACATTTACACACAATAGATTATCCTAAAGAACTTATCGAACCAAGAAACTTAACCATATGTTGTTGGCACACATCCAGTACTGTTAGTCAAGAGATGCAGTCTAACGTCTTTTGCAACCTGACAACATCTACTTCCTTCTAGTTCTCGTTCATTGAGAACTTATTATTTACATAACGTAAATTTTTTGTGCTTTACCTGATTCATCTTTGCAAAAATGTTATTGTTTTGTTTTGTTTGTTTTTTTAATGACGCTTAGTTTCTGCTTTATGTATACTTTTGGATTACTTATTTTCAGAAATCTTTTGGAAAAACACAAAATTTCCCGATCACTAAAAAAAATGAGCGGGTAAATGTTCGTAAACTGCAAAGAACTACCTTTTTAACATGATAGACTAAACTATCGCCCAGTTCACACGCTACCCACGTCTATTGAACAGGTGAAGAGGCTCATTCCTTGTTTCCTGTTTAGGATGTGGTTTCCGGCTTTCGCGTTTCCAATCTTTTCATTCTTTTTTTCTTCTTCTCAATTGGAGTAGATAGACTAAACTATCACCCGGTTCACACTCCACCCACGTCTATTGAACAGGTGAAGAGGCTCATCCCTTGTTCCCTGTTTAGGATGTGGTTTCCGGCTTTCTCTTTTCCAATCTTTTCACTCTTACGTAGCTCCCTGCACATCAGTGGCTTTACCGCCTTGCTCGGGGTGATATGATTAAAAAAAAAAGGCTCGTTCTATCTTTATATATCTGCTGAATTCGTTTCTTGTCCGTATGCAGGCCGTTTGCTGCCAGTAGAGGTTTTTGATTACCCTGGTGTTTTTACCAAATATGTCTAGGTTGCTGAGCATTTCTATCAATTCCTTGTAGCGTATTTTGTTAAACGCTTTGGCATAGTCTACAAAACACAGGTAAACTTCCTTTTTCATTTGTATCGCCTTTTCTGATAGCATCCTAAGCATAAATATTGCATTCCCTGTTTTAGTGTCCTATTTCCGGTCTGATTCTGCTTCGCGCTCTATTCATCAGGATTCGGATGAGTTTCGTTACGTGGCTCATCAAACTGATTGTTCGGTGGCGTTTGCATTCAATTGCACCTCGCTTCTTAGGTAGAACTCCAAATAACTGACCACAAAAAAAATAGGCAGGCAAAATTATGAAAACTGCTATAAAGGAATAACCTTTCATGTGTAATTTTATGTACGAGTGTACTCCTGACATCAAAAATCGTGGCAAAATATTTGAAAGGATTATATATATATATATATATATATATATATATATATATATATATATATATATATATATAGAGAGAGAGAGAGAGAGAGAGAGAGAGAGATGTGAATTAATAAATATCCATATGAGAGTGCACAAATGTATAGTATTATTATTCAAGTGTTAATAAAACAGTGATCAATGTATGAACAGAGCTGTATTATATATATGTTAATAAATAAACATATTTTTCTACGTCTATGGCACAACGCTGAGTTTCATGCCTTATGCAATCGTCAATTGCATATTTCAAACTAACATTTTAATAGATTTGTATTTAAGGTCACTCGATATTCATGCGAATTAAATTTTATGAAGTTAAGTTACTGTTTTTTAATAAGATTTAAAAGTTAAATTTTCTAAGATTACATGTAAATAAGATTTAAATTTAAATTTAACATTTAAAATATAAAATAAAAATCTCAAAATATTAAAATTCAGGGAGAAGAAATCAAACAGAGACGTAAATCATAAAACGTAAAAATTTAAAAATGGATAAAAAATTAAAATTTTAAAGTTTTAAATAAAAGTTAAAATGAAAATGAAAATAACAATTAAAATTAAAAAGTAGAATTTAGAATTAAAATTAAAATTTAGAATTAAAATTAAAAATTATAAAAGTTGGGAGAAAAAGTTAAAGGGTTTCATTCATAATAGTTAAAAGTAATATTGCGAAAGAAAGAAAGAAAGAAAGAAAGAAAGAAAGAAAGAAAGAAAGGTAAAGTTAGGAAGAAAGAGGGAAAGAAAGGAGAAAACAATATATATATATATATATATATATATATATATATATATAGTCCCGCTAGAACAGTGACTTAAGAAGTGAGTTCGATTCTCACCATGTGTCACATACTTTCGTTCTTTTGTAACAGCTAAACTACGCTTAGAAAATCACAATATATAGTAGGGCGGAGAAAGAAATACGAAAGATAAGAAACGATAAAAATAATAATAAGACTAATAATGTTTTTTGTTTTGTTTTTCGCCTCAAACGAGGATGGACCCCCACTAGCGCAGGAGGTTTTTAAAAATTGACTAGTTACAGGGGGTTGTTGAAGAAAGGATAATGAATGAATGAGATTCAAGAGGATAGAAGATGGCAATTGACGTTGTATTTAAATTTTTGGAGATTGTAGTTATCAGAGAAAAAAGTAAACACAAGGAAGTTCCATAAGTGCGAAGTGCAAGAAAAGAAACTGTTGAAGTAGAAGAGGTGTTTGTATTTAACTATTTCAATGGCAAAAGGGTAAAACCTAGATGTCAGTCTAGTAGCATGCTTAAATTCACTTTAACAGGGCACCAGGAAAAAGATCATTACAGCAGTTGCCATGTAAATATTTATAGAAAAGACAGAAGGAAGCAATGTTACGTCAGTGAGAATAGAACTGAATTCGAGATACCAAGTCAGGACCAATTTCATTGCAGATCCTTCCTTGGGTTTCCAGATATGGCAACAGAATTCAATGCAAGGATGAATGGTAGATTTATAAATGTGCAAGATGGTTTCTGAAGAGAAAACCTTTCTGGCTCGAAACAAAAGAGCCAATCTTCTTAGCAGTAAAGGCAGCTATAGATCCGGTACATTCACTCCCTTTCAGGTCGATTGAAAAAGTGAGACAACGTGTGTTGCTTTCAAGGAGACTTGCATCAGCCATGTTGATGACAGGCATTAAAGTTTCTCTATGGTGGTTAAAGAGTAGTCTTGTTTTGGAGACATTAAAATTTACAAGCCATTTTCTTACCCCAGTTAACCACTGGCTGGTTCAATGCCGGTCATAGTTTTTTTTTTTTTTTTTTTGGCGAGTGAAGATATCATAATGGTACACCAACGAAACTTTGAAGACTGCATCAATTAAGTGATAAACTTCTTCACATTAATCCTGTTAATGCTCTATATCTAACTCTATATCTAGCACTGGTTGTCAAAATATCTTTTTATCATTAAACCACTGAAAAAAACAACAATCTTATCTTTAAGCATTATCACAACTCAACGCTATATATATATAAACGACCGACGACTGACGAACTTATTGTCTAGTTTTTCTTGTGTTCGTATGTGTTTACTTTTCTGGACATAAAATGTGTAAAAATTGTCTAATGTTCTATATCCGGGAATTTTCGGTAATTCTACTAGCAATTTTCAATTTTGTCTTGTTTTATGTGGGTTGTTTTAATTGTATACATAATTTTTTATATATGTGGATCTATAAAGAAAAAACAAAAAAACTATCTATTAAGATAGAAATATAGAAAAAAAATATCCTTTACATAAAATGCATACATGGAGCTTTTACGCTGAAACTTGGGCACAGTGCCCATCTACATTTTTATACCTTTACATACCAGATTTAGCGCATGCGCACATTTTGTCACGAATCTAACGTATTCATAACGCGTTGTTTTAATGTCCGACCGCTAAAGTGTGAATTCTGAATCGAGAGGCGTCCCAAATGCACCTACAGGATGACGTCTCGGCGTCTTCGCTACTAACCATCCCACCCCACATTGGTCAAAGCCGGTACCGAGCTTTGACTCAAGGCGACAAGCCTCCACACGTCGGTGGAGCGCACGGCCTGACAGCTTTTACGACAAGCCAATCGGACAACTGTCCTAATAACTATTAATTACGCCGGTAATTATGCATATCATTTTCCGCGTCCATCACCGACATGGGGAGCAAAACTCAATTAATCAACGTTTTCTTCGCGCTTTGCGTTTTGGCCTTGGATCCGATCGCCTCTTTGGAGACTACTCGTCTCACTCTCTTGCTTTGTTGTTGGCTGTTGTTGTTGCTACTGCTGCTTGATGCTGCTCTTCTTCTTCCTCTCTCTCTCTCTCTCTCTCTCTCTCTCTCTCTCTCTTTATTTTGTGTTATTTTTAAAATTTTGTTATTTTCCTATCGAATTAACATCCGCTTCTTTCTCTCTTGTTTAATTTTTCTAACAAGTGCAGAAAATAGTCAAAATTTTCTAAAATTATAATTGTTATCCTTTTCTCGCTTGCCATCTCATTATACATACATATATACATGTATGTGTGTCTGTCAGTGTGCATATGGCAGTGTGTGAGAGTTGATTTTCTAAGAAGCGCCGCTTAGATATGGCACAAGTGCGATAGTATGCGGGTACCCAGTGAGAATCGAGCTCACTACTCAGTTGTAATGTTCCTGGCAAGACAAGGTTTCCAACCATTACACCACGTCGAGGTGTGAGAGAGGGAGTGAAAGAGATGGTGCTGAAAAGTGTTCGGTTAGATTAAAACACATTTCCGCAACGCCCTTCATCCCACCACACACACACACACACACACACACACACAATAAATTCTGATGCTTTCAATAGTTTAATTTTTTTGAGCTTTGAGTATTATCACGTAAGCGTAATGTTATTTTTGGAAATTCTAATCTTTGAGTGTTGCGAATGTCTGTGACGTAATGTGGATTCTGAGAATAAATCTATTTTAGTATGCCCACTCCAGAATTTACCAAAATCAATTGTAAACAAAGATTACACATTTTCAGAAGCTACCCTTATTAAGTCAGAAAAATCAACAATGTGAACAAAATCATTTATTATTTTGGAATATTTATAATCATTTCAAAGATGCAAATATTATAACATTATAATACAAATTATCTGTTATCTTTAACAAAATTTATTTAAATGAATATATATATATATATGTGTGTGTGTGTGTGTGTGTGTGTGTGTGTGTGTGTGTGTGTGTGTGTGTGTGTGTGTGTATTAGTGATTTATTGATTTATACTTAATGGGTACTTATCAATTGGGATTCTGTGTCAGATTAATCTAAATAAATTCTTTTATTGGGAACCAAAGAATCACCTCGGTATGGGATAAAGTTTTGCGAACTAATCTAGTAAACATTTATAGCTGTGTCATGGATTTTAAACATTGAGTTCCCAACTATTGTTGCCATGTGGCCGACTAGATTTTAAACTCTGTGTCAAGTAACTTTGACCTAATATGAATTTTGAGAATTTAATGCATTTTAGAACGCCTATACCGGAAACAACAGAAACCAAGATTAAAATTTAAATGCCTATACAAATTCTCTTAACCCAATCTTTATATATATAATTTTTTAATTTTCAAAAGAATATTTGCTGTACATTAGTTTCCCCATGTGTTGCATGTGAATATCAAAAATCGATGGTAAAGTTTTCCTGTCAGATTGATAAGGTTAATTAACAGTGAATACCATTGGGAGATAGTTATAGTCTAGGCACAATTATACTGATTAATTGCTTCTCAAACTCACTACAGTAAAGAATTATATATAAAAGAAAGGGATGTTTTTTTACTTATTAATCCGACAGATTTTTTTTACTTAGACGTTATTTATAGTGGATACCCGTATTTGAGTAGACGATCCGTGTATTTATTAAATAGTATATTTATTTATTTTCGTTTACCGGACTAAATATTTAAGAACTCTTATTCGAGAAAAATATGCAATCTTCGGTAAAATTCGAACCCCTATTCTCCCTAGGGAAAACCGTCATTAGATCGGACATGCTTTGACCTCACGTCGGTAACCAAACAAAGCTAAATAGTGTCTTTAGACACGGATTTTTTTTCTTTGACTCTTGAGCACTTATTCTTCTCTAATACGATTATTCGAATATTCATGTTGGAAGACGAAAATAAATAAATATACTGTTTAATAAGTAGTCGGATCTTCTACTCATATAGGAATATCCACTAAAAATAACGTCTAAGTAATAAAAATCTCTCAGATTAATAAATAAAAGTCCATAATTTTTCTTTTTTTTTTTAATATTGCTTTACGTTAGGATACAAAACTGAGCAGATGTCTATTTCAAATGTCGGAGAAAAACATGTTTATACTGTTTAATAAAAAAAAGAAAGCGAAAAAAGTTTACTTGTGACGCGTTTCGTCCTTCAAGATTTCATTAAACTAAATTTATGTTGGTATGACGATACATGCGCATGAAGGAGGGATGCTGGGAATTTTAGTATTTTGTTTGTTTTTTTGTTGTTTTTTTTTTATCTAGCTGAATTCATTTCGAGTCTTTTTTTCTTTTTATTGATGACCTATTAACAAAAATGATGGAAAGAAAAAGACTAAATAAATTCAGCTAGGTATAAAAATAAAAAAAAGCAAATTCTAAAATGTCCAGTACTCATCTGCCGTGCGCATGTTTAACAGATTTAATCCGATGAAGTTCTGAAGAATTAAACACGTTACAAAAAATATTTTTTTCCATTTTGTCATTCAATTTCCTCAATACTGTTAAAAATATATATCACCTCACTGTTTAATACTACTCAAACATGTTTATCCACTAAAATAACTTATAATTAAGATGTGTGTGTGTGTGTGTGTATCTATCCAAATCTTTCTCCTTTCTCTTTTATTCTCTTTTATCTTTTCCCTTTCTTTTTTACCCGCTTCAACATTCTTCGTTTTCTCTTACTCTCCTTTCCCTCCATGACCTCTAATTCTTCGCCCTCTCTCTCTCTCTCTCTCTCTCTCTCTCTCTCTCTCTCTCTCTCTCTCTCTCTCTAAACCCTTTTCATTTATTGATACTTAAATACGTTTTCTTCATTTTCTTCATGTTTTTCTCTTTCATTCTCACCGTCATTTTCTACTTTCTGTCTTTCTTCTCACTATTTCATGCGATCTCATTCATCTCTCTTTTAATGACTGTTTTTTTCTGTTTTTATTATGATTATCCTAATTTCTTCTTTATTACTCTCTCTCTCTCTTTCTCTCTCTCTCTTTCTCTCTCTCTCTCTGTCTCTCTCTCTGATATTCTCATCCTTCTGTTTCTTACTTTCTATCCATTCATTTTGTTCATCTTTTACCTCTCTCCATTCCATACATCTCTCTCACTCTCATCATCTATTGTCTTTAGCTGTCCCTCAGATAATTTTCTTTGGAGTCTCTCACTCTCTATATCTATCTATCTATCTATCTATCTATCTATCTATCTATCTATCTTTATCTTTCTCACTTTTTCTTTCTCTTTTTACTTAATTCTTTTGTGTCTTATTGTTTTTCTTCGCCCTCACTTTGTTTTCTTATTTCAAACCTTTTGTCTTTCATTTACTTACCTTCTTTCACACTCACACTTTCATAACTAATCTATTTCAGTCTCCCTATTTTTTATCTCTTCTCTATCTCCCATGATACTCCGATGCTCATCATCTTGTCGTCCTGGGATTTGGTTCCTTCACTGAATCATTGTACTTCCTTTAAGAAATATCAATCCAAGCAAGTCGCCAATCGTCTTGAATTAGTGTCTCTTAAATTCACAATTCACACGGCATTTGTTTCAGCAGCGACGTGGTACATGCAGCAGTCGCGACAGTCGTTTCCCCGACCGGCAACCACGAGGAGAGACACCTTCCGTCCACCCTCAGACCCATCTGATTCAGCGCTGGCCAAATCGGTAATAACCATGGATGAGATGATGGTACAGGCACGCCCCCTGGTGGCCACTTTTGTTCTCGTTTCTTAATGCTGACAAGAAAACACCCTTCTCCCCTCTGCACCTATCCGGGTCTTGTTTAACTTATACAAAGATACTGGCACGGAGGAAAAAAGTGTCAGAAAATAATATATGTAAACAAAACAAGAGCACACACACAAACACACACACACAAACACACACACACACACGCACATACACACACACATATGTATATATATAGAGAGAGAGGGAGAGAGAAAGAGAAATTTGTTGGATTAAACTAACTTTAACTCAAGGCCTGATTTATGGAGCAGTCGAGAAAGAATTTTTTTAAATGGCTCAAATTTAACAATTACTGCACACATAGATAGATAAAAACAGATTTAGATAGATAGATAGATAGATAGATAGATAGATAGATAGATAGATACTCATTCAGTTTAATCCAAAATAGGAATGTATTAGAGGAAATGACTAGAAATAGTCCCCTCGTTCATTTTTCTACGTCTGCCTAGAAAATCAGTTTCGAAATATTGGCTTTGAAACGGGCACAAATACCAAGCAATGAATCTAGTATGACAAAAGGTAACAAAATAAGCAGTCTCATATGTTACGTTGATGCAAAGATGTCTAGTATTGTTTAACATTGAATTTTATTTCTTTAGATACACGGCTTCATAATGTTTCCTCATTTTTCCCTGGCATTCTATTTTCTAAAACCATCTTACAAATAAACAGTGTATACCATCGCAAAGGAAAATGATTCTGTATCAAATAAGAATTAAAACACAAACGTTTAAATTATGACCGCTGTTTCTTTTTATTTGTGCAGGTAAAACCCATGATATATTTCAACTGAAATTATGCAAACAATAAAGAGCTGAATACGAGTATTAAATTTACTAAAAATAATCATACGCATCTGATTCTATATTTACAAAATCCATCGCACTAACACAATATTATACTTGGAAAATACGCATAGGTGTCTCTTATCTATGTGGAAATATTTTGATAGATTAATAAAATTTATTTTCATTTAGTTGGTTTAATTTAGAAATACAACTTAAAACAATCAACAGACAAAAATATCATTCGATCCTAAATCCTTACTTTCACCGACACCCGTAAATAAATTGTTCGGTAGCTTAATCTCCGAAGTTATTTTAAACCGGGTAACATCAGATAACCCTACTGGCATAGAAATGCGCGTATGCATCCACGCATGTCTGTTGACAGTCGACATAGAATACAAATGATCGTCACCTTTACTCATACCGCGAGTGTTGTTTAACCTTTACTCAGACACTTTGACACAGCAACACTCAAATCTATACACATTATCTTAAGCAAACAGACTGAGGCATTGACTTACAAGGGTGTTCATATAAGCGCACGTAACCCTATGCATATAAGAACGCATCAATACCCACACGAGACGACAGCATACAGCATAACGTGTAAGGTCAAGACAGAAACACACACACTGATACACAGGGGAGCCTGGTCTTGTGCGTACCTGTCAGTGCAGAGTCTCGCGGGATTTCTATGATTTATGCGAGATCGGACCAAATGGACGACGTGTATGTTTGGCCGGGGCCGGCTAGATCTGCTAATTGAAATAGACGACTTACAAACACATGTTAGTCTAATGGTGATGACAACAAACTCAATCTTGTTCTATGGTCACGTATTCAAAATTGGTCAGTCTTGGCAGTCAACGCCAACGTGTTACCTCTTGTGTTTGTTTATTTCCTTTCTCCGCTGTTTGTTCCAATGTTTTCTTTACAACAGAATATTCGTTGTTTTTTACTTCTTCTTCTTGTTTTTTCTTGTTGGTAAAATAGTAGTTTTGCTGTCACTTGACTTAAATTGTTCCACAACTTGATGCTATTCTAATAATAATTAAAAATAGGTTTATATTATATTTTTAACATTTGCTGTTGCAAATTAAGTTATTCTACAGTTGATTATTTCTTTTTAGCAGATCCGTTTATCATAAAATAGATTTTTAAAATATATGTTATCGGTGGAGCAAAAATATTTTTTCTTTTCTTTTCATGAGTTTAAATAGGATTACAGTGCAGTTAAAACAATAATATCAACTTGGCATTTGGAGAAGCAAATGCTACCGAGTGAGCAATACAAGGGTAATTTTTAGAAATTTATCTTTGATAACATAGATATTCAAAATAAGTCTCGGGGAAAACCATTCTGTGTCATCCGCGACCACCAATTGTAAAAGATAACCATAGAATAATTTAATCTCTTTTTGTAAACTTTACAACTTCTATGGATATAATACTTCTTTGGATATAATAAACAAGGCGAACTACTGAATGAATTAATTCTACGTGAATTAAGAGAAAATCAGAAATCACATTCTTTTGAGCCATATTGATCCCTGCTTCTTGCTTTGATTAAGAAAATATTTCTTAAGCATTTCATTAAATTCAATGGATAAGGAATATTTTATGACAGTGGTAAATGCATGCTTATTATCCTTCATCAAAAGATAGAATTTTATTCTTCCTTACCAAAACCCGAAGTTTTATTTTATACAACTTAACACTGTAATTCTTCAGAAGCAATGGTTGTACAGGATTTTAAGCTACATTTCATAACTGATAATAAATTTTAGTTGTTTCACAAAGTAATACACAATTTGTATAAAATAATTAGTTATAACTTTTACTTATTTATGTTTGTTTCTCCAATAAACAATGGGGAAATAACTGACCAAAAGGATTCCACGAAAATTGACAGAAAACCAAAAACTCTGTCGATTTGAGATGTACTCATCATTCTTACTTAAAACATACGTATCTATTTCTCAAATATTGTTTATTACTTGTAGTAAAAATGGATTCTTTATAACTGCACACTCAAATAAAAAGAATATCATTTTTTTTAAATCATGTTTTACTTTTATTTGTCAAAACCTGAAATGAAACTTAATATTCGTCTTTTATTTTGTACGCTGTTTTCTTTTGCTAATAGAAATTTTTAAAGATTGCTGCTTACTTGGATTCAAGAAAACATATTTGAGGTTTTTTTTTTAATCATCTAGTATTATTCCCTAGTATTTATATTCAGGTTCAATATTGCTTAATATTTCCCTTATTTTTTTCGTCTCACACAATCTGAATATTATATCGCTGTTGTTTTCTTTTGTCGCTAAACTTGCGTTTGCATATTTTTCATGAATCGATGAAAACTAAACACAAAATAAGAAATCTTTTAATTTTCCTCATTTTGGCAGATAAACAACTGTTTAAACAAGGTATTTAATTTATATGTTTCTAGATGTTTTCATTTTTCGATTCAGTTCTGTCCTAAATTGAAAAACAAAAACGTCTAGAAACTCACAAATGAAATAACTTTTTTAAACATAGCCATGTGGTATGAGTATTTCTGGACTAAGTGTTATTTAGTTTGTTTGATTTTGTTTTGTTTTGTTTTTTATTTTTTGTCTCTGTTGTTGGTTTTGCAATATCTCGAGAAAATGGATGACTCATTGAATCTCAACTTCTAACCTATTTTTAAATCGATTATTTGTATGTATATGTGAATGTATTTAGGTAGATAGTCTGTATATAATAGATGAATAGAAATATGTGACTATGGATATTTTTACATATGTATTAAGACTCAAATATAATACTCAAATATACCTGATTGAATTCCATTGACAAAAACTGCTTATTCAGTGTTTATTCCATTTTTCCATCGATGCATGAATTACCATATTTCCACATCAAATTTATACTAAAACAAGTCCTAATTTAATGTTTTTCTATTACACTCAGTCCATGCGACAATTTGGAAAATGTAATAAATTATTGAATAGACAGACCGATAAACAGTCGATTGAATTCAATCGAACATGTTTTAATTTTTGCTGCCTAAGTTTGTACTGATAAGTTCTCTATCCGAGCAAAAAAAATGACCTTCCCCACCCGATAAAATTTGGTTAGATTTGGAGAAATTGATCGGGTCGGAAAACCATTCAAAATCCTCTTGTTTCCGTTATCCACGAAAATTTGTATGTTGAATACTTTTTTCTTACTTGCATGTGTGTGTGTGGGGGGGGGGTATGCGTGTGTGTAAAGGAAGACTCATTTTGCATCTTTCCTTTCTTATCTTGTTTTTTCTTTCTTTCTTTCTTTCTTTGGCCTTCCTAGCTGTGGTTGTATTCAAAATCATTTACGTGGCCTTCATGCTTCAATCTAAAAAAAACTCCTCCTCACATACACAATGTTGGAAGCAAGTCATTACTTCATCGCTATTTCCAAGACAAATGTTCAGAAGGCTGTAATTATTTAGTTTCACGATTATACGCGCTACACTACTTCCATGGGGCAGAAATATTCTTAATTTCCCCGTGTACCGAATGGTAAAAGGAAATTCCACTCTGACAGATTTTTCGCAGGAACTGCTACTTTGCGGGATAGACTTCCACGCGAATGCTTCCCAGACCAATTTAATCTTGAAATTTTAAAAGTAAGTCTCGATCCTTATATCTATTCTACTTATCTTCATAATTATCTCTTCTAAACACTTCCTTGTTAACTCATATCACACACCTCACTCAACGTTACCATTTCAACTTCTAACATAAGTGCTTCTAAAACATTGTATTCGGTGAAATTTAGTAAACAAAAATAGTTTTTGTGTAAGTCATTTTATCTCGTAAGATTCTTCTATATGCTGCGCCCCTTTAGAATATGAGCGATCATGGCTCTCCAAATCTTCCCATAGTAAAAAGACAGTTTTGTCGAATCTCGAAGATCAGTAAACAAAGTGAACAAATTTCATATTGGATCCAGATGCTCTCAGTGTAACTTTCTACGTTTCTTAATACACATATTTACAAATCTTCTATACGGCACAGTTCCTCTTAGCAAAAATGTGTTGCCTCAGTTTTCAAAAATTATATTTAATGCTTTTAAGAGTTTGTGTACAATCAATCATATGGGACAAGAAAAAGTCAGACTGGAAGGAAGGAAGGAAGGAGGAGGAGGAGGAGATAAATAAAGAAAAAGTACGGACTCAAGTGAAAACCAGGTTTTTCAATACTAATTGTTAAAACAGATTAGTGTTTCCCAGTTGAAATGGGTGAAACGCAAAATAACTCGTTTCCTCGGATTTGACTTGTGCATTCTTAGCTTATGAATAAAGTTAAAGAATCAACAAATGAGCTGAAATTCAAGAAAAAATACTTTTGTGAGAAAATATATTATATACTCAAAGAGGAAATGTAAAGTTAACGAAAATGCTTAAGTGGACAGTCAAGATGAAGAAGCAGAAAAAGACAGAAGTCATTCAGTGATGGAAAGAAAGATAGAAAAAGAAAGAAAAGAAAATGTCATAAAGAAGAAAATGTGATAGATGACGAAAAATATAGACTTAGAAAAGAGCGTGGAAATGTTTGGAAGAAACTAGACAAGAATGAGCAGAAGATGATCCACTTCAACAGAGAGATAAGGAGAAGCCGTTAATAGGGGGTATACAAATGGAAGAATTGATGACAAAGAGCGTTACTAGCGGCTGAAGAAGGGGTGAATGCGCTTGAAGATCCGGTCGGCAATGTCAGAAGCCGTAACTAAAAATCTTGGAGAAGAAGCCGCTAGATATTGGCAGCTGTTTGCAGTCCTTATCTCCTTAATTGGAAACGAGAACAATCGCTAATTACTGTGGAATCTTCAAGTTGCTTTTCGCGGCTGGCTTTGTTTGAGAAAAAATAACAATTTTGGATCCATTTTCACCACAGGAGCACTCTTTATTACTGTCCTTCTTATTTAATGAGTAATTAGTTCATATCCATTCCGCTGCCACTGATATATTGTGTATTTTACAAACATAATAATGTAATATAGACGCTATAAATCAAGATTCGGTTACAATTACTTTATTGATTAGTTTATTTTATTTGCTAATCCTTAATTAGTTTTGGCTGAAGGCAAAATCAAATTTATAACAGTTGTGATGGTTGGAATGAGTGATGGATGGTTTGGAAGGTGTGATGATATTTCACTACAGTTGTGATGGTCTTGCGCTACGGCCAAGTGTCTTCTATGTGTCGTGTCCCTTCAGGGTGTAGGAGATCAATGCCTTTCACATCTTCCTATCCCTTGTGGCTCTTAACACCCAGTTACCCCTACCAAACCCTGTTCCCTGATCCATCCGCTCAAGTCTATCAAGTATGTCATGCGTTTCTTTCCCCTATATTTTCTTTCCGCTATTTGCCTCAAAAGTATCGTATTTTCTAAGCTATCATTCCACATTACATGTCCCAGAAACTTCAACAGTCTTTTTCTGATGTCAAGTATCAGTTTTCTTTTCGTTTCCATTCTCTCCAAAACCTCATCGTTGCTAACATATTCGATCTATGGCATCCTCTGTAGAACCACATTTCGGTTGCTTCCAGTTTTCCCCTCATCTTTCATGAGATTGTCCAGCATTCACTTCCATATTGAAGGACAGACATCATATAAAAATTCAGTACTCTCTTCTTTGTTTTCAGCGATATTTTGCTGTCTCTCAATACTTTACTCAGCTTCTGGAATGCGTCCTTGGCCATGCCAATACACCTTCGGATTTCATTGTCGCACTTACCGTCCTCTGTTCAAATACTTCCCTGGTATTTAAATGTCTGTACCTGCTTGATTTTAGTATGCCTGGCCTGTAGTTGGAATTTGGGGCTTCTTTTTTTTTACTGATGACCTTGCATTCAGTTTTCTTGTAGTTTATATGTTACTCTCTTCCCGCTTTCTTTAACTACTTCCTGCAGAAGCTCTTTTAGTTTCTTTTCCGTTTCATCTGCATATCTTATATTGTTCAGATTGCGGCCGCCGGTGATGAATCGTGACAGGATTCTAGAGCTCTCAGAATTGTCTCACTGGCGAAATTGTTAACTGTTAATGATTCCAGCATATGTGACAAAATCTTCGTTTTATTTTTTCGTTAGATTCACACATTTTCAAAGAGTATTAAATAATGAGATTTTCTCGCTGAAAGTTTTTGTCTGAATATGTACTGTTTCTTCAAAATAAAATTCTCCTGTTTTTTTTTTGTTTTTTGTTTTTATTGTAGTACAAACTTACAGTATTTTTCATGTTGTACATGTTAATATTCCCAACAAAGTCTTGTTTTTCTCGTCTTCCCAGTCTTTCTTTTCTGAAAGTTTGCTAGTATCTTATGAAATAAGCAGAAAAGGTAATTACATCATATGAATTATATGTTAATCCAGATATGGTATTCGCAACCGCGTCGGGAGTAAACGGTAATTTTCCGTTTTCTTCTTAATTATTGCAAATAAGTTCTGTTGTTGATTCTGGAGTTCCAACAACTGTTGATGTTGCTGTTGTTGCTTTTGCTGTTGTTGTTGTTGCTGTATTTTTACCAGATGAGCGAATATTTCTTACAAATTTGAAGAAAAATATCTCCTTTTTACACAAACCAAAAAGAAAAAAATTAAACTAACTTGATTCAAAATTTTCATCGTCAGTTTCATCATGTGCACCAAGGCAAGAAGTATTTTCCTACTTGATATAACTCGTATGATTTTCGATTCCTTGTAGCCACTGTTATAACTCGCTTCTAGCGTTATAAGTCTTGCTTAGGTGACGTCTATTAGAAATACTCTTGACTGACTCTAACAGTTTTTTGACTCAACTGGTGTCATTTATTTAACCCTGGAGAGCTAACCATCAATTAAAGTTAAACCATTACTAACCATGGATATATCATACCCGATTTTAAAATATCAAAAAAATATTAAATATAAATCTTTATTTGAAATATTTTACATGCAGGCACTCCAAACTTTCTACTTTGAGTTAACATTAATAGCAACTGTAAAACATTATTTAGGTAAGAAAATCAGGTACTGAAAATTTACTTAAATTGTAATTAAAATGGCGTCATTTGCGCTGGGTACTATATACACATGGTTAGTGTTCTCGGGTTAAGGCGTCTAGTTCACTGTTACCGGTGGCGGGTATTTACTCTGCACCATATATAGAAATATTGCTCGATACTATGCTACTTTTACACGTAGTCGTAATTGAAATTGAATTGCGCAGTGCTTGAATGAGAATATAAATATCCTCCTAAAAAATGACATCAAGCAATAGGAGCCATTCTTTATCGTATCATTCTGTCAGATTCCAATCCATAGATAGATAGATAGATAGATAGATAGATAGATAGATAGATAGATAGATCAAACAAATTGTTATAGAGAAGAGAATGAATATTGCTTTGCAATAATCTTAAGAATCTGAATAGATAATTCGTTTTGAGAATCATCTATCGAAATTCGGCCTTTCACCTCAGCGCTTACATCAGGTAGAGGATGTTGTGGATACCATGTCCCGAACATGTGAGAAATGAAGAGATGTTGGAGAGAATGGAAACGAAAAAGGAAACTTATGCTTAACGTCAGGAAGAGACGAAGTTTCTGAAACACCTAATGAGGATGTAGGGCTTGGGAAATCTGATATTCACAGAGTGAAAAGAAGAAAAGGGAGACCGGCGAAATGACTTACCTGATGGGCTTAAGCATATGCATAGCATAACACGGTTTGGGAGAAATAACAAGACAAAAGTTACTAAGAGCTACACGGAACAGGAATATGTGAAGGGCTATGATCGCTTACATACTGAAGAGACATGGCACATAAAAGAAACTTCACTGGGGAGAAATACATTACTATTTCAAACAACTTTATTCCACGAAATAATGTCAATGTTCAAAAATGTAGTAAGCTATAAGAGTTATATACTAGATGAGCTGAAAATTTTTAACCATCTCCCAAAAATATTAGAAAGTTTTTGTTGTTTTTTCGGAGGCGGGGTAAATTTATTGACCAGGCCGAGAAGCTGCATCGCCTACTTATTTATTTATAGTTTTTGGATAAACTGTTAGGTAATACCTAAAGAGTTACTCTAATAGAGTGTCAGTACTGATTATTAATTTGGATTTTCACTTTGTGCCTCATCGTTGTGATCTTGTACCAAGCTGACCTAATATTGGTCTGACACAAGGCCACGAGATATCTCGGTGTTGATCCAAAATAAATACAGAGTTTCTGTTTTTAATTCAACACGAGATAACGAAATGCCTGCTTCTTTAAATATGTTTGTAAAAAAAAACCTAAAAAACTTAGTGAATTGGACAAGGCGCAATGAATTATTAATGATTTGGGTCAAAAGAAAAATTGGTAATTGAACCTTGCGGCAGAAATGAACTGCGATATTTGGTGTTTAAAAATAATTAGCAATTTGAGAAAGTTTAAAAATAGTAACTTCTCGGTCTCGACTAAATTTTGTTATTGAATTGGTAGTGTGCAAAAATAGGTTTACTGTTGGTTGGGTGGCTGAATGGGTGGGTGTTTAGGGAAAATAATTAGTAAATAAGTTTAAAAAACGACTACTTTATATCTATGTATTTATGGCTGTTGATAAGTAGGTGGGTAAGTGGGGGAGTTTACAAATACGCGAATATATTGACTTGACAGATGTGTTTATATTACAGAACCTTTGAGTTTGTTTTCGCGCCTGCGTGCTTGCGCGCGTGCGCGCGAGTGCGTGTGTGTGTGTGTGTGTGTGTCGGCCGAATTCGCACGTGAAGGAGTGCTCCCAAAATATTGCCAATTGACCAAATATCAGATTGTATTTGTATCATTTTCGACGGAAGAACGTTTTAGTCATGCATAGAACTGTTCACCGCCACTTAAATATATATAACTGTAAATTTATCTTTAAACACGTCTCGAAAAACCCACAGAGTATAAACGCGGAGGGGAAAAAATGGAAACAAAAACAGGAACGAACTAAGTACCTGAACATTAGTCAAAGTACTAGTCGAAAGAAAAAACCCCGAGACGAGGAACCTAACACGTAAAGTGCTCAATACACTAGCAGAGCAAATAAATAAATAAGGAGGCAACGTTGGCTCTAGGTTGGCGACTTACTTATTTTTATATATATATATTGGTTTAACATGCATATTTAAATCAGTATGTATATATATATATATATATATATATATATATATATACGTGTGTGTGTGTGTGTGTGTGTGTGTGTGTGTGTGTGTGTGTGTGTGTGTGTGTGTGTGTGTGTGTGTGTGTGTACTGAATTTAAAAAGCACGAGGCATTTTTTTTGGCCAACACTTCGTCGGAAGAAAACCTTGACGCTAATTATGATGATAAAACGCACAATCCTCACAGAAATTAAAACAATAAGTGAGCGAAAACTATAGAACATGATTAAAACCTATTTATACTTTACCAATCAAAGAATAATAAAATCTCTCAAGTGAGTATAAAATGGAAAAATATTACACCAACCTTTTATAGAGCGAATAAAATGCTCCTTCTTTACTCGCACACTATAGATTGTCATGCAAGTGCTGGCCAATGACCGAATCACGTGCCGACTGAGTCATCTTTGTTATATATCTGCTTCCCCACTGAGACTGAATGCGGCACAAGGCAATTTTATTGTGAGATATCCGAGCCCTTAAGCTCGACCAAGTATATCCCGTAGACCCTGCACAAGGCTGGGTTGGGCTGCTGTCTATTATCCTCAGACAAGACTCTACCATTCGGCAAAGCCTCGTCTGGGTTCCTTGTGCCCGAAGGCAGAAAATCCGACAGTCACAGCATCAGTATTGATATTTATCAGCCACCCCACTGAGACTGAATGCAGCACAAGTCCATATTTCTTATGAGAATTCCGAGCCCTTAAGCCCGAGCAAAGATTTCCCGACTATTTTTCGGCGGAGCTTCGTCTGAGTTCCCCCAGCTCGAAGGCTGTAATTCAGACAGCAAATTCAACAGCAGTCTGAGACTGCGTTGTCATAAATATTAATTCACACTACCAAGTCTTATAATGGCAGGAACGTGCTAACAAATTCGGGTTTCAAGTATCTGATAGTTCCGTCACACGTATTTAATTTTTACACAATCGAACTGCTTTGGAAGCAGGACAAACCATCTTTAATAAAAGAGGGAAACACAGAATTAGTCCCGAAAATAACACGAAACTGACAATAAAAAAATGATGTAATACAAGCCGACAATATTTCAAAGAGCGTTTGACTTTTCGTACCTAGCCACGAATGGGATCAAAAACTACCAGTTCTTTAAAACGTTTAATATTACGCTCAACAACACGCTTAATGACATTCATAAGATGTCAAATGTCACATAAAATATAGTAAATCTACTCTAATTCTTCATTACTTGTTGTAACGAGGAGGTTAGAAGCGTTTTCTCGCCACAAAAGCCTTAGGTCATGAGTAATAATAGTCACCGTAGCAAAAGAATAGTAGTAACTAGGTTATTGGGTCAGGTTTTCACAAATCCCCAAAAAGGTTGTCGTAACTGGTCATGCAGTCAAGTTTCTACCATCCCAAAACAGAGAATAGTAGGATTTGGGTCAGTTGGTCAGATTCTACCCTTCCCAAAAAGAGATTAACTAGCCTGGTAACTATGGTTGCAGGGAAAAGAAGGAAAAGACCAGAGAAAGAGCGGGCCAATGAATATAGGCCTCTGTTTCTATATAAAAAGGAAGAAATAGTAAAAAACCCCAGAGTTGTAGGTGCTACAGGCAAGACGTTGACCCCTCTCCGGCGATTCATTCAAGACATCGAAAGAACTTTTCATAAAGCTACCAGCTGAATTTTTCCATACGAAAACCTTCCTCAACATCCAGTGAATACACCACGTTGCTGCCGTGAAAGGTAAAGATAGTTTTGTTAATCATTCTGATCAAACCTTAGCTGTGTGTGTATATATATATATATATATATATATATATATATATATATATATCCTTTCGCCGAGTTAAGTGACCACTTTTCATTCCGCCTAAACTTTCTCCAAATATCTTCCTCCCTAGACCCACCTCTTATTTTTCGTTGAATATTGTGTAAAACTAGTACAATGTTAAACCCGTTCTAGTGTCCGTTATTATATAGTTTTGTCACTTTATACCTGTGTTTTTGCTAAATATTTTGTGTGTTAAAATAAATTTCCTATTTGTATAAAATAATCTTGCGTTATAGTTTAATTCACTTTCTTCAGCATTATTCAAACTAAATTGTATTTCATGTGTTGCTGACCCAAACGGGTTCGTAACAGTTAGGGGCTCGTCCGAAGCTAAAACATAACAACTGGTCCAAAGCTAAAACAAAATTGGGAGTTTCGTCCAACGCTAATATCATAACAAAATTAGAAGCTCGTACATCTCGATAAAATAAAACAAAAATAAACAAAACAAATTATAAATTAAGTGCTCGAATAATTTTGTAAAAACAAAACAAACAAAATAAGCTCAATATACGTAATTCGCGAAAGGAAGTAACTGTATCTAAATATCTTTCGTACAGGAGCCTCCTACCTATAGGACCTCCTACTGCTACCAAAAAGCTGACTGGGCGACGCCTTTCGCGATTTCCTCAGCGACGTCCCTTGGGAAAAAGTGTTCGATCTCCCAGCTGATGACTGTGCCTCTGAGGTTTCCTCATGGGTGAAAGCTGGCATTGATGCCTTCATACCTACCAGGAAGTATTGTCTAAAACCTCATTCCTTTCCGTGGTTCTCTCCTGCCTGTTCGGCCGCCATTGCCCACAGGAACCATTACTTCCGACTATTCCGGAGCCAGTCATCTGATCACAATAGGCGCCTATTCACATCTGCTCGTAATGAGTGCAAGAGAATCCTGAATGACGCCAAACGGTTGTTTGCTGAGAGAATGCGACAGCGCATAGCTGACCGCAAGTTCGGCTCCAACGACTATTGGCGGTTATGTAAACGGGTGCTCAACAATAGCAAATCCACAATACCACCTTTAATCAATGACGTTGAGGTTCTCACGTCATCTGCGGACAAAGCTGAGTGGTTTGCTCGCAGATTCTCATCCAACTCCACATTTGTCTCATCTGGAGTACCCTCACCCGACTTCCCTATTAGAACTGAGACCAAACTGTACGACGTATATATTACCCCGACAGTAGTATCCCGAGTAATTTCAAAACTTGACCCCCATAAGGCGAGCGGTGGTGATGGAATCCCGGTGATAGTCCTTAAGAGGTGTGCTCCTGAACTCTCCTCTCTCCTCTCTGAACTGTATAACTACTGCCTTTCTGCTTCCTGTTTTCCTGCATGCTGGAAGTTCTCTTCAGTCGTTCCTGTATTTAACCCTCGGACCCATCCAACTATCGCCCTATCAGTCTTCTACCAATTTTCGGGAAAGTGTTCGAGGCCATAATTAATGCTGAAATAGTTCAACATCTTACTCCCCACAAACTCTACTTTGACAGACAGTATGGCTTCCGCTTTGCCAGGTCCACGGCCGACATGCTAACAACCGTTACGGAGTACATGCTCAAGGCCCTTGATGAGCCAGGTGAGGCTCGTGCTGTTGCTCTGGACATCTCCAAGGCTTTTGACAGGGTTTGGCACTCTGGCCTTCTATGCAAGCTACCGGGTTACGGTATTACCGGACGCTTGCTTGATCTCATCCAATCTTTTTTAAACAACCGCAAAATGAAGGTCGTTTTGAATGGGCATGCCTCTTCATCCTACAGCACAAATGCTGGTGTCCCACAGGGCTCTATCCTGTGTATGGGCCCAATGCTCTTCCTTATTTTCATCAATGACCTCCCAGATGAGATCAAGTGCCAAGTAGGCATCTACGCAGATGACACCACAACTTACTCCCGCAACAGTAAGAAACCCACCGTGGCAGACAAACATAATCTCGCTGCTGACCTTGAACGGGATCTACACTCTGTGGTGAATTGGAGCAAGAAGTGGCTTGTCAATTTCAATGCGTCTAAGACCAAGCTGTTGTCTGTCAATCATCACAGGCAACCTCTCCTGCCTCCCATAAACATGTACTAAGCGATTCTCCCTGAGAGCAATACACTGCGCCTCCTCGGCCTTACCTTCTCTTCTGATCTCAAATGGAACCACTACATCGAGACTATAACTAAATCCACTGCTAAGAAGGTTAGGTCACTGTGTCGGGCCAGGATGTTTTTCCACCTGAATCCATCCTGCATATTTACAAATCAACCATTCGTCCGTGCATGGAATACTGCTCCCATATATGGTAATGCGCCCCTGCCGTTCATCTCAGTGTTCTCGACAGACTCCAAAGGAGAATCAGTAATGTGATAGGTACTGACTTGGCGGCTCGACTACAGCCACTTCCCCACCGACGAAATGTGGCCTCCTTTTGTCTGTTCTATAAAGACTTCCATGGCTTCTGCTCGAACGAACTTGTCACTGGTGCCTCCTCAACAGGTGTTTACTCGTGTAACCAGATTGACAACTGGGTCCCACCCATTCACAGTCAGGTTAGCCAAATGCATATGACAATTCTACTCCTGCAGCTTCCTTTCTCGCACTTCCCGCCTGTAGAACTCGCTCCCATATTCTTGCTTTCCTTATGGTTACAACCTCCAGGAATTTAGATGTAAGGTCAATACTCATCTATACTTGACTCTAGTTCTTTCTCCACCCCGTACATCCTTTCCTTTCTCTCCACCTTTGAAACTGTCATCACACCTGCATTCTCATCTGTCTATTGCTTCTTTCTATTGCTTCCTTTCTAACTGGTTCGTCTTCCTCTTCACTCTCTACTAATTAATCTTTTTACATTTATGTAGCCCCCTGCACATCAGTGGCATTACCGCCTTGCTCGGGGTGATACGATTAAATATATATATATATATATATATATATATATAAAAGCCAAAACAACAAAAAGTATACCCTTTTCCGTCGTAAATTTTCTCAGTTTAGCCGACCGGGGCGAAAAATTTGAAACTCTACACAAAGCAGAACTAGTGAAAATCGCACATTTCTTCGAATTAGATACAAACCCAGCAATGATAAAAGCTGTAATAAAAAAATCGTAGCAGATAAATTAATGGATAACAACCTTCTAGAAACATCTACCGTAAATAAAGAAGACAACCAAATTGAATTACAACTTACAGTAGCACTAACGAAATTAAAGATACAACTAGAGTTGAAAAAGGAAAATTTAAAAATGCAGGAGAGAATAGAGCTAGAAAGACTAAGATTACAAGAAAATGGAAGTCAAAATGTTAATGTTTGTTCCTTTCACGCAGCGCAAAATATTAGATTAGTTCCTAGTTTTTGTGAAAAAAACAGTAGAGAAATATTTCCCTCAATTTGAAAAAATAGCAACAAACTTGAAATAGCCTTACGTCCACTGGCCAACATTATTGCAAACCGTTTTAGTTAGAAGAGCCGCCGAGGTATACTCTGCGCTTAGTATGGAAAATACCACAGATTATAAAAAAATAAAAAATGCCATATTAAATGCTTACGAGTTAGTATCCGAGGCATATAGGCAGAAATTTATTAAATATAAAAATTCGAGCGGCAGACTTATGTCGAGTTCGTCAGAGTAAAAGAGAATCTTTTTGATAGATGGGTTAGAGCAAAAAAAGTAAATGATGAATATAGTAGTTTACGCCAACTTATTCTAATTGAAGAATTCAAGCAATGCGTCCTACAAGAAATTCAAACGCGAATTGAGGAGAGAGAAGTAAAAACTGTTAATGAGGCAGCAGTAATCGCTGATACGTATAGCTTAACTCACAAGAGTTGGGAAAAAATAAAATAACAAAGAATCAGTCAGGCCTTCTTACAGAAACAAAAACGCTACCCGAGTCTCGTCCTCCGAGCGTATTTAATAATAACTATAGTAAAATGTAAGATACACACCCAAACGTTCTGTCCCCACAGAAAGTATAATATTTTGCGCTTATTGCCAGAAAAATAATCATATTATAAATATAATCCGAGTGCCGGATCTTAAAAAGAAAAAGGGAAGAAAAAACTTTTTTCAACTACAGAAAAAGAAAAACGATAATGTTAACCTGTCTTCTCTCCGAAAGCTGGGGATAAATGAGAAAACAAAAACCTCATACATGGAAGAATATGAACCATTTCTATCCCAGGGTTCGGTGTATATCAACAATTTTGAAGAGGCTACGCCTATACAAATCCTGCGGGATACCGGTGCGTCTCAAACCTTAACATTAGAAGACATCCTACCATTATCAAAATCTACCTTTACCGGTGATATTGTGTTGTTACAAGGAGTAGGGATGACTGTACAAAAAGCTCCCCTACACAAAATTCACATAAAATCGGAATTCATAAATGGCCCAGTTATCGTGGGCATACGACTAAATCTACCGATTAAAGGGGTCTCTCTGCTGCTAGGAAATGATTTAGCGGGGGCGGGGAGTAATAGCTGAGCCCGTTGTTAGTGACCAAATAGTAGTAAGCCATAAATCAGTGGTGGAAGAAAACACAAACATATACCCTGAATGTGCGGTTACCAGAGCGGCAAAAAAAAGCAACTCTTAGTAAATGAAAACCTAGAGACACCAGATGAGGAATTACAATTAAACGAAACATTTATATCCCACCTTTTAGAACAACAAAATAGTACGGATAAAAAAATAAAATCAACTCTCCCAAAAGGAAATAAGACGGACGAAAAAACTGACGAATTAAACAGAGACCAAATTTTAATAGAACAAAGAAAAGACCCAGAAATTTGTCTCCTGAAAAACAGCGCTCTACCTAAAGAAAACACAAAGAAAGTTAGGGAGTGTCTTTATATAAATGATGGCATTTGAATGAAATATGGCGCCCACTGGATGCTAAAGTAGATGAGGAGTGGAAGATAACAAATCAAATAGTAGTTCTGAAAGTTTATAGACAAGAAATAATTAAAAATAGCTCATCATACCCCCATGTCAGGTCATTTAGGAATAAATCAAACCTATGAGAAAATGTTAAACCACTTTTTCTGGCCGAAACTTAAGCATGATGTTGTATACTGTGAGGGGACCCCTAAGACTTTTAAAAGAAAAATGGTTAACGGAGAAAAATGAAATGCACCTCTTAGATTATTTATCGAATTTTAAAGAGAAGTTACACGGGGCTTTAAAAATAGCACAAGAAAATTTTTTAAAAAAACTCACAAGTAAGAATGAAGTCTGGATATAATAAAAATAGTAAAAATCGATAATTTCAAAGCGGTGACAAAGTTTTAATATTTTTTAACTATTCCACATAATCCCCTACAAGTAAGATATTTTGGTTCGTATGAAATAGAAAATAAAATCATCCACACCCCAGATTGAAGAAAAAAGAAAAGAGTTTGCCACATTAAAATGTTAAAAAGTTACATTGACAGAAATAAAAAAAGATATGCTTAAGCCAGTCACAACAGTAACTAACATGACTAAAATAAATTCATCTGAATATGATTTAGATAGCGATGAAGATACAGTTGTCAGGGAGGGGGAAACAGGTCAAAGTAGTCATTTAAAGAACTCAGAAATACTGTCTAATTTGAATGTAAAATTTGAACATTTGTCAAATGAAAATAGAAAAGAAATACATGGTTTGGTTATGGGATTTCAAAAAACTTTTCCCTGATGTTCCTAGTAAAACTACGTCGACAGTGCACGATGTCGTATTTGGAGACGAAAAACCCATCAAGCAGCATTTCTACAGAGCAAATCCCATCAAACTTCAACAGTTGAGGGCAGAGGTGAAGTATATGCTGGAGAATGACATCATTAAACCTAGTAACAGTCAGTGGAGTTCGCCTTGTATTCTTGTACCAAAATCCGATGGCACCTACAGATTTGTTTTAGACTTCCGGAAAGTAAATGCAGTAACCAAACGTGACTTATATCCAATTCCTAGAATTGATGATTGTATTGACAAAATTGGCAAGTCAAAATACATCAGTAAATTCGATTTGATGAAAGGTTATTGGCAAGTACCTTTAACTGACAACGCTGAAGAAATTTCAGTTTTCGTGACTCCTGACGGACTATACCAATACAAGGTTATGGCGTTCGGAATGAAAAATGCACCAGCAACATTTCACAGGATAATGCATTCCCTTCTACATGACATTCAAGGATGAAATGTCTACATAGATGATGTAATTGTGTACAGTATGGCTTGGAACGAGCATTTACCCATCATAAAACAACCCTTCGTTAAACTAGAAGAGGCAAACCTATGTATGTACCTAAACAAAAGTTAATTTTATCAGACAAAATTAAATTATTTGGGCCATACTGTTGGTCAAGGACAAGTTAAGCCTGTCACCGCAAATGGGGATGCTATCCTAGAGTATTCTATTCCAACCAACAAAAAGCAATTAATTCTCGGTATGGCAGGATTCTACCAAAAATTTTGTAAAAATTTCTCATCAATAGCAAGTACTCTCACGGATCTCCTTAGAAAGGATGTAAAATACAAATGGAGTGAAACCTGTGATGCGGCTTTCAACAAAATTAAATCGACACTCATGGAGGGCCCAGCTCTCGCAACCCCAGATTTTACAAGACAATTCAAATTACAAATTGATGCCAGTGATGTAGGAATGGGTGGTATCTTAACCCAAGAAGATGATAAAGGCATTGACAGAGCAATTGGATACTTCTCCAAAACGTTAAACACCCACCAACAGAATTATTCGACCATTGAAAAGGAGTATTTATCGATGTTAACAACGCTACAACACTACAAATTCTATCTCAGTGTCACTATGTATCCTGTTTTAGTCTTTACCAACCATAATCCACTAACTTTTCTTCAAAGAATGAAAAACAAAAACCAGAGACTGACAAGATGGAGTCTCCTACAAGAATACAGCATTATAATAAAACATATTAAAGGAAAGAACAATGTTATTGCAGACGCATTATCTAGAGTATAATATTACAAATTGTGGTAGCATAATTTTGATACAAATCGGACTTATTGTTTTACAAAACTTGTGTTAGGACTGATTGCCCCCAACCCAAAAAAAAGATTTTATTGTGTTGTAAACTTCACTAAATTTTCCTATAAAAGTTTTTCATTTGTAATTCAAAACTTGTACTCTAAATGGGGGAAGTGTAACGAGGAAGTTAAAAGGGTTTCTCGCCACAAAGACCTTGGGTCATGACTAAAAATAGTCACCGTAGCAAAAGAATAGTAGTAACTAGGTTATTTAGTTAGGTTTTCACCCATCCCCCAAAAAAGTAGTAGTAACTAGTCATGCGGTCAATGTTCTACCACCCCAAAAAGGTGAGTAGTCGGATTTGGGTCAGTTGGTCAGATTCTACCCTTCCCAAAAAGAGATTAACTAGCCTGGTAACTATGGTTGCAGGGAAAAGAAGGAAAAAGACCAGAGAAAGAGAGGGCCAATGAATATAGGCCCCTGTTTCTATATAAAAAAGAAGAAATAGTAGAAAACCCCAGAGTTGTAGGTGCTACAGGCCAGACGTTGACCCCTCTCCGGCGATTCGTTCAAGACGTCGAAAGAACATTTCATAAAGCTACCAGCTGAAATTCTCCATACTAAAACCTTCCTCAACATCCAGTTGCTGCCGTGAAAGGTAAAGATAGTTTCGTTAATTATTCTGACCAAACACTAGCTATATATATATATATATATATATATATATATATATATTTTAACCAGGTTAAATGACCACTTTCCATTCCACCTAAACTTTCTCCAAATATCTTCCTCTCTAGTCCCACCTCTTATTTTCTGTGGAATATTGTGTAAAACTAGTACAAAGTTGAACCCGTTCTAGTGTCCGTTATTATATATTTCTGTCACCTTATACCTGTGTTTTTGCTAAATATTTTTGTGTTATAAAATAAATTTCCTATATGTCTAAATTATCTTTAGTTATAGTTCAATTCACTCCATTCAACATTATTCCAACTAAATTGTATTTTATGTGATGCTGACCTAAACGGGTTCGTAACAGTGTACAAATAGAACAAATCATCAACGCGCGATGGACTAAGGTAGAAATCAGGTTCATTTTACGAGACAAAAGTATTCCAATTGGTGTGCAAACTCATGAAAGTAAGTTTCCGACAAATACTGATAATGAACAAACCTCCTCTACGGTCAACCAGTATGTCAAAAAAAGGCAAAGTAAGATTGTTTTCCATGGTAAATTGAAGGGATGAATGAAGGAAATTGTGTTCAGTATGAAAAGCCACAGCATCTTTGATGGAACAAGATAGAAAAAGCATCATCAAAGTAACGTAGGTATACGTGGGGTTTACAGTATTTTTCATAAAAACAAAAAAAAATTATAGCTAATGCTAGACCTACGGGAATACCCATGGAAACCCCATCAGCTTGGATATGGATGTTATTATTAAAGCTAAATTCAACCCATTATGCCTCTGTACGCATAAACTCCAAAAAACAAAATTTATGGAATTAAAGCGGAACTTTTAGAAAAAGCATCACTACAAATTTGTGAGGTTTCCTGAATGAGGACCTTTGTATACAAATTAATAAAATCAAAGGATACCATAAACTTGTTTTCAGAACACAATTCAGAATTTCTAATGTAATCAAAAATGATTCAGAAATACAATGAGTGGAAAACATATCAGAGAGCGGATGAAGCAATTTAACCAACCATTTAGTTAATCAATGTTATACGGAGCTAACCATAGACAAAATTGGTCTAAAAGGAACATCAACCTTATGTACCTTCGGTAAGCCGTACATCTGTGGACGTTCAGAACAAACAGGTCTAATGTGATTACGCACAGACTTAGAAATAAAGTTACTCTTATATACGTAACTGTCTATGTTCTCGCCTCTATTTTGTTGGTATTGTAAAAAGTATTTACAGGACCAATCTTCCGAAATTTCAAGGAATCATGTAAAATGACTTCCATTTTCTTAGTGTAATCTTCATTATTCGAAAGCACCTCAGAGCCTTTATCAGACTTAGTGATATAAATATGACTTGGTTTTTAACATCTTTATAGTCTGGAAGTGGACACTCTGCCTAGCAAAGAAATAGTTTTTGCCGAATGAAGTGGTTAGCTGCGAGGGTGAGATCACAGATGGCAAAATTTACTTGCCATTGAAGAGAGTTAATTGTACTTGGGTTGTCGCACATCTTTGACCGTTGTGTTCAACAATTGGTTTCGGCGTATCTCCAGAGGGCTGATCACGATGATGAAGAAGGACGAGGATGGAGGACGAAATTATTACAAGCCTATAACTTTTTAGTCAATCGCAGAGATTCTGTTGGAACCCGAGTAGACGTGTACTTTGAAGGGCGGAACAATTCAAAACAAACTGCATCTGATCCTCAAGACCCTAGAAAATGCAAAAGATGAGAAGCAACCAGTGCTGATCAATTTGAATCAGTCCAAGGAGATCGATAGGGTCAACAACAAGTACCTGAAGACACTGGATTCAAGTTATATATATATATATATATATATATATATATATATATATATACGATGAGTGGTGAAAAGTTCTATGCCTAACTAAAACGCTCTTCCGTAGAAAATAATATAAATAAAATCTGATGTTTTGTTAATTGGCAATATATTGGGAGCATTCTTTCATATGCTGATTTCTTAAGTGATGAATGTCGAGATACGTTGAACGGGCTTGATACCTGGGATAGAAGTTGAGTCTGTCCTAGTCAGTGAATTAAATTTTACAAATGGCGATAAAAACCTTTTTTATTTTCAAATTAATAGAATAGCCCCGGCCTCTTCATCTATTAATACATTAGAAGACTTTCATCTGTGATTAGCAGAAATGTATTCTTTGAGAAAAAATAAAAACCTCAGCAAAATAATTTTATAATCAAAATATTCAGTCAGTTAAGTGACATGACTAACTGGGCAGAAGATTATCCCGCAGTAGGTTGCCATTGCTTTCTGCTGTAGACTGGTTGCCAGCCAAGGCTATAGAACCCAATCTGTCCTGTTATTTAACCCATAACTGGAAGGAAGAGACAGATTAATACCTTTCCCAATGGTGAATGCAATGAATTAAACTGGAATTCGAACTCGGCTCCCCGATTTCTCGTTCCGAGCCGATATCCACTGCACCACAACGCACATACTCAACATATTAGTAAACTTAAAATAAATTAAAGAGCTGCGAAATTTATAGAATACGAAAGGAGCCTAATTAATATGTAAAATAATAATTTATTCAGGTTTATGAAATACTGTGTTTATTAGATATATGTTTCTATAGCCTATATATTTTGGATTTTTTCATAAATATTTATTTATGTTGCATTCGTTTGTATAATAATACCTACAAAACAATTTAGAAACAATATACCAAAATAAGGATGATTAATTTTAATAAGAGTTGATAATCTGAAACTTATATCACACTTTTACCAACATCAATTGTTTAATATCAATTTTATTATGACGATATTAACTTGCACAATAAAATATGCTAATATACATGCTAAAGAAATACTTCATCGAACTAAAATGTTTCTATTGATGACAAATAAATAGAAACATACCAGCAAAATATGATAGATAGATAGATCGATCGATCGATCGTTGGGCAAATTAACTGGAACAACTGCTTTAATTTTCTTTCTTTTAACATACAGTCAGTTTTAGATTCACTGTAGTCAGTCAGACAGTCAGTCAAGTGTTATACATGATACAAGCTTAGGCGATCATGTCTCTTTCGAGTCATGACTAACTAGGTAGAAGATTTTCCCGAAGTAGGTTGCCATTTCTTACTGCGGTAGACTGGTTGCCAACCAAAAGACTGGTTGCCTACCCAATCTGTCCTTCTATTTAACCCATAACAGGAGGAAGATGCGACAACTTAATATATTTCCCAATGGTATCTGCGCGTAAGTGTATGAAACTAATTTGACTGCAATTCGAACGCGGCTCTCCGATTTTACGTTCCGAGCCGATATCCACTGCACTACAGCGCACATCATTTGCAGTAGTGTGCAGTAATATAAATCTATTTTCGGGTGTGTGATGAAATTCCTTTGGCCTTGAAAAATATTGCGTCATCGGTGATTGAATCAGATTTTTATCGCGTCCAAACACTATTGTCTCGACTGTCGATTAGTTGCAACTATGATAGATAGATAGATAGATAGATAGATAGATAGATAGATAGATAGATAGATAGATAGATAGATAGATCGTCCGATATTTTCTAAAATTACTTTTTCATATTTTCCCCTCGTCACTGATAGCAATCCAAATTCACCTATTTACCTGATTACCAAGATCTTTTCATTGACATTACTAAGGGCGAAGGCTCCAGAAGCGTTTCTGAAATGAAATTACATTCATTTTTTGAGTTGTGCTTTTTTTTTTGTCTCGCATGCAAAATATAATTTTTTTTAAAATTAATTAATTACTTACATTCATGTAATATATTAATTATATATATTGATTTACAAGTGGTGCGCACACACAGAAAAACCCGTATTTGTATTTATCTGTGTGTGTACACATAAATATATTTAAAGCATATATTTAAAGCATATATTTACATTCATGCATATATATTTTTGAATGCATGAATCAATATAAGTTTGTATATATACATATATGTATACATGTATATTCTTACTTTACATATAAATATTTTTTTAATTTATTTGTTTGAACATTGATTTTAATGTATATTTGTATTTGAACAGATACTCTGGTTTTTTTTTTTTAGAATTGAAATATTTTGGTTAATTCTAATTCCTTTTCTTAACTTTCCTTAGCATTTAATAGCTTTATTTTAGTTTACCTTATGATACGAACAAGAGCATTTATAAATATTATGAAAAATCAGGAATTTGTGTATTTATATGGCTTAATTTCGCCTTATCTGACTACAAAATCCTTCGTGGTCGAGTGGTTAAGACACGTCAGATCAATTGATGGCTTCTCCTAGGTCTGTAGAAGTCGCAGGTTTGAATCGTGCCGGAGGATACATATTTTCCTAACAAAATTTCTGGAATATTCAGGCTGGTAAATATATATATATAAATACACTGTTTAATTATAAAAAAAGTATCTAATTAAATACGAGTATCCATTAAAAATAATGTTCAATATCTGTTAATTCCAATTCCATATACATTTATATGTATGTGGGTTTATGCAAAAATGCGTATGCGCAAGTATACATAGATATAGCGTTGAGGTGGCTGCCTTTAGATGTGTGTGTGTGTGTGTGTGTGTGTGTGTGTGTGTGTGTGTGTGTGTGTGTGTGTGTGCAAGATTCGGTATGGATCACAAAATCCATGGAATCGCTAACTGCAATTATCTCATTATCTGCTAATTTACATTTAACTATGCAAATGAGCAAGAGGTGGGATTAGACGCGTTTCATAGATACATAGATAAATCAGTTTTATATGCATGTTTATAATAATTTAACTAATGCACATTTGGGCGGTAACTTTCTTTTAAACAAGTTTCGTTGAATATGACAAACAAGAAAAATTTAATTATTTTTTATTTATTTTTTCCAGCATTCTTACATTTTCTGTAAGCGCTTGGGACAAAATACAATATGGACAATATTTGCATTCCCTTGCTCCTTCCAAACGGGAAACATGTAAGAATGCTGGATAAACTAAATGCAAATTTAAGTTTTCTTTGTCTTTTAACGAAATATATTTAAATAGTTTAAGTATAAACGATCGCATGATTGCGTATGTAGATAAATGCATACAAATTCATATATATATATATATATATATATATATATATATATACTTGAACCAAATTGTACTGAATAGTTTTATTTCTCGTTATACTGAAACATTTCTGTGTCGATATAAACCGAGGTTTATAGTAAATAGTTATAGTTAATACATACAAATATTAGTATAAAAATATGCTCACAAACAAAAATATATATAAAAATCATTATTAAAAATTCAGGTTGGAATCCGAAACTTCGAATTAATGCGTTGTCTCTCCTTGAATCCACAAAACCTCAAGTCATACCAATGCTTGTTCAACAAGTTGAATGCACACGAAATATTATTAATCAATGAAATTCAAACGACTCAAAATTAAAAATACCAGATTTTCTTTCTTCTTTTTTTTTTCATATTTCATTCTCTGATGAAGTTTTATTAAAAGTGAAGTATATTAGATTGATAAATGTTTCAATCTTTTATTTATATATATATAAAAGCGTAGAAAATGTGACCCTTCAGGTTATATATATATATATATATATATATATATATATATATATATATATATATACCTGAAGGGTCACATTTTCTTCGTTTTTATCTGTTATGAATCTTTTGAAAATCTGGCTAGTTCTACACGATCCTGGACCACTATAATTAAATCATCAGTGTGATTTGTTTGGCAATTCCTTTCTAAAGTGAAGTACATGGCATTCGAAATCAATTAAACTGTTTCAGATGATTTAACGAACCATATCAAAGAAAACTATACAATTTCCAGATGTTGAATTTCAAGCCGTCATGAAATTTATTTTCTTGTAGAAAAATAAGTCCAAAGAGAATGATGCAAAAGCTGGTTAACAAGTTTCTGTCAAAATCAACTTTATGGTGTACCAATTTTCAGAGGAGATATTTTGAGCCCAATATATCGTATGACCGATTAGACAAAATTATACAGTGTTATGCCTTTATCATTGATCACTCTCGTCTAAAAAGCTATACTTAGACACTAGAGATATCCCTAAAACGGGTTGGATTTAGAATTCAGAAGCATTCTGCTATACAGGAGCTGAGAGCCAAGTAAATTACAATTTTTTTTAAATGCCCACCAGAAACGATATTTTTTTTTTTTTTTGCAGAACAATGCACCTTTTTATATGGTTGGCAAGATGTTTTGAAGAATTTTTGAGTTGAATACCGTCCTACTGTCACAGGATCTGACTCTAGCTGATTATTTCAAACATTAATAGGCATTTGAAAGAGAAGAAAATTTTAAACGAATCACAGATGACAAACTCAGTATTTCAATAACCAGACATCAGAATTTAATTTTCAAGTGTTACATAAACTCAAGAAACGATGACGCCAGTGCATTAAACTGCGCTTTGGTAGAACGACATGCAGGTTGGACAGCACTTGACCATTCACATTTTGGTCGAACCGAGACATTTTCAGCATACAATCATAACAATATTTTATATGTTTAGGAATAAACAACCATATACACATGCACTATTGTAGAAATAAAAAAAAAAGGTCTACACACACACTTATAGGCAGCAGTAACATTTTAAGTGTTCATGTGTATGTGTGTGTATGCGCACGCCCGTGCGTGGATAATTATTCATAAATGAAGAGTCGGACAAAATATATTCATCGATACGTACATATTTATGTTAGCATGTACGTATGCCCATCATGGATATTCATTATATATATATATATTGCTATCTAACCATAGGCAAAGCTATTGCATTACTGGATGCTATACACCTGTCCGTCACTGCTTCAATATTGGAACAAACAGGGAAATTAAATGGAATTGGAAAATGGCCATAAAAAACAAACAAATGAAGAAAAATTTGGGTTAAAAAATTAAAAAAGAATTAACAATAAAGAAATCAGTGTTAAAAAAAGAAAGAAAATTTTGTATATTTGGATAGAAAAAATGGTTGCAAAATTAACAAAGTAAAAATGATCTTGCGCCAATTTGTCACAATTGAATCACTTTATTACAGAAATTACACTGAAATATAAGAAAGAAATTGACAAAAAAAAAAACGAACAGACAACAACTACTCCCACTCCCGATATCGTACGTACACATGCGTGTGAGCGTGCGCACAAGAGTTAAAGAGTAGGAGAGCAAAGTATCTTGCGTGGAGTAACGAACGAACTCTTAATAGATTGTGATTGAATTCAGAATTCAATAAGTCCTTTGTTCATGGTGCAAATTCTTTGTTGCAATTATTTCGCAGCCCTCGAATAAAAGACTTGTAATTTGAGTGAAAAAGGGAAGATAGGAAATATGAAGAAGAGCCGTGGAAGACGGAGGAAAAGAAATTAGTTTAGAAAAGCTTCGTATGGATATAGAGAAGGAAGCTAGAGGTTGAAGGTGGTGAAGAACATGATGAGAAAGGAAAAAGAAAAGGTTTTTCAAAAACTTTTTGACAGAAGAATTTGTCGAAATAGACTCCTTTTGAAACTAAATTCTTATATTAACAAAGGAAACTGGTAATGGCTGTGAGTTTCGGCTTTTTGAAACCGGTGTTTCTATGATTCACATTGTTTTCCACTTTCTGGTGAAACATTTATCAAACATGTCGAGTAAAACTTCGGAAATAGTCTGCTGTTCGGGTGCTGGGCGACCAAACAAAACCGAATGGTCACATCGCGCTAGTTTCCAAAATGAAATGGATAGTTTTTGCATATTTAGCGTAAATGTAACAGAAAAGCCTGGAGGGGATAATTAAAGATATAGTATTCTATAAGGGAATACTATATCTATAACAATTTAGTGACACTTGTTAGCCCGAGAAAAAAATTCTATCCCAAGTCGTATATTGTCTTCTGTTATCTCCAGTTGATAACATGAAAAATATAATTTCCACATAAATAATTGGAAATAAATAATAATTTTTCTAATTGGTTAATATATAATTCAAAATATTTTACTTTACAGCATAAATTGGTAAAGGAGGTAAATTGTAAAGGAAACCGATCGTATAATACTGTCTCTATTAGAGGTGCATTGATTAATGAGGATGTTTTACAATTCGGATATACATTCGTACCACGCATTAGCACATGGCCACAAATATGAGTATTAACCTACACACACACACACACACACACACACACACACACACATATATATATATATATATATATATATATATTAATTTAAACATTATTTTAGTAGATACTTTGTAAAATAATAAATAATTTAAAAATATCGAATTAACAATATTCCCATTATATATAACGAAAATATTTAACAAAAATCTATGAAACTGGCATTAGCCGACATATTTGAATGTTAAACAAAGAAAAATTCAAACACATACATACACACACACACACACACACACACACATATATATATATATATATATATATATATATATATCCTGGTGAAGAAAACCAACAGGTTTAGAATCCACAGTTCTCCGGTATTTACTTTTTTAAAAATATGTTTTATACAACGTCGGACGTATAGCAGAATATAATTATAATTACATTTGTTTTTTTTTAACTTATTTTAATTTACATTGCGACACGAAAATTTGTTTCGAGATTTAAAACTTTTTATTTCGATTTCAGGCAATGTTCAGTAAAATTGATAATTTTTGTAGAATACCCACTTTTTTCATCAATAGACTATACAGACACAAACACACACGCGCGCACATGCACACACAAACACACACACGCACACATGCACACACACACACACAAACACACACACACACGCATATATATATATATATATATATATAATGATAATTTTAAAAATACGATCATCCGCTGCACAATAAGTACACATGACCACTACGTTTCTCCTGTTCTATTAAATGACCTGAATTCAATGTCATCTAATTCCATATCACGGTATACTGAAGTAAATAGGGCTACTTAGCTATACCTATCACCTCTGAAAGTAACGTAAGGTTTTATTGGGTTACAAGGTACCAACAGCAAGATAAAATTCCCGTTTTGATTTATTGCCAAACGCCTAAAATGGATTGTCTTACACGGTTAAAACACTTACTATGTATTCTAAGGAGAAGTAAGTTCATGTCTTTCCAAATGCTATTAGTGTGTACTAAACGGACACAAACTTGTCACGGTCATATTTTGTCTTACTGCTTCTATACTATTCTATTATAGTAATAATACTATTATTGGTTAAACCACTCAAACTTTCAAATAAGTACATTCTATATGCAGTAAGTATCCTGTCATAAATGAGGTAATATATACCACGAATGTGAATCAAAGAGAAGTCATCAAGAAATGGACTTAGATTCCTAGGAACACCTCCAAGATGAAACTACTATCTATTAATCATATGAGAGAACCCATTCTGCGTCCATCAACATGGTTGATACTAACCTCCAGGAAAGTGACTCGTCAAGCCTTATCCACCAATTGTTGTCAAATTGACATGAAGTGGAAAGATTATATTGAGTAAACTGCAAGGTTTGTTGCTAGGATATATTTGTGCTAGACAATTTATATTTGTGCTAGACAATTTATATTTGTGCTAGACAATTTATATTTGTGCTAGACAATTTATCTCACCATGATCTATATTAATTGTCTATCATTCGTCCATGCATTCAATACGGTTGTCGGGTGCTTTTGATATGTGTTTTGTGGTTCTTGACAAAATACAAAGAAGAATCTGCAATGTTATTGACCCTGGACTTGCATCTCGTCTTCAATCCCTTTCCCACCACCATAATGTAGCTTATCTGCGCCTTTTTCTATAAATACTTTCATGGTAATTGTTATGTGGTACCTAAACTCTAAGAATATAAGAGTAATACTAGACAGTTGGAAAAGCTCATTGTTGAAACAGCTCGATGTAACCTTATGTTCTGTGATATATATATATATATATATATATATATATATATATATATATATATATATAAATGAAAACTCCACAAGATCATCCAAAAATGGAATTTTTTTGTTGTTATATTTTAGTTTTTTGGCTAAATTCGTAGTAAAGTTGAGGACGGAAGTCGAATGTAGTTTTGATATTATCAATTTCATCCTCATGTAACCTATGAACATGGCCAATATATGTGTATGTGTGTGTGTGTGTGTGTGTGTGTGTGTGTGTGTGTGTGTGTGTGTGTGTTTAACTCAATGGTTATATCACCCGCTTGCTCGGCTGCCATTGCCCACCGGAATCATTTCTTCCGACTCTATCGTAACTACGCGTCGGACCAAAACAGGCGCCTTTTCACTTGAGCTCGTAATAAGTGTAAAAGGATACTTAACGAAGCTAAGATGTTGTTTGCTGCCAGAATGAAGCAACGCGTAGCATGCTCTAAATTTGGCTTTAAAGACTACTGGCGACTCTGTAAAAGAGTACTTAACAAGAGCAAGTCCACAATACCCCCGCTAATCAACAAATTTGAGGTCCTCACCTCCCCAGCAGGTAAGGCTGAATGCTTTGCTCGCAGATTCTCGAACAATTCGAGTCTGGACTCGTCTGGAGTTTTTACACCCGACTTCTCACCTAGAACCGAGGCACAACTGAATGATGTCCACATTACACCTTCGCTTGTCTCTAAGATAATCTTAAAACTTGACCCTCACAAAGCGAGCGGTGGTGACGGAATCCCAACCATAGTCTTAAAGAAATGTGCCCCTGAAATCTCCTCTGTCCTTTCTAAGCTCTACAACCTCTGCCTATCTGCTTCCTGCTTTACTGCCTGTTGGAAATCTTCCTCTGTAGTTCCTATATTTAAAAACACTGGAGAACCCTCTGACCCTGCAAATTACCGCCCTATCAGCCTTCTTCCGATCTTTGGCAAAGTGTTCGAAGCCATTATCAACGCCGAGGTCGTTCAGCATCTCACAGCACACAGGCTCCTCTCGGACAAGCAAGATGGTTTCCGCTTCACCAGGTCTACTGCCGATATTCTAACGACCATCACCGAGTACATATACCAGGCACTCGACAGGAATATCCGTTGCTTTGGATATATCTAAGGCGTTCTCGCAGAGTTTGGCATGCTGGCCTTCTATGTAAACTGCGGAGCTATGGTATAACTGGACATTTGTCTGAACTAATCCAGTCATTCCTCTCTAACCGCACAATGAAGGTGGTATTAAACGGACATGCCTCTCAGAACTACCATACAAACGCAGGTGTCCCCCAAGGCTCCATCTTAGGTCCTACACTCTTCCTGATATACATTAATGATCTCCCTGATTCCATAAGAGCCCAAATAGGTTTGTACGCCGATGACACCACAGTTTACTCTCGCCTCCTACAAAAATCTGGTGTAGGCGTCAAAGCTAACCTCGCAGCCGAGATTGAAAAAGACCTCCAATCCATATTGGACTGGGGTAAGAAATGGCTAGTAAATTTTAATGCTTCTAAAACGAAGCTACTCTCAATTAACCATCATCGACAATCTCAACTACCTCCCATTAGCATGGACCAGGCTTGCCTCCCAGAGAGTAAAACACTGCGCCTCCTTGGTCTCACACTTTCAGCGGACCTCAAATGGAATGGCTATATCGAATCCATTGCTAAATCCGCTGCTATGAAAGTCGGTTCTCTGTGTTTTTTCCGTCTAAATCTATCCTGCACATTTATAAATCTACCATCCGCCCGTGCATTGAATACTGCTGCCATATCTGGTCGGGTGCCCCTGCTGTTCTCCTCGGGCTTCTCGATAAGGTTCAGAGGAGGGTCTGTAATGTGATAGATACCGACTTGGCAGACCGCCTGCAGTCTCTCTCCCACCGGCGCGACGTGGCTTCCCTGTGTCTCTTCTATAAATACTTTCACGGCTTCTGCTCCGATGAACTTAGATCACTAATGCCGCCTAAATACGAATTTGAACGAGATACTAGATTAGCAACTAGATCCCACCCTTTTACAGTGAAACCGATAAAATGCAGCCGTAACTTCTACTCCAACAGTTTCTTTCCTCGCACTTCCCGACTGTGGAATTCTCTTCCAAACGATTGCTTCCCCGACGGCTACAATCTCCAGGAGTTTAAATGTAAGGTCAATAGACACCTCCTAACACACTAACCTGCTCCCATTCTATCAAACACTCTTCCCATCTGCCCAACCCTCATCCTCACTATCCTTACTCATCTGTCACCTTCCTCCTGACATTCCCTATGTCTAACCACTCCTTCTCTTTACCTTCCCCTATGTAGCCCCATGCGCAATAGTGGCAGTGGAATGCCTTGCTTGGGGTGAGATGATTAAAAAAAAAAAAACTAAGTTAGGCAATAAATTTCTTAACCTAGTTCAGTGTGTGTGTGTGTGTGTGTGTGTGTGTGTGTGTGTGTGTGTGTGTGTGTGTGTGTGTCTTTGTGTTATCCTGCGCCTATAGCACGACTCGGAGTCTATGCACTAAGTAATCATCAGATACATATCTTCTATATTCTAAAAAACTTTATATATGTGTTTACCAGTGTGTGTACTAATATATATATTAGTATACATATACTAATATATATATATTTATTTATTGATACCCATGCATATATATATATATATATATATATATATATATATATATGGAGAGAGAGAGAGAGAAAGAAAGAGAGATCATTTTGCTATCTAACCATATATATATATATATATATATATATATATATATATATATGTATGTATGTATGTATGTATGTATGTATATCCACGCATTCATGTAGAAACAAAAAACACTTTCTTTCATTGTAAATACTGTGTAAAAAGTTATTCGCCAGTGTTCCCATATTGATCAAAACTTGGTATCATATATTCTCTGATCATGAATTCCTGAAATCCTCTCCCGATGAAGAACAAGAATATATACCTTTTTGATATGGCTAACAAAAAGTAAAATGATCTTCATCACCAGAACATCTTAACTAAATAGATTAGTTTAAAAAAGTAAATGGTCTGAAGTCGGCAGAAAAAAACTAATTATAATTTTTTTTAAATTCAAACCATCGATACGCAACAGGAAAATTTAGGTTCAGTCTAAAATTTGTCACTGGATTGCCGAAAAATTATTTTATTGGTTTTATTATAATAAAAATTACCAACATAATGACACAGAACTCATCAAAGCTCATATCTAGAGTCTAATAACAGCCACAGTTGGGAAAAAAAAAACAATTAAACTACACTTCCCCGCAAATATATAATATCCCTGAAAAAATATTTCGTAACAAAAACATATAATCCCATATGAAACTGTTTACATTCGTTTCACAAATAAGATATACATTCGTTCCATGCATTAGCACATGGCCATAGATATGAGCACTATCTGAGACACACACACACACACACACACACACACACACACACACACACACACATATATATATATATATATATATATATATATATATATTAATATAAAACATTATTATAGTGAACTCAGACTCATATGTCTTGAGGAGGTAGTCCTGCCCTGGGTTAAGAGGATCGCTGCTGGTTAGACACTATATCTAGCAATATGATTCTGCACAATGCACTATGCCACACAAGCACAAGCAGGAGAACCAATTCATGACTGTCAGATAATTTCTGCGTCAATATCAACCTTACAACCAACTAACTCCTCAGACTGCAACCGACTTGATTTTTATGTGTAGGCCGCAGTTGATCAAGAGACCAACAAATGTAAGATGAATTGAAGGCAATCATTATGGCAGCATTCACAATCTTAAATAATGAAACCATCCAGAAGAGTTGCAGGAGATTTCAAATTCATCTGGAGATCTTCGTAGAAACCAATGGCGATTTTATTGAATAAATTTACTCTTTAAGCATTTTAAGATATTTCTGTGAAATTTTGGTAAATATATCTGCTAAAATGACACGTCAGTGTAATTTTTATTTTTGCGTAATTTAGACGTCAACTTCTCCATCGCACCCTAGATAGATAGAGAGACAGAGAGAAAAAGAGAAAAGGAGAGGGGATGTCCATAGGCTTCAATATGGGATGTGCTAAACATTGCAAAATCGTTCCTTGCTATAATATGAAAATAAAACGAACCATTTAACTTTTCTACGCATGATTGCAGATAAAATATAACTTGAAAGTTAAATAATTGGATTTTGCATCCATTTTATATTTCTTTCAATTGCTTCTTAAATTAAACGGAATAATTTTATAATTTTCAAATTCAGTCTTAATGGAATTTATCCACTTCCTTTAATTTATATACATTAATATGTGTATATTTCTTTTTTAATCTTGCTCAAAGAATTTGATACGACAATTTCCCGTTAATTTTACCTCATTTGTCATCGAGTAAACATATACATATATGCGTGTGTTTCAGAATGTATGCTTCTAAATTGTTTGATACAATAAATATCTTATGCATTAAAGGTCATTTAGACGGCTGTCAGTAAGCAATATATATATATATATATATATACTTAGTCTCGTGAGAAAAGGACACAGGCGTGTCCGAAAATTCCGATATATATATATGTGTGTGTGTGTGTGTGTGTGTGTGTGTGTGCCACACCGATGTGTTGTAATGGTTAGCAAGCTTGTCTCGCTAGAATCTGTTACAACCGAGTAGTGAGCTTGATCCACGCTGAGTACCCCATACTTTCTAAACATATACTGTTAAATATAAGAGACAATGAATGTCTATTATGTTTAGTCATGAGCCGTTTTAAATATCCTATTTTGGCTTTAATTTCAGTTGAAATAAAGACAATTTTCACTTGTGGTAGAAGACTGTAAGATTCCTTTAATACGTACAATTTCAATGTTGATTAGTTGTAATTCCTCTTTGGCTGTGTGTATTTGTCATTTAATGAGATCCCATTGAAATTTCTTGGTGTTAGGATCATTTAATGCTGCGGCAACATGTAACTTAAATTTAGTGTATTTAAACAGCAAATACACACAGCCAAAGAGGAATTACAATTAATCAACACTGAAATCGTACGTATTAAAGGAATCTTACAGTCTTCTACCACAAGTGAAAATTGTCTTTATTTTCAACTGAAATTAAAGCCAAAATACGATGTTTAGAACGGCTCATGATTAAAGATAATAGACATTCTTTGTCTCTTATATTTAACAGTATATGTTTAGAAAATTACTTTCTACCAGGATACACTATATATATATATATATATATATATATATATATATATATATATATATATATCACTACTCAGTTGTAACACGTTTTAGCGAGACAAGCTTGCTAACCATTAAACCACATCGGGGTGCCATATATATATCGAAACTTTCGACACGCCTATGTCCTTTTCCAAAATGACTAGGAATAAACAAAGAAGTGGGTCTTCCGAAGAATCTTATAGTCGTTGATTTGACGGCTCCCTATGGAATCTATATTCTCTGAGTAAACTCAATTTCTTGTTTAATCCTTTAATGTATGATTTTGTTTTAAAAATATATTTTAACTCGGATCTCCATCTTTCCTGTCGGATATTAAATGAAGACGTTCATACGAGTTAAAATATATTATGATTTTTTACTTATGTTAATTATTTTAAACAATCCTCGTTTGTGTGTAGTAGTGTTCATAAAAATAAAATTTTAATATTTTTTTATAATATGCATGACGAACAATTCTTCGAGTGAAAAGGTTCACAAAAACCGTTGAAACACTTGTAGTGAAATATGCAAAATAAAATATGAAAAATTCACATAATCAAAAACGTGTGCGGTTTCACTATTTTTGCAAATATACGCTTTTCACAGCGGAAGAGTATCTGATCAACATGCATGTCTCTGGTATTGCTTGTCTAAAGTTTCCAAAACGCAAGCTTAGTACTAAGGTACAGTCCCCACACTTCCTTTCTCTCTCTCTCTCTCTCTCTCTCTCTCTCTCTCTCTCTCTCTCTCTCTCTCTCTCTGACAAGTTCAAATTTTAATTAAAGCCACCTTCTTTGAAGATTACAGCCTGCCCACTATAATTACTAGCAAAAAAAGGTGACATCTACATTTCAGAAATATTCAAAGAGACATGCAATAGTCAGATTACTTGGAGGTCATGTGAAAGATTTCAATTACAGCTACCTTCTCTGAAGATTACCATATGCCTTTGTGTAAGACTACACATTTTTACTCGTAACTCATTCTTTTAATCAGAATGGCACATTTATAACAAAATTTTGAATTTATATAAAAAATCTTGTCCTGTTTAAGCTGTAGATTACAATAGCGTATAGATCACACGCTATACCAGCACCAACTTTTCTCTCATTGAACAACAAAAATCGCTCCCTTACACACACACACACACACACACACACACACACACACACACACACACACACACACACACACCTAATGTATATATATAAGTTCATCTTTCATCCTTCATTGATTTTGCAAAAAACTGGGAATGATAGAATTTTATCATTTTTTATTTTAATGATGTCTTTTAAAACTTTATACAAATTCAAAATTCTGAACCACAAAACACGAATAAATGCATCCATCTTGCACATATATAAATCTACCATCCGTCCGTGCATTGAATACTGCTGTCACATCTGGTCGGGTACTCCTGCTATTCATCTCGGGGTTCTTGATAAAATCCAACGGAGAATCTACAATGTGATTGATCCCGACCTGGTAGATCAACTCCAGCCACTTTACTCGCCGACGTAATATGGCTTTCCTTATTCTTCTACAAATACTTTCACGGATTCTGCTCCGATGAGAAGGACTCCCTAATGCCCCCTCTGCATGAATTTACTTAGACTAGCGTCTAAGTCCTTTTATAGTGAAACCAATCGAATGTAACTGCAACTTCTATTCCACGGCTTCTTTTCTCGCACTTCCCGCCTGCGGAATTCCCTTGCGTATACTTGCTTCCCTGACAGAGAATATTCTGCAAGAATTTAAATGCAATGTCAATTGCCATTTCTTATCTCTTATTTCTTGTCTCGCATGCTTTCCCTGACAACCTTTGTATCATGTCCGTCTCCTTTCCACTCTACTCTCGTGTAGCTCTCTTCACACCAGTGTTCTCATCTTTCTCTTATCCATTCTCTGACACCTCCTGTAACTTGATCTTTTTTCCCATAACTCACTTTTTATGTAACCTCCTTCTCACCAGTAGCAGTACTGCCTTGCTTGGAGTGAATTGATGATAGATAGATAGATAGATAGATAGATAGATAGATAGATAGATAGATAGATAGATAGATAGATAGATAGATGTTTACACACATATGTATACTGCACCGGGAATTTGAGAAAATTTTATTTGAGTTACATTAATGTAAAGAAACTAAGGATTCACGGTTTTATGTCAAATTTTAATGTTCTCATTTCTCTTGCAGATGTATCTAGAGCATTAACATGTTTGATTGTATTTTGACACAAGGAAAAAGTCATAGAGTACCCGAAGTACAAATCGCTATCTGCAGTAATTCGGAGATATCCACCTTCTTAACAGTGGCAATTTCTTTCGATTCAAAGTCAGGAATATGATAGAGGCATGCATTATCTAGCCAAGAGAAAGAACCATTCTGATCGTTTCGATGGCATAACACCAGTTGTTATCTCCCAGGTCTAGATCATAATCAGCCACGAATTCAGGAATTCATCGCCGAGTAACTCAGTTATCCAGTTGAGCATAAGGTAAATATCCACCGTGTTCAAGAATTCATTTATGACAGGACCAAGTAGGTACTCATGTCTGGGATATTCATATGCGTCGAGAGCAACAAGAAGTCACCCACCTCTCGCAGTTTTACAGTTTCAATATCGCCTTCATCGAGATGCTTGGCACCCTGAATTGACAAGGATGTTCGTACGTATCCAAACAGGACTCCTAACGGTCCACTTGAACCATGAGTGGTTGACCGAAAATTATTACGATTATAGTATAATCGCGAATGCGCGCGCGCGCACACACACACACACACACACACACACACGAGGAAGCGTCTGAATGCCCACCACGGCAGTAAAAAGGGATGTCGTAATATCTTCGCTTACACACTCTGAACAGTATATCTGGCTCGGTGTTGAGACAAACTGCCCTAATTTCCCTAATCTCTTTCCAGACACCTTCTTCAAAAATATTTGTATGAGGTTTTCTGTATTTGAAGACACATTTTTTCTATTGCACTAAAGCTAAAGAAGTTTGTTATGGGATGACACCATCAAAACAGAAATGGGATTTTTGTCCACAGAACAGCTTATCAGTGTCTTCCCACAATTATGTTTTTCTCATAGGCAACAACGGCAGTAAATCAACCATGACTGTCTGATTTACGTTGAATAGCCAAGGTTTGAGTTTGAAGTCTAAAAGGGACATACTTCGCGTTCTTCGGTGTTATTGCAAGAAATTATGAGGTTTACTCGGTCTTTGTATGCTTTTCACTTCTTAACTATATATTTTCGAAAGACACTCGAGAGGTGTTTCTTAACGAGGAATTTGTTTTTTGAGTGTTACCGGTTTACATATCTTCGCAGATCTAGCAAGTAATCTGTGCGTGCTGGACGTTAACATGAAAGAGGAAACGTTTCGTTGCAATGTGCTAATGACAGCAGGTACATAGTAGAGAAGCATTCGAAGCTATATCAGAGAAGACTGAAATCGGAATAACAGATTGCTTACTTGCTTAACAAGAAGAATCAGTCTCTGGTAGCTCGAGGTAGGTTAAAGAGAATGCGTGTTGCAGTGGCATATCTCGCTTCAGAAGTGTGTGCAAAAAAATTTCAGAGAAATGCAGACCTGGTATATTGCTAGTGATATATCACAGAATGGACAACGTTTGAAAGCATGAAGAATTTTATAACGACAACTAAAAACCATTCACGATGAATCCCAAAATGAGCCTATTTAGCTGAGTTTCCTTGTCTCTAGGTAAATAAGTCAGATCAGTGTGAAGGATTGATAAGAAATTTTCTTATATAAAATACATCACCGGGAACAGGTGAGAGTGAATCGGATCAAGAAGTCCTTATCCTGAAACATAGTTATTCACAGAATTTCGATCTGAGATGTTCACCGAATGATATTGGATCTAAGTGATTAATATTTACCACGGAATTAAGTGCATTGACATGGAAGGAAAAAATAGACACTTTTAAATGATTTAAATATGCACATATATTTATGCCATGATAGAAGTCGGTTAAACGACCAGGATAAGTTTTTTTTATTATTCTTTTCAGTTTTCGTACCATTTTATGACTTTTAAGTGATTCTTCTTCTTCTTCTTCTTCTTCTTCTTCTTCTTCTTCTTCTTCTTCTTCTATGTGCCTTGTCCTTTCAGGGCGTAGGTGATCATGGCCTTCCACGTTTCTCTATCCCTGGTGGCTCTTAGCACGCTTTCGGCTGTAACATCACGTAACCCCATTCTGTCATCCACCTGCTCAGGCCCTTCAAATATGTTATCCGCTGCTTTCTTTCATCGCTATTTCCCTCTATCTGGCCTGTTAGTATCAGGTTCTCTAAGCCCTCCTTCCTCATTGCATGCCCCAGGAACTTTAGCTGTCTCTTCCTGATACTCAATATTAATTAATTGAAGAACTGACATCACATAGCAATCCAGTACTCTCTTCTTTGTTTCTAGTGAAAGTTTCCTGTCTCTTAATACTTTACTCAGCTTCTGGAATGCGTTCTTCGCCATGCTAATTCGCCTTCGGATCTCTGTGTCGCACTTTCCGTCTTCTGTTAGAACACTTCCGAGGTACTTAAATATTTGTAACTGCTTTATTTTAGTAACCATTACCTGTATTTGGCATTTGGGGCTGCTCTTTTTGCTGATAACCATGCCTTCGGTTTTCTTGCAGTTTATTTGTAGTCCTTTTTTGTCACTCTCTTCAGTTACCTTCTGTAGGAGGTCTTGTAGTTTCCTTTCCGTGTCTGGAATCAGCACTATATTTTCTGCCAACCTTATGTTGTTCAAATCGTGGCCTCCGATTACAAATCCTGGCATAATATCTAGGGTCCTCAAAATAGTCT
>JBBBDQ010000555.1:1647500-1885000 GCA_037127315.1 Ascarosepion bandense | reverse complement strand
TATTGACTGTGAAAAAAGGTGCCCCATGTGACAATTCACTCAGTATAATAGGGTCAGTTGAATACTCTGTGAAAAAGAGCAACATGTGACAATTCACTCAGTATAATAAGGTCAGTTGAATACTGTTTGTGAAAAAAGGAGCACCATGTGACAATTCACTCAGTATAATATTGTCAGTTGTATAGTGCCTCTGAAAAAAGGAGCAACATGTGCCGATTCACTCTGTATAATAGGGTCAGCTGAATAATGTCTGTGCAAAAATGAGTACCATGTGACAATTCAATTCACACAGTATAGTTTGGGTCAGTTGAATACTGTCAGCGAAAATAGAGCACCATGTGTCCATTCACTCAGTATAATAGGGTCAGTTGAATACTGGCTGTGAAAAAAGGTGCCCCATGTGTTAACTCACTCAGTATAATAGGGTCAGTTGAATACTGTCTGTGAAAAAAGGAGCACCATGTGTTAACTCACTCAGTATAATAGGGTCAGTTGAATACTGTCTGTGAAAAAAGGAGCACCATGTGTTAACTCACTCAGTATAATAGGGTCAGTTGAATACTGTCTGTGAAAAAAGGAGCACCATGTGTTAACTCACTCAGTATAATAGGGTCAGTTGAATACTGTCTGGAAAAAAAGGAGCACCATGTGACAATTCACTCAGTATAATAGGGTCAGTTGAATACAGTGAAAAAGGAGCACCATGTGACAATTCACTCAGTATAATACGGACAGTTGAATACAGTGAAAAAGGAGCACCATGTGACGATTCACTCAGTATAATATGGTCAGTTGAGTACTGTCTGTGAAAAAAGGAGCACCATGTGACAATTTACCTAGTGTAATAGGGTCAGTTGAATACTGTATGTGAAAAAAAGAGCACCATGTGACGATTCACTGAGTATAATACGGTCAGTTGAATACTATCTGTCAAAAAGAAGCACGACAATTCACTCAGTATAATTGGGCCAGTTGAATATTGACTGTGAAAAAAGGTGCCCCGTGCGACAATTCACTCAGTATAATAGTGTCAGTTGAATACTGCCTGTGAAAAAAGAAGCACCATGTGACGATTCACTCAATGTAATAGGGTCAGTTGAATACTGCCTGTGAAAAAAGAAGCACCATGTGACGATTCACTCAATGTAATAGGGTCAGTTGAATGCTGCCTGTGAAAAAAGAGCACCATGTGACGATTCACTCAGTGTAATAGATTCAGTTTAATACTGTCTGTGAAAAAAGGAACACCATGTGACAATTCACTCAGTATAATCGGGCCAGTTGTATACTTCCTGTGAACAAAAGAGCACCATGTGACAATTCACTCACTATAATATGGTCAGTTGAATACGATCTGTGACAAATGGAGCACCATGTGACAATTCACTTAGTATAATAGGGTCAGTTGTATACTGCCTGTGAAAAAAGTAGCACCATGTTCAATTCACTCAATATAATAAGGTCAGTTGAATACTGTCTGTGAAAAAAGAAGCTCCATGTGACAAATCACTCCGCAAAAAATTTAGAAATGGCATATTATACTTCTTAGAATCCGCAATGGAAGTCTCAATACAAACATTTCAGGGTGTTTGTGTGCCAAACATTTCAGGGTGTTTGTGTTTGACAGTGGAAAAGATTCAAAAAGTGTTGAATAATTTTTATGAGAATTATGAAGGTACGGCAGCCTGGAAAACTCTGATCATTATGATAAAAAAGGATTCCATCTTCATCATTCATCTTTCCACAGAACCTTTGAGTCAACACGGAGGCCTACAGCAAGTGCTTTGAGGAGGCAGTGCTGCACTGGGTCAAAAGAATGGCTACTGGAAGACACTATGTCTAGCAATAGGATTCTGCACCATGCAAAAACAAGCGGGAACTCAGTCACGTCTATCAGGCAATTTATGCAACTAGATCACCCCTTACATCTGACCACATAACCCCCAAGACTGCAAACCCAAAGATGAACTGAAGGATTATGCCAACAATCACCAATTTAATCAAAGAAAGCGTCCAGAAGACATGCACAAGATCTTCATAATTGAAGCCAATGTCGATTTTATTGAATTTCAAGATATTTTTTTTTTGTATTTAATTCAATACATATTTAATTTTGGTAAATATGTTTGTTAAAATGAAATGTCAGTATTATTTTCATTTTTGCGTAATTTAGAAGACAAATTATTGATCTTACCTTTTATATATAAACGCAAAGGTAATGAAAATTCACTATCCGATTCACTTAGCTGGAGTTTATCAAACGATCAAACATCAAAATATTTTAAGAAGAGTCTCCTGATCAATGGATATCGGCTCGGAACGTGAAATCGGAGAGCCAAGTTCGAATTCCAGTTGAATCTGTTGCATTCACTTACGCACAAATACCCTTGAAAAAGGTATAAAACCATCTCTTTTCCCTACAGCTATGGGTTAATTAGTAGGACATATTGGGTTCAGTAGCCATGGTTGATAACCAGTCTACCACAGAAAGTAATGGTAACCTACTGCGGGTAAATCTTCTGTCCAGTCAGTCATGTCTTTTTCAAGACATGATCCTCCAAGCATGTACGACGTATGACTCCTGATCATACCGAGAACTTTTCAACAAAAATCTTTCTATTTATCTTGATCTCCTAATATGTGTGTCTTTCGTTAAATATAACAAACAAGTAATTTTCTTTTATTTAATTTTCAATTTCTCTCAAACAACACCTGAAAATATGTAAAATATTAACCGAAATCGCCCAGCAAAATCACTAATAAGGATAGTACTAGCTAAAACCATTCATATATATATAATGCATAGCTTTTGCAGCCTTCTTCAGAAGTTCTTCAAGTCACTTGCCTTCTGTTCACAGATAGATAGATAGATAGATAGATAGATAGATAGATAGATAGATTTGCATACTTTACGTTTTATACCCGATCAGCTGATATAAATATGGTTGTGCTAAACAATTTGTCGCATTCACTTATAAAAGTAAAGTGAATTTAGCAAGAATCTTCATAAGTCCTTTTTTTTTTTTCGCTTCCTTTTTTTATTCTTCATTTTTGGTTTTGTGGACAGATAATAACAGATATCTCTATCCCATTTCGCCAAGTGCTTATTTCATGTTCATCTTTCTTTGACAATTAATCCGCTTGTCTTTCTCTCCGTTTTATATATCGAGTCCCATCGTCAAGACTTGATTTTTTTAAGCTAATCCCATCTCAGTTACTTCTCTTCACTTTCTCTCGCTCGCTCTATTCTTTTCTTTTCACTTTCTTTTACACTTTCTCACCTCTTTACTGTCTCTTTTTCTCTCTATCTTTATTTCTCTTGATTTTTCTTTTATATCCCAGTTCCATGAATTCTAAACTTCTTTCCTGTTTTTTTTTATTTTATTTTTATTGCTATATTCGCCTCACAATCTGTCAATCTCTCCTTGAGTCATCTTGTAAGGCGAAATAGTGACGACTTTGTTCACTGAAGTGCATTAACAAAACATTCTTTAAAAGCTACCGATAGAACTCAATAACTTGTAGCAATATATCTATTCATATGCTTGTAAAATCTGTGACAATAAAAGGACATAAATATCTATCCCTGCAAATCTATAAGGAACATGCTCATCCGCTGATCACTTCATATGAAACATGTCAGTTTCGATTCTAGTGGTTAAATGTATGAAATAAACTGAGAACACTTTCTTTAATGATTTCTCTATAAGATATTTCTCTTCTTTATGAAATAAGAAATATCTATAATTTTGCTAAACAAAATGCTTTATATAGATGCATTTGTAAAAGTCAATGGATGTAAACCTCCATTTATCATTGTATATAATGTAATTGAAACAAAATCAGTTTTGATTAAAACTTTGTATAAAAACGCTGTAGTACTATCTCAACTTAACTTGTAATAAAAAATAATGTTTTGCTTTGAATTCTTTTTGAATTTCAGTCGCGTCTCTATCTCTTGGCAACCCATATAGGGGAAGGAAAACTCCGAACAAGGTTTCGCAACTCAGGCGTTAATCGTACGGAGTAGTGAATGACTGCTGCGGTATGAGGTCACGAATAATTTCCACTGGCCTTCATCGTTTAGAAAGTATCTAATAATTAATTTTTTAAAAAAAGGAATGAATAAAAATTCGACATCAACAACAACTAAATTACGTCGCTTCGCGTCCTCTCTAGTTTACCTTTAATTCCCCAGTTGACTTTAAGAATAAGAAAGTTCTTAAGTTTATACTTTGAAAATTTAAATATAATTTACCTTCACTTTACTACTAATAAAGCCTCTACAGTTGCTTCTCAGGGGACGCATTTGTTTTCCTTTTGTTCCTTCCTCCCTCCCTGTATTCATTCCTTATTCTTAATAATTTCATTTTATTTTAATTAATTATTTATGTTTTTTTTATTTTCAAATATTCAGATTTTTCAAATATTTCCATTCTTATAGGAAATATTCCTTTTCCATGCCAACATACAATAACGTTTTTATATTTTATTAAAAGAAAAAGGTTGAATAAAGACCTTTAAATATTTAAATTTAAAATAATAAATAATCATTGGATTAAAAAATTAAAATGAATGAACATTCAACAGAATAGATACTTTTGTGTCCATTAATACACGTATCAAGAAATGAAGAAGCGTTTCTGCATAAACACACACGTACACGATCACACACTTTAGAGTCTAAAATATTCTTCTTCACACATATTTGAAAATTTTGCATTGCTTTATTACACGTGTCAAATGTATTAATACACACATATACACATATATACGCATATAATATTTAACGTTACCGTCTAACATACACCTGTACAGACAAGCGTTTTTACACAAACACACACATACACTATTACACACTTTACTATCCAAAATATTCTATCCAAAATATTCTACGGACATACATTAAAAAATTATCTATCCCTTTAAAACACGCAACACATATAATATCTGACCAATAGGAACTCAGCCTACATACCAGCATACAGTTTCTTTGTTTCTTCATTTTTCTCTCGATCTCTGAAGAAGCTTTAATAAAAGTGAAACATGTTAGATTGAGATATATTTTTGTTTTTTCTTTATTTTATCTCTCTCACACACACACACACACACACACACACACATATATATATATATATATATATATATATATATATGTATGTATGTATTATCCTACATTGGTGGCATGACTCAGAGTTTCATGCATTAGGCAATCACCAGTTGTATATTTTAAACTGACCGTTTAAGATATTTGGATTTAAGTTCACGCGATGATTGTTGAAGTTAAATCTTATAGAGTTAGGGTACAATTTTTTAATTTATCAAGAGTATAATATGAATAGACAGAAATTACATGACGATGAAATAATTAACATTTAATGGCAGTTAAAAAAGATTTGATGTCTAAATATCAAATTTAGCAATTTTTGTTTAAAATTTGTTTTACAACACGCAGCGTATAATCTGTATATTGTACATTAGAAATGAAAGGTCACTTACATTGGTCAGGAATTAATACAATTATTAACGACAATCAAAATATGCACAAATATACATTTAACGTTTTCTTTGATGTTTTGTTCATCAGTTTATTAGATTCTCATTACATTAAAACCAAATATATATTAAGAAGCTATAACTAAGGTTTAAAGTTCATTTTAAAAATGGAAACTCTTTCTTAAAGATTTAATTTTAATTTAATTCCAAGATAATAGATTAAATTTAATATTTCTAATAAGTAAAATACTTTGCTAAATCCGATTTTAAATTGATTGAAATGATTTCCTTTTGGACATCTCTAAAATCACTAATATTGGCCATATTCACAAATTTTTCAACAAAATATAATTCTTTTTATTGGAAAATTTTTTCCAATACAAAATATACTTTTCTGAAGGAAGATTAACTGATTTAAAGTTTAATTAATCTGACTTAAAACAAATATTTTAATTTGAAATAAAGGAGAAAATATTTTTTTTCACGAGGAGGTGGGTGCTTTTATGAAGTGTTAGCAGATACATCGATAGCTTCAGATTTGGCAATTTTTAGTAAAGAGCAGATAACTACAAATTTCTTGACGAATATGACGTGAACGACTTTTTATTTACTTTTTTTTAATACTCGGTAATCTTTAAAATGGAGGAAAATATAATCTAATATCTTATTGAATTTTAGGTACTTTGGCTTTCTAGTTTTACTTATGAAGACACTTGTTGAGGAAATGTTAGAAGATTACCTATAAATTTTAAATTTACTGGCAGTTACCGCTCATAAAAATCGACAATCTTATACGCACACAAAACATACAAAATATTTTTTTTAAATACTGGAAGTTGCTCTATTCTTTTGTGCTTTTCCTTATATGATTATTAATAGGGTTTACTTAATAACAATATCACCTAACCGTTCCAAATTAATGCATAATTTTAAAAGAAAATTGACGTTTTTAAAAGTGATAACAATTATCTTATATTTTTCATAAAACTATTGTGTTCATAATATATAAAATCTTTTATTTTATGAATAATCATAAAATTAAAATCTTTTTCAATTAAATAATGTCTTAGTTTCATTGTATTTTTCTAAACGACACAGGGCAGATTTCTATAACTGGCAATCACGTTTGGCAAAGAAAATCTGATGATTAAAATTCTTCAATGACTTTATAACTTATAAACATAAGAGTAAGCGCTACAAAATGAATTTCTGTAAATTTCATGAAATTAAATAAGTCTTACAGATATAAAAAAGAAAATTTTAACAAGATTTTCTAAAAAAATCAATTATAAAATAATTTAATTCATTTGTGAATAAATCCTAAAAATTTCATTAAATTCAATATATTTTTTTTTTTTGCAAAAACGTGCGAATCAATATTTTTCTCTCTTTTACCGAACAAAAAACGCTTAAATTTCCCAAACTAATTTGAGATCCACCGTTGACACAAAAAAATTTCGAAGGTTCTAAAAGAGATTAAAAAAATATAATTTAAAATCAATAAATTCTTTGATATTTCATCTTAACAATGCCATAAAGATTTTGACAATAAACCATTGTTTTTATTAAGTTTAGGGCATTATTGCATAATGTATACTAATTTTGGGGCGAATGTTTATATATATATATATATATATATATATATATACAAGAAAAACTACTAAAAGCATCACATTAGTTCCACATACTCACACAGAAAGAAGGAAAAATACTGGATTTTAAAATTAAATACATATAGGCTAGGATTAACTAGGGACTTAGGTATTTTGAATCTTTATAAATATTTCAATAGCTAAACATTTTTTAGATATCCCAAAAAAGATTTTTCTTTAAAACAACATTTAAAAGTATTATTACAGTTAGACGGACGCTTCTAGTTTAAATTTTAAAATCATTTGTTTCTGATGAAAGGTCTGAAATACCAAATATATATATATAATAATAGAAATAAATAAATATTGTCAAAAAAAAATACATTTTTAACTTACAACTTTTTAGTAGTTTTTCCTATACATATTAAGAGAGTATACGTGGATTATCATTATGGTGTATATATATATATATATATATATATATATATATATATATATATATATTAGAAACTAAAATCCGACAATTATTTGGTTTTTGAAAGAATTTCCAAATATATATTTTTGTACTGCAAAAAATGCACTAATATATGAAAAATTAAAATGATCTGTTACACTTCTTCATATTTTTCTGCTGTACCAATATACATCTCACCTCGTCTATATTTTTATACTCTTTCCAGTTATATAATGTAGAACGATATATCAGCAAATTAAGTTTTTTTATTCTCCAGTTCACAGTCAATACTCCAAGATTTTGCCAAATAAGTCAAGATAGCACTTTACATGGAAAACAATAAACTAACAAGTTTAAAAAAAAGTAGACATAGCACGTTGGGTGAATATGAAAGAAAGAGATAGAAAAAGTGTAAAAATGACATGATACAAGAACTGATAAATGTTGAAAACGAAAGACGGGATAGAAGTTAGTTAAAAACAAAATACTTAAATGTACGTGTATCTACGGGGTGCGACGAGTAAATTATCGCCATCATCTATCTCTTTCCCCTCCAGCTATAGATTGAATAGCAGGACATATTAGATTTTATAGCCTTGTTTGGCAACCAGGCTACTGCGGAAAGTAATGACAATCTACTGCAGTAAAAATTTTCTGTCTTATTAGTCATGTCTTGAAAGAGACCTGGTCGCCCAAGTGTGTATCAAGTGTGACAATAAACTAACTTATATTTTTCATTTCGCGCATGCGACTTTTTGTTGTTTTTTTGTTTTTTGTTGTTGTTTTTGTTTTGTTTTTGTTTTGTATTTTTTTTTTTTTTGTCGTCTGCATACTATAGTAGGGTAAACTGGGCACCATCTGTGAGAAAAAAGCACCTTCATGCAATTCACTGTACTGTTTGGCATTCACCCCGGAATACGATTATTTCAGAATGTTTGGGTGTCAAACTGAGAACACTGCAGAGGATGAGTCGGATGTGTCGAATGGTGACCTTGAAGATACGGCAAATCTAAAAACTCACTTTTATTGTTTTGATAAGAACAGAACTCCCGAATATGTGAGTGAGATCCAGGCCATAATTGAAAACAATCCCTCTAAGTCAATCAGGCACGTAGCCAGGGAAGTAGTGCTGCCCTGAGTCAAGAGGGTGGTTGTTGGCGACAGGACTCTGCAGCATGCCACACAAGCGGGAAAACCCAGTTATGGCTGTCTGACAATTTATGCAACTACATCATCTCTTACAGCTGGCCACCCAACTCCCCAGAGTGCAACCCTCTTCATTATTATGTGTGGGTCGCAGTTGAGTGAGAGACCAACAAAATTCCCTGTAACGCCAAAGGTAAACTGAAGCCAACGATTATGCCAACCTTCACCAACTTAAAGGAGACAGTCCAGAACAGTTGTTTGGAGGTCATGGTTAAAGCTAATGGTGATGAAATTAAATAAATTTACTCTTTCGTATATTAAAATATTTTTATGTAATTTTGGTAAATGCGATGTCAGTGTTATTTTCAATTCTGTGAAATTCACACGATCTATCGCACCTATATATATACATATGTGTGTATGTGTGCGTGTGAGAACGGGGAGGTGTGTAGACGAGGCGATGTCGCAAAGTTCTCGGCCCGCTCAAGATTGGGACGGTGAAATTGGTCAGGCTAAGAACTTTTCAGCATCACCTCGTATATGTGTGCCATGATTTGAAAACTGGCTACCTAATTGTTAACCGAGAAGTTAATTCAAGTATCATCCAATGCCTCATATTTATGACAGTGTACAAAACTAGGCTTAGGTAAGTTATATATACATATATATATATATATATATATATATATATATATATAGAGAGAGAGAGAGAGAGAGAGAGAGAGAGAGAGAGAAATAAAGAATGGAAAATTTTTAACATATATTAAAAGTTAAAAGCAAAAAATCCAAAAAGCCTAAGACAAGAAATAAAATACGAAGTGAAGGACATTTTCTAAACGAATGAATTACACCCAATGTATAATACAAAAATAATTTCTTTAGAAAATATCTCATAAGGATAATAAATGAAAAAATTAATGAACATAAAAAATAATTTATAGAAAATAACAACTTATTAAGGTTAAAGAATCATTTTTGGAAAAAGGAAGGATCTGGCATCCTTTAAGTCAGCATCACATATGGCTTCGAAGAAATAAGTGGCATTATAATATCAGGCATAAAAATAAAGAGCAGAGGTAAAAGGCTGTAATTTTGTCACATTTAGCTTGCGTTAGCCGAACTGTCCTCGCAATATTGAAACCAAATTTATGGTCTCTAGAAATAGATCTCATCGGTTCCTTATTTTCTTAATATTAATACATACAGTGATATGGGTTTGTAATAAGGATATATATATATATATATATATATATATATATATATATATATATATATATTCCCTTAAATTGGACTGTCGACGTTATTATGGCGACCGTCAACAGTCCAATTTAACATTAATGCTTCTTTCTTCATCATTAAATCTTAGTAGTAGTAGTAGTAATTCATACAGTTGTATATTCAAGCCATATATTTTGGGGTGATTGTTAGAGACTGAGCGACAACAAATCATTCATATCTCCAAGTGCAACAATTCCAATTACGATAGTTATGAGCACGATCCTATTATTTATCTTTCATATTTTTCTGTTCCCGAATGAGGTTCTGGTGTTTCTCTAATTTCTTGTTTTCTTTCATCTTCACACGTCTACAATTTGAAAAGTCATTATTTTTTGTTTTTTTTTCATTTGTGTTTTTCTTTTCTGTTTTTATTACTATTATTATTATTATTATTATTATTATTATTATTATTATGTCATTTTTCATCATATTTCGATTTCTGCTTTGGTCTCACTACCAACCAAGTCTGCGGGGAGACCTAAGACAGGTCGTGGCGTGTTGTTATGACTCCATTTCATGTTTTTCTATCTTCCCTATCATCCCCTAGCATTACATAGATAAAGTTTTCCTTAGTGTGTGGGCTATACTTAATAAGACAATTTTTTGTATATCTCTTAGGCTGGGGTTTCCAGGGATTCTTTCAGTGTGTTGTTTTGTTCCATTTTTTATCATTCCAAGTGCACCTACTATCACTGGCACAACTCTTGTTTTCAATTTCCACATTTTTTCTATTTCAATTTCCAGGTCTTTATATTTTGATATTTTTTCAAATTCCTTGATTGCTATGTTACAATCCGTTGAACAAGCCATATCAATTAATAGACAAGTTTTCTCCTTCTGGTTTTTAACAATAATGTCTGACCTGTTTGCTTCAATTTTTCTGTCTGTGTAGATGGTGTAATCCCATAGAATGGTTACATCTTCTATTTCTGTATTTCTGTATTTATTATTATTATGTCATTTTTCATCATATTTCGATTTCTGCTTTGGTCTCACTACCAACCTAGTCTGCGGGGTGTAATCCCATAGAATGGTTACATCTTCTATTTCTGTAACCGGTGCTGGATGATGTTCATACCAGTGTTTGTTTACAGCTTTTCCATAATGTTTGCACATTGTCCAATGTAAATATTGCCCAACTCTATCGTGGCGATTTTTATATTCGTTTGGGGCAAGCACAGAACAGCCTGAGATTAGGTGGTCTATTGTTTCTTGGTGCTGCATTTTGGATCCATATTATTATGCATAATATTTGCCTGAAAGTTTCTCGTGAAAAGACTTTGGTCTTGTGCTGCAAGTATAAATCCTTCAGTTTCAGACTTTAATTCAGATGCACGTAACCATCGATGAGTATTAACTTTGTCAACATTGGATTTATTGGCACGTACTGGATATTGGCCATGCAGAGGTTTGTCTTGCCAGCGCTGTTTCATCTTTTCAAGAGCTTTATCTTTGGCTTTCATTTTCATATTTTTTGCCGCAATAGTTGGTTCTTGGCTTCTGTTTTGCTTTTCTACAGAATCTACTAACTGTAAATCTTGTTTGTATTTACTGCCTTCTTTTATTATTGAATATTTTTTCTTTCTTTCTTCATGTTGCCTTACTAATTGTATCATCCAATCCTTTGTTGTTTCTATGTATGTTAGTAAGCCAATAGTTGTTGTCTTGTATGACAATTCCAGCTGAATAAGACCCCTTCCACCTTCTTTACGGGGTATGTATAGACGGTCTACATCAGCCTTTGGATGATGCATCTTATGCTTAGAAAGAAGCTTTCTTGTTTTAGCATCCATTCGTCTGATGTCGTTTAGAGTCCAGTTTAAGATGTTGAAGCTATATTGGACAACTGGGATTGCAAGGCTATTAATGGCCATAACTCTGTTCTGTGAATTTAATTCAGTTTTTAATATCATTCGTAGCCTTCTATAGTACTCTTTACGCACTATTTCTTTCATTTTTTTATGGTGAATGTTTTCGCTCTCATTTACACCTAGGTATTTATAAGCTTCTTCTGGTTTCAATTCTTTTATTGTTACAGCAGGGTCTAGGCTAATTGAGGATGTTTCTTGTATTGATCCACGTAAAACTGTAGCTTTAGCACATTTATTCAAATTAAATTTCATTCCAATGTCTTCGCTGAAGCATTTTACAGTTTGCAGAAGACCTTCCAGCTCATTATCATTCTTAGCATATAACTTTAAGTCATCCATGTAAAATAGATGGCTTATTTTCTTTTGGCCTATTTTATAACCACATTCTGTCTTATTAAGTTGACTGGTTAGTGCTATTAATGATATGCAGAATAGTAAGGGAGATAAAGAATCACCTTGAAATATACCTCTTTTGATGTTTATTTCATCAGACTTATAGGTTCCATTTATATGATTGAGGTAAAGGGTTGTTTTCCATATAGACATGCATTGTTTGATGAAATTGATGATGACGGGCGATATCTTGTATATATTTAAAGTCTTTAAAATCCAGTAATGTGGCACACTATCGAATGCTTTTCGGTAGTCTATCCAGGCAGTACTAAGATTTTTCTTTGTACTGTAGCAGTTTTCCAGGATCATTTTGTTAATTAGCAATTGGTCTTTACAACCATAACAGCCACGTTTGCACCCTTTTTGTTCAAGCGGTATCATGTCATTTCTTTCTAAGAATAAATATGTTTGTTTTGTTAAAATAGATGTTAGTAGTTTATATGTTGTCGGAAGACATGTAATTGGTCTGTAGTTTTTCGGGTTGTTTGTGTCACCATTCTTGGGTAGAAGAAATGTAATTCCTTTTGTCATCCATGCAGGAATTTTAGTGGGATCGTCAACCATTTCTTGGAGTTCTTTGGCTATTTTTTTATGTGCTGCATTTAAATAATATAGCCAAAAGTTAGGAATTTTATCTATACCTGGAGTTTTCCAATTGTGTGCTTTTTTTAGTGCAAATTTAACATCATCTTCTGTAATTCCAGACCATGTCTGTTCGGGTTTATTTTTCATTCGTTTTATCTCCTGCGTAATCCAATGTACTTCCTTGCTAGGTTCTTTAGGGCAAGCCCATATCTTTTCCCAGAACTGTGTGACTTCTTCCATTCTGGGGGGTACTGTCACTTCAATTCTTTTTTTACCTATTTCCCTGTAAAATCTCTTTGTATCAGTCTGAAAGATCTTGTTTTGTCTGTAAAATCTTGCTCTTTTTTCATAGCGTCTTATTCTTTGAGCCTTCAGTTGGATTTTTTGCTTTATTTTTTCTTTATTTGATAAGACGTCATTTTCATTCCTGATGTTATATTTTTTTTTCGGCTCTTCTTCTTTTCCTAGTTCTTACATTTATTCCTCTACTCAGTTCATCCAGTACTGACAGTTCACTTCTTAGTTGTTCGATTTCTTTTTCGATTTTTCTTTTCCAAGGTGGATCTTCACGTCTGCGTGACTGCCTTGTTTTTATTTTGATGTTTAATTTTCTTGTTGCTGCTGTTGCTGATGCATATATTACTTCGTTCAGATTTGTATTCGGGTCTTCATCCAGTATTGATTTCAGTGCTGCATTGTACAATTTAATAGTTCGGAGGTTTTGTTTTGTTGGTTGGAATTTTGGGAGCTGTTCACGTTCCTCCATTGTAATACTTTGTATTTGACTTAGCTGGTTTTTTATTTCTATCTTGGCTTCCTGTATATTGTTCTTATTTTCCGTCAAATAATTATCTTCGATGTGTTCTGAACTCATTTTATTTTTGTCTTTTAACTGACTCAGACTCAGATCGCACCTTTCCAGCACTTTTAGACTTACATCATTATCTTCGCAGTGATTTGCGTGTTTCACGGTTTCTACATTATGACCTGTGATTTGTTTGATGTTATTACTTTTTATTTCTGGTTCCGGTTCCTTTTCATATTTTGTTGATTCGACTCTTCTTGTTACAATTCTTTTAATTTCGTGAATCTCAGCCTCTGACAATCGATTATTACGAATAATGTACCTACGTACATTGGCCAATTTATTTTCGTCAATATACTTTCTATTTGCTTGACCAACTTTTTCACGCCAAATGTCATATGTTTGGCGAGTCATGTTTTTTTGAGGTTTGAGTAACGCTTCATGAAATGCAGTCATAACGACTTTGTACTCCTCACGAAACCATTTTATTTTTTCTTTCTTTAAATATACGGTTGTAGATCTAGCTGGTGAATTTTCAGGACCATCATTAGGATTATCCTGGTTGTGGGGACCTGAAGATACATTCTTTGTGTAGGAGTTTGTTCCTATGGCAGATTTTTCGACCTCAGGTAGGTTCCCTCCTGAAGGACGGGCTCCCTGTTTATCCACTGGAAGAGCCATACTGGACTTTTTATTTCTATTTGTGTTTTTCATGTTTTTCCCACGAGTGACGCACGGGTCCAAAAGTCCACCCAAAGTTGCCCGGCACGTTGGGTAACGGTCTTTTACAAACAGGGTCCCGAAGCCTGTAGGGAATCGTTTGTGACCTCATAACGCAGTAGCCATTCACTCCTCGGCACGATTAACACCTTGAGTTGCGGGTTGTTGTTCGGAGTTTTCCTTCTCCTAAATGGGTTGCCAAGCAACATCTGACATAGACGCGATTGGAATTCGAGGAGAAAGACGGCTCAACGAAACAAAACATCAATATTACTAAAGTAGTTTGTTTAAAAAAAAAAAAAAAAAAAATTTATATCTTAAGAAAAAAAAAATCATGTTTATATTAAAACAAAATTTCATATTGAGAAAAGGAAAAATTCAAATAGAGAGACGTTTGTTGAAAAAAAAAAAAAAAAGTCATAATTTGTTCGTCCACTTTATCTTTCATTTTTTCAACAAAGTCGTTGGTCAAAAATAGGATTATCATAATAAGATAAATTAAATAAGTAAATTAAATCAATAAATAAATAAAAATAAATTTATCAATAAATACGTAGACTTTCTATAAAATAATACCATATAAATTGTTTTTCATCGGATTTAATTTATTTTCTTGTTTTGTTTTGTTTTTAAGAAAATTATAATAGTTAAAAAAAAAAAAATTTTACGAAATATCGACAGCTAAAGGAAATATAATACGGATGATTTTATTTAGGTTAATTTAAAGAACAAACAGATAAATTAAAATAAAGCAGAATTTCATAAAGAAAAAAAAATTTCCTAATATCTAAAGAAAAAATCCTGTTTATATTAAAACAGAATTTCATATTGAGAAAAAGAAAAATTCAAAGAGAGAGACGCTGGTTGAAAGAAAACAAACAAACTTGGATGTAACGGCCGTTCATCGGAGAAAAAAAAAAAAAAAAAAACATCACTGCACTTAGAGAGTATTGTTAAAAAAAAAAACAATTATTGCTACTATTAACCTTTGTCCTTGCAAAAAAAAATTCAAAATTTAATATGAAAGAAAAAGTGGATATACCTTTGAGTTTACTACCGTAACATTTAAAAATAATAATTTGTTCGCCCACTGTATTCTGTGTTATTATTATTATTATTATTATTATTATTATTATTATTATTATAAGCATTAATTGATTATTAATTCTTCATACATTTGCATATTTACCAGTTGTCACCAAAGACAAAGTGTCAACATTTCTCTTTAAACCTTTAACACTTTTCCTGGGTGAACGAAGCAATGTAATCTGAAATGCTCATCGAATACATACTTTATACAATATCAGTTTTTTTCAAATGCTCCAACTATTGAATGCGCAACCATAAATTTCAACCTTTTGCATCATCATATCAAAATTCCGTGATTCGCAGATGCAGCTATATTCATGATTTTACACTTTTTTTTTCTAATCAACGAAAATATTTTTCGTCACAATGCAGCAAACAATTTTCAGAAGGTCCTAAGGTCCTAATGAACAGTAGTCAGACACAAGCATTTCATAGCATCGTTGACTAATTCCAAAGGAAATTTGTCAAAATGACATCAACAAAATAAGAAATTCACACAACGTCTTCGAAAAAATATAAAAAATTTACAAGTTGAAACCGCAAGTTACACTGGGAAAAGTAGCCAAAATAGAGGGAAACACCCACAAAAGCAGAACACGAAATTCATCTCAAAGCTAAAGAAATCACACAATAATTCAACAGAGATTAGTACATAAACGGCCTTGCTGAGGCACATAAATCCATCACGATAATAGGCTAAAACCTCAGAGCCAATCCCAATATGCAATTTAATTAAACAAACTTTAAGCGAACTAAGGAAAATACGTAAAAAATATAAACTTAATTTTGGGTCTAAATCTAAAAAAGAAAAGGATATATGAAATGAACATTAAAACAAGTTTTTAAAAAAGTGAACTTCTTAGATACAACTTTAAAACACCACAAAGTATAAATATATAAACATTACAGAAAACCAACCGACATCCCACTTTACGTGCGTAGTTCCTCCAACTACTCACACAATATAATCAAACAAATCCAACTATCAGCTGCAGATTATGGTACAGCTCAACAAAGAAATTAAGCAAAAAGCGAATATGAAACAATAAGAGACAGTAGTTTTTCAGTAATAAAATATCCAACAGAAATTGTTCAACCCACTATATCATAAAAATATAAAAACTAATATTGATATCAACAAAACCTTCACAAGATTGAGATCTAGCTCCACCAAAGGAATACTAAAATTCATTAAAAATACACAACAGAAAAAGAAACACTATTACATTACAAACAGCCGCCACACCAACCTGTAACTACGGAACAAAAATGCAAATGCCCACTAAATAGTAACTGCCTCCGCAATAACATAATATACGAAGTTAGGATATGATCCAAAGGAAACAGCAGTTATTCACACAAAATATCATTCAACACAAAATAATATACCAACAACACAACTATCTTAAAAACGGCACCAGTATGAATGAAGTAAATTAATTCCTGCACAAAAGATCCAAGTTCATTTCCAAGTTCAGAAACGAAAACAAGTACCTGCTATGCTATTTACAACTACATAATAACCAGAAAATCTAAATAATATCCCATAACCTAAATCTAATAAACATTATTCCAAATATCAGAAATTATAAACAAAGAAATACATTAAATTAAATTAAATATAAAAATTAATAAAACAAATGTGTAAATAAAATAAAACAGTCTAGAGATCATAACCATAGACTTAAACAGCTTCATAGAGGGGGTATTGGGGTTTTACTGTTGTTAAACATACTTTTACAGAGCCGCCAGCAATCTTTGGCGCCGAACTTACGGGATGCTATGCGCTGCTTCATTCTGGCAGCAAACAACATCTTAGATTCATTAAGTATCTTTTTGCACTCATTACGAGCAGAGGTGAAAAGGCGCCTGTTATGGTCCGACGTGGCTCGTATAAAGCCGGAAGAAGTGATTCCGGTGGGCAATGGCGGCCGAGCAAGCGAGCGAAAACCAGGGAGACGAATGGGATTTAAGCCGAACCTTCCTGACTGGGATGAGAGCATCGATGCCAACATTAACCCAAGAAGAGACCTCGGATGCACAGTCTTCAACGGGAAGACTAAAAACATTGTTCCAAGGGACGTCACACAGGAAGTCGTGGAATGAGTCACAGTCTGCTCTTTGCTAGCAATAGGATATTCTGCTGGTCTGAGTTTCTTGGTTGTAGTGGAAGTGGAAGGAGATGTTAACGGAAGCCACCACATAGTCAGAGTTTCCGAGAGGGCAGAGCTGCTTGACATTGCAAGAGTCTGGGATGGAAGTGAAGCAGAGGTATAGCAGTGAGTCACCTTTATTAGGGTTATTCGAGAAACGGATGGGGAAATCTACCACTTGCGTAAGGGTCTGAGTGATTGAAAAATTCATGGTATGGACACCAGCAAGATCAGTGACAGTTTTTCAACCACTTGGCGTGGTGGGCGTGAAAGTTACCAAACACAAATATATGGGCAAATGAATGAGAAGAAATGGCCTTATCAATATTATTGGAGATGCTGTCAAGTACTGAACAGTCAGGAGATGGGGGGGGGGCGGTAGAAAAAGAAAAGATATCTAACCGAGCTTAGAAATGAAAGACGGAAACACATGAAAGAATGATCTAGGGATTCAAGAGAGATCCCTCTAGCTAGAGGGAGATGTTCACTGATATAAACATCAATCCCATGCATTGGAGTCCTTCCTGAAGAAAGGAAGGTAACCAGGAACGTAAAACTCAGAAGAGGGGATAGAAGTGTCAATGTTAGTTTCACAGAGAGCTAATATGTCAGGTGAGTTTGTTAGAAGGAACGATTCTACGCTGTAAAAGTTAGTACGTATACCTTGTATGTTTGTGAAGGAGACGTTGACAGGTTTGGACGTTTTCTGATTAGCTGGTTTTGTTTTGCTATTTTGTTTGCGTGTGTTCATAGTAAGTTTATTAAGAGGGAGAGGTCTAGAGTAGAACATGTGTAGGATGGAGACTGGCACAGTCTGCAGCATAATGTAGCCTCGGGGTTACCCACCGGAGGTTCATGCAGGGACACCCATCCAAGCACGACTTAGCACTACAAGAAACCCCAATATTATTCAACTGTTAATCAGAACAGCCTCTCAAGACGCTACGCAAGAGTTTGGGCTCCTAACTACCAGTCGGAAGCAGCAACAAGGAAACTGCCAACCCGGTACCCTCAGAATGAAGAGACATTGCCACCATCCTCAAACATTGCAAAAAGCTTGCGACTGCACTAACACTAAAACCAAAGGAGAGGTAAGAAAACCGGGAACCCCTTCCTAAACAAGAAACAAGGCGATCACCTCTACTCCTGTTCAAAAGAAGAGGGCTGAGTGTGAAACCGGGTGATAGTAGGAACTATCTACTCCAATTAAAAAAAAAGCAACAAGAAAATTACTAAGCTTTAACTTAGTATAAGACGAGAGAAGCCTTCAAAGCTAAAATAACACTTTTACAGTACCTTCCCTCGCAAGTTTAAAGAAAAGACCATACAAAACGAAGTAAACAAGCCTTTGGCTGCGTAAACGTGCTGACTCATTTTTTAATGTTTCATTTTTATATATAATGTTTAATTTATGTATATAATGTTTAGTTTATATATATATATATATATATATATATATATATATATATATATATATATATTGTTTAAAATTCAACACCAGCCAAATGTAACACGTGTAAATAACTTATATATATATATATATATATATATATATATATATATATATATATACTTTAATGTTTGGTGTCAGTTTATTGCTAAGGTTTTAGTAATAAATGGTTAAAAAACTTGACTTTCAGGCTAAACCTTCTTTTTATAGATGTTTTAAGAAAAGTTTTACTTACTAGGACTTGATGCGAGTTTATTTTAGGAAATAAACTGCGTCGACCTAAAAGAGGCCATAAAGTAAATATTGATTTTTCTCTCATAGAGAAAAGATCATTTTTTTCTCTCAAACCACCAATGATTGACCTGTGTACCAGATTGATTTATGGACAATATGATAGTATTAATTTCTGCATAAAGATTAATATCTTCTTTGGGTAAAATACCTTGGTCTAAAATCAATAATAGTGGTTGTCGACTATTGATGTGCTGCTGTAACTACACCCATCCAGTAGAAACGAAGCGTATAAATAAAGACGTTTATTAAATTTAGGCGGACAATAGAAAAGAAGAGAAAGCATTGCGAATGACAGTGATAAAACAAACACTCAGCCAATAGAAGTATTTCTCCAAGAATGAATCGAAACACACGGAGCTTTGTCGTTTATTATACAGTTTTGTTCAACAACTTTTAAAAAGTGCTCGGCGTCGTTAGAAGTGGTAATTACAATGAAAAATCAAGGGATTTTTAAGGCAACTCAAATATTGTACTTAACACCAACGAAAAAATAAGTAGATATGTGTGTGTGTTTTATTATTATCAGTATTATTATTACTACAACGATGAATAGGCTTCATTGGCTGTTTAGGCCGGTATAACAATCGAAATTAATTTTCTGTAAGTTGGTCAGGTTGGCTTCCAAATATGTTGAGATGGTTCATTTATGAAATGCAGAGAAAAAAATGTATGGAAACGATAATAAAATTAACATTGATGATGACAATTATTATAAGAAGAAAAATAATAACACAGATAATGAATGAAAAGAAAGAAGCAGCAGCAGCAATAATTATTATTATTATTAATAATATTAATAATCATTATTGTTATTATTGTTATTGGTGAAATGTGGCGGAAACTAATATAACAGCAAACAAATTATAGATAACAGAAAACGAAAAATAATAGAAAAAGGGCGCAAAAGAGGGAGAAATAATTATGAGGATGATGTCAGTGGTGAATGTGAGGATGGCGGCGAAAAAATTGGTGATGACGAATAGGAGGATGATGATTATGAAATTGATAGTGACTAAGATTATGATTATGATGATGATAATTATTAGTCTCTCCTTGTAAACAAGGTTGGAAGGATGGGAAGAAATTACTTTTTGATGAAAAAAAAACAATAAAGATAACTTTCAGTTTTCAACGTAAAACATACCCAACCAAAAATGAATGGTTCTATTTCATTTTGAAAAACGATAGATAGATAGATAGATAGATAGATAGATAGATAGATAGATAGATTGCGTGCGTGCGTGCGTGCGTGTGGAAAGATTGCCTAGTTAGAAAATGTAAACTAGTTGGTGTTCTCCAGAAAGATTGGTATTCACTTTTTCATATCAAATGAAAAAGTATCAACTTTTCACAACCTCCATAATTGAACAACTGCAGGTCGTCGCTTAAAAGCAAAGAAGTAAGCTTAAATTAATCCCTTCGGCGATTCTTCAAATCTATTAACAGCCTATTACAGGGATGAGCGTGCGTTTTCTTTTACCTTTTATTTTCTTTTAAATTTTAAATACACTTCGATTGCAAAATCTTCCTCTGTAGTCGAGAAGTTGCATGTGGCACACCCTGGGGTAAGCTTTATTTGTCCTACAAAACATAAAAAACAAATAGACGTAGAATAAAAAATAAATATGAATGTTCAAGTTTTCTTCTTTTATTTTATTTTTTGTTTTTTGTTTTGTTTTCATAAAAAAATCCTTAAGGGTTTTTTGGACTAGAAAATTTAAAATTAAAATCTGCCATTTCCTATTTTCTGCTTTTCAAGAAATGAATTATTCCTATCGATATTAACAATGGAGTCAATCCCCAAAACGGTTTAGAATCATTTGAAATCAGTCGGCAAAAACAGCGATCTATGCAACAATTCTCAGCTAAAAAAGGAAATATTTTTTCTATCATGAAGAAATACAAACTCTTTTTAAGTATTCTCATACATGAGTAGCAGATGCACACAGGAATACAGGTGTATCAACATCTGTGTATATGTGAGATGTATTGTGCAAGATCATGTGTATTCAAGTAAATACATTCAAGTCATTTTCTTGTTAAGATAAAATTTCCAATCTCGGGAAACATTTTGCCTAGCATTAAATATGCATACATTTTAAATACAATTTCTGTGGATTTTAAATCCATCTCCCATTTATTCATGATCGGAAATAAAATGTGATTTAGAACAATATGCAAAACTTTTTCACTCAGGTTTGAACACGACAACGCAATAACTTTGTTTACATGGAAAAGCTTTTGGTCTTTTAGTGCTTCCACATTTTTGCTTGACTTTTAATTTAAACTCAGAAGATATTCTTAAATTTTGTATTAGGATTTGCAACTAACAGGAGAAGGTCCTGAACAACAACGTCTTCGTCCGTGAAATCAAGTCACTATGATGATAAATAAACACACACACACACACACACATACACACACACACACACACACACACACACACATATATATATATATATATATATATATATATATATGAGAAAAAATAAGCATGCATATAAAGATAGATATTCACTATGCTTATATTTTTTAAGTGAGGGTCAAATGAAAATGACGCTCAAGAATTTTTTTATTCATTTGACAGATTCCTTCATAAATTAAAGACTGAGGAAAATATTACAAGAGCTGTTCATAATTTATTTTGTTCGGACTTTTGTGCTCGTCTTTATTGCCATATTCAAATTCACAACGTTTCGGTCGTTGTACGCCTTCTTCAGGTGATTAGAATTTTGAACTGAGCCCTTTATTTTTATCACTTGGTATATTATTTTTGTTCTATGAGCCATACCACTTCCGGAAGTTTTAATTATAGCCCTTTAATTCAACTCTCTAAAAGATTAGTTTAGACGAATCATTAAAAATGATTAAAAACTTTCAAGATTTTTTTAAATCCTAAGAAAAAGTATGTTGATTGAGGATTTTTCACTTGTCATAATACGTTTCACGTGTAATAGATTTTTTTTTAAATGTAGGAAAAAACTTTTCCCTGTGTGTGTGTGTGTGTGTGTGTGTGTGTGTGTGTGTGTGTGTGTGTGTGTGTTACGTGTAATAAAAGCAATAGAGGCTTATTTTAAATGTAAGTGTGTGCATTCGAAAATAATGCATGTGTCAAGTGTATTTAAAATATATACAAATTAAGTGTGTTTATATGTCGGTAACTTTAGTATGTGTGTGAAGGAAAACTTTCTAAGTTATTTCTTCACCATAGCTGTAGCCAGGTGCTGAACTCATAACTCTTTGGGCCAAATCACTGGGGGTCTCACCAATGCTTTTATCTACTGGAGCATGTGTACTTGAGGATAATGTAAATACTAGCTCATCTCAGAAATATAGACAATTATAAGAGCTGTTATTTTTCTTTTCTTTTTTTTTTTTTTTTTTTTGTTACTCCAATGCTTTGATCGATTACGGATGTAACAAAATGCTCCACCAGTTTTAGTAAAAAGAGGTAACTTGAAATAGCCGGGTGAATTAAGAAACTCATTGATCATGTCAGTTTTAATGCATCTTCGTTTGAATAAATCATATTCACTTTATATTAAAATGGCATTTCAAAATTTTGATCACGAAGTTTTTATTGGCATACAAGTTCATTGGGCATGTTCTTCAACTTGAATTCTCTTTTATATCCTTTTTGTTAAATCTTGTAAATTTTGCTCATGTATCTGGTGCGATGAGGGGGTCATTGTTGACATTCTCTTTTATAAATTTCTGATTTTAATGTAAAATTGCTTGCATTGCATTAATTATATTTGTATATAATTTTTGTCTATATTTCATCATTATTGTCATGTTCACGGCCATTCTTCTAGTTCCAGTCACCTTCTTCAGGTTCATTAGTTATGAAATTTTCAGGTAATGTACCGTGTTCTTATGTTTTAAGTTATACTTAGTTTTACCTTTTTAGGTATTATGAATTTTGCATACTTTTAATATCATGATCTATCCTAAAATAATTTTAAATATTTGAAGTTAAAACTAGTTAAAATTTAATTTCTCTACTGATAGATTTCAAGCGGCATACCCAACATTCGTTTCGATCTTATTAAAGAGGGCCAGGTAATTTTGTATGCTTCTTTATCAGTCAGTTAATTGCCGTATGTGAGGCACGCTTGAGTGGACATGTCTTTTTCGGTCCATGATTAGGCAGAAGATTTTTCCCACAGTAGGTTAATGTTTCTTTTTACGACAGACTAGTTACCAACCAAGGTTATAGATGCCAGACTATTCTGTTATTCAATCCATAGTTGGGAGTAAGAAGAGAGGAATTCATACCTTTCCAAACGAAAAAGTGAGTGAATGTAACGAACACGACTGGAATTCGAACTAAGCTCAATTTTTTTTTTAATTTCGAAACGATATCCCGTACACAAAATATCAATTCACCAAAATGCTGCTTTGCAAATTCTTACACTCTGGACGGTCTCTCCTCGCATCCCTCAATGTAAATTTCGTTCTTATAAAATAACATATTTATTTTATCTATTTCATATGCCAAGTATGTCAAATTGAAAACGTTTTTACAAATGGTTATACAATTGTCATAATGAATGATAATAAAATCTGTCAAGGTTACAGCTCATTTCTGACATCTTTCAATTATAATACGCGAAAGATTATCCGTGAGTATGAACGGATGTTATTAGAAATAAGCAAACACAATGTTTGCAATTTATTTAATCTGACATGTCTAAAAGAAAATGTGGTACCTAAATACTCAAATATATATATATATATATATATATATATATTAACCCCGTGAATGAAATGATCTGGTCAACTACAATCACAGTATATATTGTTTAAAATATACTATTTTTTAATAGAAATACGGCTCAATATCTGAGATAGAGTGATTGTAAATATAAACAATGTGGACATAGGAATCAAATCTATTTAGTGACTGTCAGCGATCTTTAAACCAAGAAATTCATTAAAATCTATCGCCCCTTCTCTCTATATATATATATATTTCTCTCTCTCTCTCTCTCTATATATATATATATATATATATATATTTATAACTGCAAACTTATCACTATACTCGTTTCAAATCCCCTCCGCATATATACGCGGAAGAAAAAAATGATTGTAAAAAAAGATAGCGCTAAGCACATGAACATCAGCCAAAGCGATTTTGACCGAGCCAGTACGTAGCCCAAAGAAAAAACCCGAGACGAGTAATCAATAACAAAAAAGCGCTCAATACCTAAGCAGAGCAGAATAAGTAAATTAACCTAGTGAGCCAACAAACCTACCAAGGTTTCACCTAAACGGATCTTCAGGGATGTAAATAAGTATACATATGGGTATAGAGCCTTTAATTTTTCATTTTTAGGTTTCGCTAAAAACAAATTAAATGATACATTTAATAAATGAAAACACTGACATCCCAGATTTATAACGAGCTTAAACAACGCTAGTACCAAAGAAAAAAATTCAAATCGAGAAACGGTTAGTTCATAATATGCACCTGATGATTGCGTAAGGGCATGAGATTCCGAGTTGTGCCTTAAACGCAGGATAATATGTATATTTATTAATATATATAAAGAGAGAAAGAAAGAAGGAATGGCTTTACGGTTATTGTGGCTGTTCTTTTTCTTTTGATTTAAATATTCACACACACACACACACACACACACACACACACACATATATATATATATATATATATATATGCATGCACATATGCATGGCTAGGATAATTTAATTGGTCGATTGTTATTTTTCTCTCTTATTGTGGAGATACACTTTAGTTTTTCTGCCACGTTATCCATGACGTCTGGTCGCCATTTCTGTCTCTAATCAGCTGCGCATGTACTTACACACATCGAGATTGTTTTATCAAAGCCGTCATTACCCGAGGTTGTTAGCAGTCAACAAATTGTGTTGTCGCTAGCAAATCTCCGGCCTGGGATCGTTTTGTGATTACGAACCTTTCTATGCCGTCATTTCATACTCGAAATTGCGATAAAACACAAAGAAAAAATACTTCATTTTCTTTCTGTGTATTTTTTTTCTTTTGATGATGAAAAAACAAATCGTAATAAAACGGTGCACACTTGAATTGTAGTGTGTTTGAAGTTGGAATGTATTGCACGGGAAAAATGTTTGAGAAACGTGGTTAAAAAAGGGGAACAAACAAGATGGCGCCGGCAGATGACCCAAGGGACGGCGCGAGCACAGGTTAGAAAAAGCGGTGAACATATTGCACCTGTGCAATCAGGGCGACTGTAAAGAAATACGTCTAAAAATAATAATGACGATTTCCTTTTTATTTTTACTGGTGTTGTTTTGGGGATAATAGGAAAAGAGTGGATTGATAACGACTCGATTATGAAAATAACAATAATATTGCAGAAGATAAAACTTGGAAATAATAATAATATCATATATGTGTGCATGTGTTTGTGTGCGTGCGTGAGTGTATGTGTATGTGTGTGTGTGTAAGAAAATATGAAAAATGTGGAATAATAATAGCAAATAGAAATTGCAAGAATGTAGTCTTTAATACATTTGCCATTTTGATAATAATAGCAGCACTAGGAACGATTAACAAAAATACACATACATATATTAAGAAAATCCTAGGAAACTCCTTACAGATACAAGAGATTGTGCTCATGAGCATCGCTCACATACTCATTAAAAATCTCTCAATAGTTGCGGAAGTGTATGTGTGTGTGTATGTGTATGACTCAATATAAAATGGCTTAATAACATTTTTTAAAAAAAACTTCCTTTACAAGTAGCAAATAAGAACATAATAATAAGGAAAACAAAATTGATATTTATAACAAATAACATGCACTATATGGTCATGCCAGTCATTGTTGGCACACTGGGAACGGTTACATGGATTCTAGGAAAAGAGCAAGTAGAACGGGGAACCTGGTTTTGATGGCTTGTAAGTAATCGCAATAAAAATTGTAACACTGAAAAATATCTTGTCGATGAACTTAATAATTTTACGGAGTTCAATACAAAATATTGCGTCAAACCATTCATCAATGTCGTCTTTCTTCTAAGTCGTATCGATTGACTAATTAACCTCCATATTAGCCATCAGATCTATCCAAAAGTAGAGTTATCACGAAAAATTACTGCAGAGAAATCAGTTTTCATGTACTTACAATTTTTATTTACTTACATACAAATCTTATTCAAAGCTTTGTTTTCTTGTTTATTTAATGAGACCTATACGAAAACTGGTGGAAAATTTTGCTATCATTTGAGACTCGGCCAGAGCCATTAGATATTTTTGCTGTGAAAATTAAGTTTTTTTCTAAATATGATTTTCATCGATTACTTACACTTTTTTGACTTATAAATAGTGGTAAATTGAAAAAAATCTGTGAAAATCTTTTAAAGTTCCAGACAAGAACCTTCATAGAAATAAATAAGAATATTAAGGAGAGTCCTGGAGAACTAGAAAGTTTTACTGTCACTTTATCCTTAGCCAGAGCCACTAGATGCGAGTGGTGTAAAAATCTTTTTAAACAATAATAAAAAATACAACAGCAAATGATAACACTATAAGAAATCGAAAAAGCGAATAACTTTTTTCCGATAAAGACAAAATTCTACGTGAATTGCGGGAAAAGGAACACGTGGCGACAACAAAAGAAACAACAAAAAATCTTGACATAATATTTAAACAATGAAAAGAAAGATTTTGAAGCTAAATGAGAAAAATATAATGAAAGGCGAACTACCGCAAGCAAAAAAAATATATGTAGATTAGGAAATAAAGATAAAAGTGTCACTGGAGGCGAAAGAGTCGAAAGAGATTAGAAGGAAAGAGAAAAATTCCGATAAAATTTCACGTGTTCTGGACCTGAAACCCCGTGTAATTTAGAAACGGAAACTGATAAATAAAAACTACTTTACATAAACATATAAGAATAGGAAGTTGTGGCGAGATTTGATTGCCTACGTCCTGAAAAGACATTGCAAAGAAGAAGAAGGCTTTTACTGATGCAAATGAAATATCTTAGAGTGGTGTTATTGCCTCAATAGTTTGAAAACTACCAGACCCAACCATATTCAGTATTTACAATAGACATGCGTACCACAGAATCATAACTTGTTGCAAATGTGTCCCACAAACCATTCACTGTTAGAATTCTGTTTTAAATAGTGTCACTTTTGTTAATACTCGATCTTTACAAATCACACATCACCTAGAATTGCCATGTAGTAAAATACTATTTTGTCATATCAATCACCTGGTGGCAAATCATTTGGAGGCAAATCACTTGGTGACAAATAACCTGGTGGCAAATCACCTGGTGACAAATCACCGGGGGACAAATCAACTGGTGGCAAATTACTTGGAGCCAAATCATCTGGTGACAAATCACCTGAAGGCAAATCATCTGGTAGAAAATCACTTGGAGGCAAACTACCTGTTGGCAAATCACCTGGAGGCAAATCACTTGGAGGCAAATCACTTGGAGGCAAATCACAATATACATCAAACGAAGGCAGTTTGTTTTCTCTCAGGTTAAATAATTTTTTTTCCGCTCGTGTAAAACAAATATATTTTTCTCTATACATTGTGCAAACTATACATCGAATCTCATATAAACTTTTCGATAATAGTGTTCTTGGGAGATCATTTTTTTTTAATTTAACGTCACCAGAAGTCATGATCCTGAATTTATTACACTTCTAAAAGATGAGTTGAAAAATTTCGACGGTTACTATTCTAAAAATTTGAATGCAGTTTTTAAATCTGAATAACATTGTTTTCGTTAATTTCGAAGTTGGCATGCAGATCTGACATGCATATTGATCGATAAACAAAGACAAACCAACCCATAAACAAAAAACAGTAGTTATGTCTGCATGTTGATTATAGGGACATAGCCTCTGTAAGCGATATACTGCTGCTGAGGTTTAGCCAACAAGTGAAGTAACCAACATTTAGGTGATGCTGGATGATGTTCACAGTTGTGACAAGGCCGGTATTTTAAAGCCCAGTGTTAACAGATTCCAAATTAGTCTGTTCATATCTATCTATCTATCTATCTATCTATCTATCTATCTATCTATATCTAAACGAGATTATATTTATATTCGTCTCGAAAACCTTCCTCGAAAACTATAGAACGAAGGAAAAAATGGTTGTAAAAAAAGAAAGAGCTTAGGGCATGAAAGACAGTCCAAAGTGTTCGGACCGAAATCAGCACGAAGCTCAAAGAAAGCGCTCAATACAAAGGTAGAGCAAGCTAAATAAATAGCACCTAATTAGTCAGACAAAACTACCTAGGTTTGACCTAAACGGATCGTCAGGGAAAGCTGGCTAAAGAGGAAAAGAAAACACGACATATAAATAAGTAATCAAGACAACCCACGTGACCAAGAAATTAAAGAAACTGCAACATTACAAGAAACTACAAGAAAAATTAGCTATAGCTTTGTATAAGCAACCGACTAACTTACTGAATTCTAAGACTGAAATCATGAATAAATGTAGGCGTAGGAAGCCCTGGCTATTAAATTAGGCTAGTCTATCGTGGTATAGGACGTTTTTGTTTTCGTTTTTGTCTTCTACCCCCACTGAAAATTAAAAATTAAAAGTAATAAAATTGTTAACCCCCCCCACTCCCTTGTGTTGTAGTTTCTTCAATTTCTTGGTCCCGTGGGCTGTCTTGATTGCCTATTTATATGCCGTGTTTTCTTTTTCTCTTTAGCCAGCTTTCCCTGACGATCCCGTTTAGGTGAAACCTAGGCAGGTTCGTCTGGTTCATTAGGTGCTATCTATCTATCTATCTATCTATCTATCTATATATATATATATTAGTCTGTTAATATATATCTATCCATCTATCTATCTCACCATCTCTTTGTCACAATAAGAGTGTGCAAAGCACTCAGCATCCTCAATTTTTAAAAACTAGAAACAAAATACCAAACCATTTTTCTAAATAAAAACACCTAAAGACATATGTATATATGTGTGCGTGTATGTGTATATGCGTGTGTTTGTCACGATTTCATTTTTAATAAAAATTCATATTGCCTTCTAAATGATTTCAGTATAACAACTAACTGAAACAATATAAAATAAATATTGTTACTAATTGATGAAGGACTTCCGTATTCCACTTAACGTTAAAAGCGTTATTATGTTGCTTGTCATCTTTTCTTTTATACTGAGTACTTTGATGTCTGTATAAATATATATATACTTTTAACCTGTACCACCAAAATCCCATTCTATGATCACAGACAAAATATATACGTACAATGGGACGGTGTTTAAATGAGCTCAGTTCTGGGTCCAACCTTCAGCAATGGCCAATCTAGAAAATAATCTATTAAGCAAACTCCACCTACATACGATATGTTGATGATATTCTTATATTAGATAAAAATATAAAAGAAATAATAGAACTAATTTTTTTTTAATTCTGTCAAGTTCACATACGAACTTAACAAAGATAACAAAATCTCTTTCCTTGACATTTTAATAGACACAAACAATAGCACATTTACTACCTCGCTAAATAAAAAACAACCAGAAAAAGCTCTTGCACTCTCAACTAGAAGAGTGTATGTCCTAACTACTACAAAGTAGCACTTATACACAATTTAATTAACTGAGCACAAATCAACTCCTCCAGAAAAAAGATATTTTACTCTGAACTCAAAAGTATTAAGCAGACTTTTATTAATAATAATTCCCAAACCACATTGTAGATAAACATGCAAAACGATATTTCAAAAACCTCAACACACATCAAACAGAATATGGTACTTCCACAAAAGTCCCTAAACATATCAAACTCTTTTATTGGAACGATAACTACAAACAGAATGAATAAATCTTTTAAAAGTCTCATTCGTACTAATATATCTCCCGTTGATCCTAATAAAATTTTAAAATTAATAATATATTAAAAAAATACAATACTACTAATTTAATTATCCGTAACTCCCCACCAACTGATGAGTTACGTAAAAACAACATTATATATCTATGACACTCCGCCGGGTCGGTCGTTGCCTTTGGTTCACCCAATGGGATTAGTCTTATTTTCATGACGTCAATTACTGGTCGTCTCCCCCTTTCGGGGTGCTGGTTCATGGAACCAATGAGATACCTCTCTGTCTTATGACGTCATCTTCCTATACCCCTTTTCTGGGCTGGACTTATCCGGCGAATTTTCTTTCTCACGAAATAATTTTGGCTTTTTCTTAATCAATCACTATTAACCTTTTGAACTTGTCATAAAAGCCTATATGACTAAACTTTTCCCTTTTCGCCTCAAACAACCAGACAGGTCATAGATGATCTTTGTATTGCCACCTAGATAAGAATTCCCGCATCTGCGTTTCCAATAACTGTATTTTCGGTCACAGAAATTTTTAGAGCTTTCCATGATGATAGAAAGATATTTTGCTATCAATTTCTTTTTCCTAATTCGTGCTAGCTAGATAATTCCTTCATTTCACTCGTCACCTTTGTGGGTGATTCTCTTAATTTTCCGTTTCAACATTCGCCTAGGGCATCTGGGTTGTTTTTACGTTTTTAATCAAATTATCAATGTCTATTGTTCTGTGTTTTATCTAACCTCGGAAATAAAAATGAACTTATTTCTTTCTTTCTTTCTCTTCTGTCCTTCTCAGGTTTAAAATAACAGCAAAGAAAACGAAACTTGTTGCCTTTTGTTTCTTTTACCTTCGCTCATATTCGGAGAATAAAAAATGTTCTTCTCGGTATGTTTCCTTCTGATCTATGACAGCAATTCCTTCTATTTAAAAAATTTTCCAATCATAGTTAATAAATAATTAATCAAATTAATTACTTCCGTTCCGCGAAATACTGTTACATATCAATTCAAATGTCTCTTGGGAGAATGTATATTCGACAAACAAAAGACAAATATATATATATTAGATTTACAACAACTACAATAACAGAACGTCTTACATTACATTTGTCTGGCCATTCGTCCGTTTCTACACATCTGCAACAACATTCCTGTCTACATTCACAATATAAAAAAATAATGGTCGATAACACAACTATCCTACACCAAAAACAACAAAAACAAACTACAGATCCTCGAGGCAATATTCATTAAAAAACTTAAACCGTAAATTAATAAAATCAGCTATGAATATTGTACTAATGTTCTAAAATGTTTATAGTAAAAACAATTTTTCATGCTTTAACACGTTCATGACCATGACATTACAACAGAAAAGTCAAAAGATCCATTTTGGATTATTTTCACGTTCTAATGAACGCTAAGCAATTTATCAACCATTACATTTGAAACAAGTAGAAAATTTACAGTAATTTTTAGCAACACAGTTTTGCGGTCATTTTTTGTTGCCACAACTCACACTTCTGAAGATGATCTTGGAAGGAGATTGAAAGTACTTAGGAACAATGAAAAATGAATAATAAAATTGTCTGTCAAAGTTACAGTTCATTTATGATATCTTTCACTTATAATACGCGAAAAATTATCCGTGAGTATGAACGGATTTTATTAAAAATAAGCAGACACAATGTTTGCAATTTATTTAATCACTCACTTCATTAAGATGAATATTAACATACTCACTCACTCACTCACTCACTCACTCACTCTATTACAGAGAATATTAACATCGTCACTTTTTCACTCACTCCTTTACAAAAATATTAATATCCTCACTCAGTCACTCCATTAACATCTACACTCAGTAACACATTCACTCACTCATTCTGTTAAACAGAATATAACTCACTCATTCTTTCGAACTTAATATTAACGTCTTCACTCATTCACTCAATTCAATGGAATATTAATATCCTCTTTCACTCAATCAAAAAAACAATATTATCGTACTCACCCTTAAAAGTGAATATTAACTTCATTCACTGACTCACTTACTCACTCTCTAAGTCAAAGAGAATATTAACATCCTCAGTCTACCACGCTATTAAAGGGAATATTTTCACGTCCTCACTCACTCACTCACAGAGAATATTGACATCCCCACTCACTCATTCACTCACTCATAGAAAATATTAACATCATCACTCTCTTGCGCACTCACATCCTCACTCTCTCTCTCTCTCTCTCTCGCTCACTCACTCAAAGAAAATATTATTTTCCTTACTCACTCACTAATAACGAAAAATGAATAATAAAATCTAATAGAGAATATTGACATTCTCACTCATCACTCCCTTACTCACTCAAAAAATATTAACTTCCTCACTCACTCACTCGCTCACTCACTAAAAGTAATAATTGGCATCTTCATTCACTCACTCGCTCACTTATTCAAAGGGAATATTGTCATCCTCGCTCGCTCTCTCACTCACTCACTCAATTACTCAGAGAATATTAACATACTCACTCACTCACTCACTCACTCAAAGAGAATATTAACATCCTCACTTACTTCCTCTCACTCAAAGAGAATATTAACATACTCATACACTCACTCATTCACTCAATTATAAATGTGCTGACTCTGCCTATTCGTTACTCGCTGATCACTTTCCCCACCCCGTCTTTTCCATTTCGCCATTGATGAAAGACGTAACTCGGTTATAACCGCTTGTCTTTTGCAATGTCGTTAAATGGTGACACGTGCGGTTGTGTCATCTTACAACTCTTTTTTACAACAGGTGTCAGTTTCTGCAACACGCTCAACGCACCCTAATAGAATCACAATTCTCTGACGCGAATCTGAAATCATGTTAAATCTTTTATATCAGTCAAACAGTTACTAGAATTACTGCTTAACAAAGGCTGTTTTATTCCCTTTCTCTATTTTAAAAAGAAATGTTTTTTACTTTAAAAAATGTGTCAATATTTTAAAATTGATTGTTAAGCGTAACACAGTAAGCGATGACATGACACGCCAATTACGAGCTTGAAATCAAATAAAAATGTATAATTCCCTGAAGAAAATATCTGTCTATATTTATGAGATGAGGTGTCATAATTTTTTACAGAATTTACATTATTTGGCCTTCTGTCATATTTGTTACCATATTCACAACGTTTCAACCGTTGTACACTCCAGGCTTCTTTGAGTTTCCATAATGTATTTATGTCTATGCTTGGCCGGCTTTGATGATTTTGTGGCCAAGAATACGCGCTGATTCCTTAGGTTTTCGTATTTTCCAGTAATATTCTCACTCTATCATTTCAGTATCATCCTACAAGGGGCGGTGATCTCTTCTTTCACTCCATATGTGGTCAGCCACGCCTGATTTTTCTATTTCTCGTCGTGTTACGGCTTTACGGTGTTATTTATTTACGTCTTATATTAAGAAGGTGGCCTGTTATTCTTACTTTATATTTCTTACCCCAGCTGCATTGAATGGTATACACACAGTCCTTAATCATGTTCTCTAAGAGAAGTCTTACTCGGAAGAGGTGTCTGCAAAGTGTTGAATCACTTTTCAAGGTTGTCTTGATACTATATGGACCACAGAAATTTTGTATTTTTTCCGATAATCCTTTTATGGTAAGCCGACTGAGGTTGTTTTCTGAGTGCTGTTATCCTCCTGCACTCTTGCATCAATAATCTTACTGACTACGCATGGTCCAGTAGCAGCTGGACCTCATCTTGATGTGGCCAAAGTATGAAGGTATCATCTACGTATCTCAACCATAGAAGTGGCTTTAGTGACATGAATTCTAATGTCATTTCCTCGAAATATTACATGTATATGTTAGCCATTGCTGGTAACGATGGCGAACTCATTGCTAAACCTCATCCTGCCGATAAATGTCTGATCTCATTCTGAAGTGTTTTGTTTGTCTACAGAAAGTCAGCATCTCCATCATGTTATATATTGGTACACTTGCAGTTTCTGAAGTATTGTAATTATTTACACTGTTTACATTGTTTGGACTGTTATCCTCATCTTTGTTTCTATATTCACGACGTTTCGCCATTTGTACGCACTGTCCTTCTTCGGGTGATTAGAATTTCGAATCGAATCTGTTATTTCATCCACCGGAATAGCTTGTTCTGCTTCTACGTGCCATGCTACCCCAGTATCAGTTACTTCTCTTTTAATTCAACTCAAGATTTTTGAGCCAACTGAAATCACAAATCTTTGGATTCAACCAACGCTTTCATTTACTAGGCCATGTATTCTTCAGGACATCAATCTACGAATTTTTACCAGAAATCATATTACAATTTACTGTTATCATTGTTTTTCTCTAGCACTCTGTATTACTGGTTCCCATATTGTATTCATGTCTATGCCTATACTGTATTCAATTGCATATAAAATACAATTTTCCTATAAACAAAACTGGCTGAAAAATATCACTCAGGTCTTATATATGAAGTTACGGTATACAGTAAAACACTATCTTGTTGATATTTCCAGTTAAGATTAGTCATCTTCTATGCCATGAAGCAACTTATTTAAAAAGCAATGACGATCCAGAAACTTAAGTGAAACTTCCATAAACCTGGGTACGAAAATCATTTTGGAACAGATTTTTGTTTTTAATTGACGTTCGTATTTTAGTGACGACTATTTAAAAAAGAACAAAAAGTCTTTTGTACCCTGAGGTATACGTTGTTAAATTTATATTAAATTAGAAAATAGTTGTCATTAAACTGCTAATCCTTTGGAGTGAAACAGCACGTCACTTTCTGAAAAACTAGTTGGTTCTATTACTTAGATATTTTAGAATTGTACAAAAAACATATATGCAAAACTGCATAAATCAATAAAGAAAATACAATTAAGATATAAAGTAGAGATGGATTATAACTTGGAACTATTTTAAAAAATCATTGCTTAAAAAAAAGAAAAACCTAGAAGAAAGAAAAGAAATCGAACTGAGAAAAGAAATAATAAAGATAATTGAAAACTTATTAAGCATTAAACATTGAAAATTAATATTTACTTTCTTGAGACACTTAATTTTTCTTATATTGCGATAAGTTCTTGTGTTTTGTTAAGGTATAGTCATATTACACAAATGTCACATTATATACGAACTTGTCTTCATATCTACTAAGGACTTCTACTGCAAATGAAATAAAAATGACTGCGCTGTATAAAAGTTTGACATTAGTTCTATGTATGTTTGTGTGTGTTTGTCTGCGTGTTCATCAGTATTTATGTGTGCGTGTTTGTTTCTTCATAAATCGCCCATGCCTGCTAATGTATTAGCATATACAGGACATAACGTTTATGTATTTTTTTCTTAGCTATAGATATTCATTTTTAATTTAAACACTCTCATTTATATTTAATTAAAATCATTTCACTATTAGTTTTTAATACTGACGTTCGAGTTTATTAACAAATATTTAATTCCCAAAGTAGAATTTTTAGGTCCCATTTCATATCAGCAAATATCATTTGATGGTAAAAAGATTTTATGTTCATATAGCATTTTTGAAGCTCTTCTTTCAGCCCAAATTACAACTCGTACCGAGAAAAACTGTTTTGCATTAATACAGACTCGATAAGCCAGACATGACAGTTTGGACGCATCTAACATTTCAGGAAGCATTAATCTGCTGTAGGACGCTTTTCTCTCTGTGTGAGATTTATATGAAAATAGCTTTTAAAGGGATCCTTTATAAACATGAGTTTCTCTGAACATTACCTCTGAGCTGTGATTTAACTACAAAAAAATGCCTTCAAATACATAGTTGGTAACATCATGATTCCTTTTGGCGATTGTTTTATCATGAAGAGCGAGAATTTTGAGGCGTCGATTGAATTCTTTTTTATTGTTCGATAATGTTTTGGGGAAAAAAGCTATGTTAGGCACGATTTTTGAAAGAATTTGTGCGACATTTCAGTTGAGACTTGGATTAATAAAGATGAAAAATAAATCACAAACAAATATATATCTATAAATATATATCAAAGTCAAACAGCTGAAATAGCATTTATATATTTGTTAAACATATATAGGTGTATATCCACGCGAATATATATGTGTGTATGCGTGTATTTAGAGAGAGATATAGAGAGAGAAAGAGAAAGATATACCAGGTATGATGTTTATATATACATTTTTATATTTCTACGCATGTATATATAATTGTATATATGCAAATAGAGATAACGATATATATATTTTATATATCAGGAACAATACTTGGGGAAAATGTACGACTAAGTGGAAAAAGTTTTCTTGTAACGAGTTTCGTTCTTTAGAACTTTATTAACAAATTTATTCCGATTAAGTCCTAAAGGACGAAACGCGTCACTAGAAAACGTTTTTCACTTTGTCATATATGCATGTGTGTGTGTGTGTGTGTGTGTGTGTGTGTGTGTGTGTGTGTGTGTGTGCGTGTGTGTGTGTGTGTACTTGCATGTTTGTTTACCCTGTATATATGAATTTATTATTCAATGTGTACAGATGACCATTAAATATAAAGGCCTTCGGTGTGGAGAGTGCTGCAACTTAGCAGCTGTTGTTGGGTGCAAATATCGGTTACTTTAACGAGGAAAATAGTTTCCTGAAAGAAAGAAAATGTTTAAAAATAATTTCTATGATTGCGAGAAATTTGTGAATTGACGCGGTAAGACCTGAGAAACTGGACAGACTCCGATACGTGAATCATTTGAAATTCATTAGACGTAAGGTTTGCATCACGTATTACTCGCCACTATACAAAAATTTATAATTAATACGAGTGAATTTCAAGTCCGTCCGAACCTTCCTACTTGAAAGGCTGATACAATAAAATCTTTCAAAAACTTTTTCCTTTATTTCGCCCTACGTACGACTAACCTTAATGTTATATATATATATATATATATATATATATAATAATATAATAATTTAATAGCATATGTTTAAAATATATATATATATATATATATATATATATATATATATAGTCTGTCTGTCTGTCTGTCTGTCTCTCTGTGTGTGTGTGTGTGCATTGAGAATATACGTGTGGTTGTCAGTGATTGTGTGAGAAAATCACGCTTACGTAGATACATCAATAAGTCTGCAGCTTAATAACAAAAACAGTATCAACATTACGCACAAAACATTTATTTCTCGGTATTAACACCTTCTTAAAAGTTCACTTAATTTAGTGATGAATGCAAAGAAATATTATAATATAGTGGAAATCTCAGATCAAAATGTAACTAGAACTTCGTATTAGACTCCGAAATTATTGATCTACTCTCGTATACGTTGAATTGTTAGATCGAAAGAATGTATGAATTTTTCGTCTTCGATATTTATGCTTGTTTTTCCGCTATCTATTTAACTAAAGTATAAGCATAAGCTACAAAAATAAAAATGGGGGCTACGTTAGTTGTTAAAGGTATGAGTTAAATAAGATATTAAGTATTAAAAATTATGTAATTATCTTTAGGACTTTTTTGATTTGATTCTAAATACGCTTTTTTTCATGAAACCTATAGATTTTCCCACAAATAGGACATAAAAATATTCAAAGGTAATGGTTTGGAAAAAAAAGAACAGAAAATGAAGTATTATTATGTATTTCTAAAATTAATAGTAGTAATGATTTTCGACAAATGATAAAAGGCTTAGCTCAGTGGCAATATACATTTAGTCTTGATTATACATTTAGTCTTTAGTTTTGAAACTGAAAACTAAACAAGTTTTCAGTTTCAACAAAAAGAACATCTCTAGCTCATATTGCACCGTACATGTGTATTTATGCAAATATATGCACACATCTCTCTCTCTCTCTCTCTCTCTCTCTCTCTCTCTCTCTCTCTCTCTCTCCCCGCTGTGCACGTGCGTGTGTACGTATATAAAGGAGAAAGAAAGATATTTTTGTATTCGTATCTACTTGGGCGCCTGCTGCAGAGTGAAGATTAAGAAGCTACTTACAACCCTATGCCTCAACGAAACATAGCAAATACTTATATTATTGATGTAGGCGCATCTGTAAAACAACTGTTTATCTCGCAAACTGTTACGAGTATATGCATATTTCACCATGAGTTCTATTGTTTCTGTCGAACAATAGCAATATAGTCATTATTAATTAATTAAATCCACAGGAAGCGTTCTCACTTCTATGGCTTTGTTAGAACTCTATTCTTACAGCCTTGTCAGCCTATTGGAAATATGGAAATTTGACACAGGAAAAAAGTACTTTTCTCCAGTAGAGCGAAATGCTACGAAACCAAAATAGTAACCTGAAAATTTGAGTTATGTTTTCATCATTCGTAGACTTACATATCGGTATCTTGCATGGAACCAAACTCGTTCAAAGATATGTAAACTATTATCTATATACCAAGAGTTATCTCAAGTCAATGATTAAAACTGGCTTCAAGTGAATGAATTCTCTAGGTTTTAAGACAATCCTTCACTTAACTCTATGGGGCGACAAAATCATCAAGGGTTTTGCCAAATAACCAAATCATAACTTGAAAATTCCCAACAGAAACAACAATGGTAGTAAACGTAATTATAAAGAAAAATAATGATATAATCAAGATGTTAACTTTCCCCACAACCTTAAACAATAAGTTAGGAAGGAATCTCGCGATAACAGTAGCTTTGAAAAGTCTAATTTCACGAAAAACTATTTTAAGAAAAAGATTGTATAAATTACAAACAACAGTAACACTAACCATTTGATTAATAAATGCCGAATGTTTCCTGTATAGAAACTGTAAATTTCACCTTTAACATTTGTAAATTTTTACATATAGGAAATGCTACCCAACAAATCGGTAAATTAGACCATAAAATATATCCTAACATCACGTTATCTTTGAAACTGTTCCTTGTCTGCTAGTTGCACTCAAAAAGGTAGGAACAAATGACTCTACTACATTTCATTTGGTTTCACTACATATGCGCGTTAAAAGAGCAATTAAAAAGTGATTATGTGCATCGCTTGTTTTCCTATCTCTATCACTGTCTTTAAGTAATTATGCTTCTCTTACTTTGTATGATTGCATTTAAGTGCAAGTTAGCGTTTAGCGGCACGGTTTTATAGCATTCGTCTGATGACTGTTTCTTCGTTTATTTCTGTGCGCGTTTGTCTCCATTGCTGCAGCTGCGCGTGTTTCTTTCTGAGAGTCATTTGATTTTATATTTGCGTAATACAAACTTATGCAATCGTGTATTGACAATAATACCTCTCCATGCAACCTTTATTATAATAACAGAGATCCCCCGTAGCGACACCGACAAGGTCTCACGAGCAAGCCACTATCTTATACATTTGAGACAATAAGGGCAGAAAAACAAGGAAATCATTTATTTTTTTCAAAATAGTTCAATTTTTTCTTTAAATCTGTTATATCTTGAACATGTTAAAACGGCTGATAGATAGATGTGCACAGTTCAAGCAAGTAGGAGGTCGACACTGAAACACTCGATGACATTTGCCTTCTAAGTCTCGCGTCTAAGAAAGCAAAGATTAATGCCAAAAGGAAAACAGCATTAGTCCCCTTTTAGTCAAACGTTATACCATTTTTGCTTCCATTTTTGTTATTTTAGAAAAGTTTTTTTCATCTATATATTTATGCGTGCAAATGCACATAAATATACAAATACATACGCACACAAACATGCACACACACACACATATATCCATATATATATATATATATATATATATATATATATATATATATATATATATATATATTGCATGCACAGAAATTCACATATACATATATAGGTATGTGCATGGTTTTTAAACACATACACACACGTTCTCATTCCCTGAATGGATTTTCTTATATATATATGTCGCCTGTACAGATTTACTTATATATGCAATTTATGATTTTCCTGTTTCATATATATATATGTGTGTGTGTGTGTGTGTGTGTGTGTGTGTGTGTGTGTGTGTGTGTGTGTGTCGTGTGTATACTAATTGCTTATAAATATGTGTGTGAGCACGGATATATACACAAGCTCATGTATATATATATATATATATATATATATATATATATATATATATATATATGAAATACGAGTAGATAGATAATGTATGACGTAGCATTTTATCAACCGGAAGGGTGGATTGAGACAGCGACTTCTTATTTTGTTTGTTCATGTGAAGCTACGTCATACAATGACCTCTGGCGGGCCACACGCTAGATGCCAGATTTTTACCGCCTTTGTGCGCATGCTCAGAATAGAATTTGGTGTCACGACAAGAAATTTTCGGTTTAAAAGTTTAAAAAATACAAATTAAAAAATAGCATTGCAGTATTTATTGGAGTTTTCTTTTTCGTTAAAAATGTTTATATTTTTCGCCTATGCAAACTTTTACTCTTCCTCTTTATATAGTACAAATATGCACACAAATACTTATTGGTATGCATTCATAATCCTGGTTATGCATGTAGAAATTTATGTGTATAACTGTTTGCAAACGTATATATATATATATATATATATATATATATATACAAAACGGGTGATGAAAACATTTATTAATCTAAACTACGTCTATCGCTATACAAATAGAGTATTTGTCATTTACTATTATGCTACTTTTATGTTATAATCGTCAATTTTTATCCCATCAGTACATGAGCACAAATGTATCCTCTTCTAAGGACGTATTGTCAAACGACTGGAGCCACCTTTACAAAAACTGCGTCATCTATGTATAACCACTTCCCGGTTAAATGTTGTTTGAACAGCCGAAATTGTATTCAGCACTTCAGAACTTGTATGAAACTAAAACTAGTAGAAAAAATAAAAAAAATATCATTCCATCTATCAGTTGATTTCATTCTTAAGACGATGCCAAAAAATGGTTCGACTCGTAGTTAGCCTCAAAAGATGTGTCGTTTTTCCAACGTAGAATTCAAATGCAGCCAGAATTATGGTAAAACGTAGCGGCTAGCGATGAACATTACTTTCAGTGATATGTTTCTTACAAACTTCTGTAAATAAAACATTACTTTTCATGAAAAATCAGCAAGACCTTATTCAAGGTCCTCATATATATATACATATCAGCTGATAACCACATAGGCTCATAAGCGAGCTCCAAGATTTATACTAATGAATGATACATCTATAATACAGCAGTATAATGATCACAAAAATATTTATTTTATACCGTAAATATTTACTTTTTGACAAAATATACTTCTTTGTTAAATAAGTTAATTCAGTTGCGAATATTCATCACAGAGATCGAACATTATATTGAGACAATGTCAGATCAAAATTCAAATAACTCCACGTCTTTATTAAATGCCCATATTTCATTTCTTGATAAAATATCGTGTTTATGCAGGACTTAATAAATTTTCTTCTTTATGTGCCGTGATTTTTTAGGACGTAGGCGATCATGGACATTCACTAACACCTAGCCCTTGTCGCTCTTAACATATTTTCCTCTTGATATATTTCCTAAATCCCGCTCCACCATCCACTTGCTCAAGCCCATCAAGAAAGCCTCGCGCTGCTTTCCCCTGTCTCTCTAGAGATCCGTCTTGTCAGATCCTCCAAGCCTTCTTTACGTGTCCCAGAAACCTCAGCTGTCTCTTCCTGATGCTAAGTATCAGCTTTCTTTTTCGTTTTCATCCTCTTCAAAACATTGTCGATGCTCACATGTTCGATCCATCTTATCCTCAGTATCCTTCTGTAAAACCACATTTCTGTTGCTTCGAGTCTCTCCTTCGTCTTCGAGGAGATCGTCAAGAATTCGTTGCCATTATAGGAAGACAGATATCACACAACAATCTAGTACTCCTTTCCTTGTTTCCAACAAAATCTTCCTGTCTCTCAATACTCTGCTAAGCTTTTAAAAATGCGTACTTGGCCATTCCAATGCGTCTTCGGATCTCAGTGTCACACTTCCCATCCTCTTTCAAAACACTTCCCAGGTATTTAGATTTCTGCGCCTGTTTGATTTCATTATCCCCGACCTGTAGTTGGCATTTTGGGGGACTATTTTTGCTGATGACCATTCATTCGATTTTCTTGAATTTTATGTTTAGCCCTTTATCCTCACTTTCACTTACTACCTTCTGTAGAAGGTCCTGTATTTTCCCTTCCGTGTTTGCTATCAGCACTGTATCATCTGCATATCTTATATTGTTAAGAATCTGGCCGCCAAAAACAAGAAATATTTATGCTTCCGCGGTACGCAGGCATTTAGAGAAAAAAGGTAAACTAAAATACATATTGAAAGATTTGTTATAACAGTATTTACTAACTTTAAAATAAGATCAAGGACATCATTTTAGAAGGCTATTAGTACAACACATTGCAATTGCAAAATGAATTCGTCAAAGATTACAATGACAGACTTACTAATCTTAGTACTGATACATAAACACAAGTAAAGAGAACTCAGTGAGGGTCGAATTCATCATTCTTTAATTCGAGATCAACTTGATTATCTTAACACTACGATAAGATTCTAAGGTGCATATGTATAATAATACATATCTCAGATAAACATAGATAGATAGATAGATAGATAGATAGATAGATAGATAGATAGATAGATAGATAGATAGATATGAAGAATAATAGTCACTAGCAGACAGAGAGAGTGAAATGAACAAATTTAGATATGAACAAATTAAGATGGAGTGTATTTCTGTCGTTCACTGCTCACCAGGAGAGAAGATAACTTATTCGAAATCGAAACAATCTTTTTCGCGCTAACGGCACTAAAGATTTTTGCTATTTGTAATACGTGCCACGAGTTAACTACTGTCGCACAGGAACCGGAAATAACAACGATTTGCTTGTCCGGCGGCACAATATACTGACAATGAACTATCGATATGACATGCGCAGTAGGGGTAAAGTATTGAAAAGGCAGCTCAGCCGTGTGACATTTGTATATTGTAACGATTCTTGAATGGCAGCCATTGTTAATGATACTGGCTGTCAAAATGGCGATGTGGTAAATGCAGATAGCAAGAAATAAAAAGGCAAAAAAGAAAATAGAACAAGATAATGGCTTTTCTAAATATTTCTTCTGTGTGGAGATTGTATATCAATTGTTCAATTATTTTTTAGAGGTGATGAGCGGGAAAATTAATAGTGAAAGCAAATAAAAAACAGTAAGGAAACGTCAAAAGGAAAAGGTAGAATGAAAAATACAAAGAAAAGAGCTTATATCGATAACGAGTATTTATTTCGACAGAGTCAAATATGGAATGATGTTGATGAAACTATGAGTGTGATATATACAAAAAGAGAAACCAAAATCAATAAAGAAAAAAAGAAGTAGGAAAATTACAATTTAATGCTGCGCAATTTTTATCAGATTTATACACTGGCAGTTGATAGGATTCTTTTCCAAGTGCTGTAACTGTTTTGGAATTTGAAATTTTGACTCTAAAGCAGTAAACATCGATGTAAAAGACTAACTCACACTTTTACTCAACTTTTGGACAAGATTGTAAATTATCTATTTTCAAAATTTTAACAACAATAAGACTACTATCCAGGTATTTAGACTAATATATATATATATATATATATATATATATATAACCTGATATAGACAAGTAGATCTACCATGTAAGTATCAAGTTGAAACGACAATTCAGTCTGATTTTATCGAGGATACTAGAAATTAAGATATTAATGGTTATAGAATTAATTAATATATACTCCATTGCTTCAAAGAACATTATCCCATCTATCAACAAGTTTAATAGATGTTACGTTCGTAAATTTTTTTAAGGTTCTGAAAAACCCTTGTTCATCCTTTTTTCTTGGTGTCAGCCTTAGGCCATTCAAATGGTAATCAGAAGGAACCAAAGATGGAAGAATATGAAGGATGAAGCAATTTTATCCCAACCGATCTCCTCTAAGATATCTTTAGTAAACCGTGCAGTGTGAGGAGGGGTCTTATCGTGGAGAATTACGCCCTTTTTTTTTACTAAGGATGGACCTTCTGCCCAAAGCATTGACAGCATAGCTCGGCACTGGTTGCTTTACTATTATCTAGCATCTCATAATGGATTAATCCTTGAATATTCCACTATAAACTCAATATGATCGTCTTTGGAAGACGTTTTCCTCTCGCTTGCTGAGCAGGTACGTTCTCTCGACTCATCCACTAATGATAGCCTTTAAAATTATGACAAAGGATCCATTTCTCATCATCCTAACAAGTCTGTTCAAAAGGGACATTTGAAATTATCATGTAAGCAATGAATCGCAAATATTAATACGTTGTTGACGATTATCTGAAGATAGCTCAGGCGGGATTCATATTACAGCTGAAATCTTTCCAATCCTTTTCCATTCGCGTAGGACTGTCTTATGTCTAAAATTACATTTCTCACCGAGCTCTTTAACCGTAGTAACAGGTTTACTTTCATTGATGCTTTTATCCCAGCATGAAAATTGAAAGTTGAATCTCGTTTATCTTCTTGGTTTACACCTGCATCACTTCTTCCAGGTATACCGGAGTGACACGTCTGATTGCAATAGATGCTTCTATGTCTCTGCTCGTAATGAGTGCAAGCGTGTCCTAAATTGAGCAAAGTTATTGTTTGCTGATAGAATGAAACAACGTATAGTATCTCGCAAGTTCATCTCTAGAGGTTACTGCTGGCTCCGCGAGAGTGTACTGGACAAGAGAAAACCTTCAATCCTCCCTTTATTATGCATTACAGGCTCTTGATAATAATGGGAAACCTCGAGCTGTTTCTCTAGAAATCTCAAAAGAGTCTGACAAGGTTTGACATGCTGCCCTTCTGTGCAAGCTCTAGAACTACGGCATTTCTGGACGATTGATTTAATCCAATCGTTCCTATTGAATCGTGAAATAAAAGTCACTTTGAACGAGCAAGCTCCCACATCTTTTCACATGAACACAGGTGTCCCTCAAGGCTCTATCCTAGGTGCTACACTGTTTCTGGTTTTCATCAGTGATCTTCCTAGTGACATCAGTTCGCACAAGTAGGCATCTATGTGGATGACACCGCCATTTACTCCAGTCTCAATAAGAAATCTGCCAAGGATGACAATATAAACCTATGCTCTTTAAAAGGACCGTTAACATTTATTTAACTGGGGCAGAAATAAACTTGCAAATTTTAATTCCTCCAAAATAAAACTGCTCTTCTTTAACCATAATAGTGAAACTTTCCTGCCAACCATCAGCGTGGCTGATGCAAGTATCCTTAAGAGCAATACACTCTGCGTCCTTGGTCTCATTTTTCAACTGACCTGAAGTGGAATCGAATCTATAGCTGTATCTACTGCTATGATTGTTGGGTTTCTTTATCAGGTGAGAAAGTTTTTCTCATCAGAATCTATCTTGCACATTTATAAATCTACCATTCGTCCGTGCATTGAATACTGTCGGGTGCTCCTGCTATTCATTCGAGGTTCTCGACAAAACCCAAAGAAGGGTCCGCAATATATTCGGTCCTGACTTGGCATATCGACTTCAATTTCTTTCTCGCCAACGTGATGTGGCTTCTCTCTGTATTTTCTACAAATATGTTCATGGCAACTGCTCTGACAGGCTCCAACCACATGAATTTACTTGTGCTACTAAATTGGCTACTAGGTCTCACCCTTTTACCGCAGAAATATTTTTTGTAAATCAGAGATACAAGAATAATAACGCCTTCGAACTATACTGTATCAGACATTTATTTTTCTCGATGCTATCAACAAATACTTATTATATACCCATATATATATATATATATATATATATATATATATATATAAATTAAAGTAATCTTTCAAAATTCAAAAATGCTGAATTAACACATTTCAACATGAAATCCCTAAGAGAGAATTCACGTCTCCTCAGCAGCAACGTTCTATATCAAATATCAAATATTGATATTTTGAATGATTACTTTAATTTATATTGGCTCTGTAATCTTAAGTACATTGAGCTCTCCTTCTGTGTCATTTTTTAATATTAAAAAGTTTTTAATATTAATTAGGATCAGGTCTTTAGAATTTACCTTCCTACTTCCTTCCATTTCGGATTAAAGAAGAATATAAAAATATATTGTTTTCACGTGATCCCAGCCGTACCATACCTTTAATTACTTCAAGACGAGGTCGACTGTGTTTACTCTCTGACGATCCGTGTTCAAAACCAAGTGTCGGCAGCGAGATTTTATTTTTATATGACACCTTTCTTTTGAGATGATTTTCTCTTGGATCTATATTTCTTCAGCTTCGGTGCAATATTTAGAAATTTTGTTCCTATTCTTTTTTCTAACTACAAAATCTTGGTTCAACAATTTCTCATGGCGTGAGTACGTCAAATGTGTCATACAAAATTCCCATAGGTACCTCTTTTCGGAGACTTTTGAAATCAATCTGGTTTTAAATGATTAAGGTGCTGCTTATGTTCCCTACTTTATCTTTGTAACATGTATGTCATTTTGCCGGTCCGTTTTTTATAACACCATCTTCACAGAGTTCTTTTGATACATTTTTAAAAATATCTCCAGGTCTCAAGTATTTACTTATATTGTTACTTCTTGATGCTCTCGCTTTACAATTTAATAATTAATATTTAAAACGGACTTAATCTTCCTGGCGAACATCAAGTCCGTAGGCGACATTCCAGACACGGTGTTCCGGTTTGGTGTTATTCTGAAAACACTCAGAAATTGTTGTAGGGTTAATTAATCTGACACTTTTTCCTCGGACATTTTAGTGCCCTTTTAACGTATCAACAAACCGTTCCGCTTGTCTGTTTGATCTTGGGTGATAAGGGAGATTTGTAATATGTTCTGTTGGTAATGATTTACAGAAAACCTTAAATTCACTAGACGTGAATTGTAACCTGTTATCTGAAACAACAGAGTCAGTCACACGCAACCTCGCAAAAATCTCGTGTAGGAAATTTATCGTTACTGCAGTAATCGGTCTTCTACATGTTAATATCTCTGGCCATTTAATGTAACTATCGACTACCGCTAGATAGTATGCTTCGTTTGAAGGTCTTACAAAGTTTCTATGTATTCGAGACCATGGCATATCGTTGAAACTTTATAGGCGGTGACTTCGCAGCCAGAGCAGGATGTCACTAAATGTTTGATATCTTGATCCATTTTGGCCAATACGTATAACACCTCATTAAGAATTTCATTATATAAATCCCTGCATCTCCAATGTGAAATATTTTAGCATACATTTTAGCAACGATGTTGCTATCACAATTTTTATGCGTACAAAACTGCATTATTGCATAATGAAAATGCATTACTTCTACTAATATTTTTCTTTAAATTATAATTGCTTCTTCATTTTCATTATAAATTCGTCTTTTTCCGACTTAATTCTTTTTTCCTTATGTTATGGGTAGTTCCCTTACAGTATTTTATAATACATTATTAATTTCATTTTCGGCTCTCATCGCTGCAATTGCTGTATCCTGAATCGATTCGCAGAATTTGGGTATTAGTCTAGAAAATTCGCCTGAATGACTTAATTATTTGGATGGTAAAAACTTCATTTTATAATTATAGTTTAAAAGGATAGTTCCCCATCGCTCTAGTCTATTTGCTGCATATGTGGGAACACCCTTTTTTATCCATATAAAGACAATAGTGGGCGATTGTCTGTCTGTAGTATGAATTCTCTACCACATATGAATTTATGACACTTTTCCGCAGCGAATATGATGGCCAATGCAGCCTTTTCTGTCAGCTGCCATTAATGATCTTGAAGCATGAGAAATTGGTTTAGCTTTTCCGTCCTCGTTTTGTGTAGTGTTACTGCTCCAATACCCAAATCACTTGCATCTGATGCAACCACAATCTTTAATTTAATGTCAAGATGAGCTAGTGACAGGTGCGACGTTAAGATTTTTTTTACCTCTTTGAAAGCATATCGGTATTACATTCTCTTTTACTTCGAATTTAGCTTTCGTTTTTGTGCATGTCCCTAGAACTTCTGAGAAAACTTCTGGAAAACTCGTTTTTAATTCATTCTTTAATTTCCCAGTTGTCGTACTAGCACTGGAGGTAGCACTGGAGGTAGCACTGGAGGTAGCACTGGAGGTAACAATATTTATTTTATTGCAGAAAGAGTTTACTTGGTGGGGTGCAAAAAAATCAAATAATGCAATCCAATCTGTTTCAAATAAGTTAGCTGTATTCTTTAATACAAACTCCACGGATTTCTTGGTTTTTCCAACAACATAAATGTTACAGGTGAATTCCCCCCAAAATTTCAATCTCTTTCCTGAAACTCAATGCGTAACTTTATTAGAAGTCAATAAACTGAGTTTATCAATTTTTCTTCGTGTCAGTTCATTTATGATAGTGATATTAGATCCTGAAACCAGTTGTAATTTTATTTTTGCATTATTCATTTCCACAAACATTTGTCTCTTTTAAGGTGTTTTTAACTCAGTCGAAGTCTTGTTATTTTTCTTTGTGCTTTATTTATCATGTTCACATACGTTTTATTTTTTCTCCATTTTTTTGTATCTGCAACAAGGGCATTTGTATCCTACCCTCCCAGATTCGAAGCATTTTTGTTCTTAAAAAACAATTACTTTTAAAATGCTTCCCTTCACAATCGTGGCAAGTATTAGGTATTGAGATGGTTATCGTCTTTTTTTAATGTTCTGTTAGAAGTTGGAAAACGTCTATAGTCTTTTGTTTTAGATAGTCGGACGCTATGTACCTGTGAATTGTCTCTTTCCTTAATCGGTATCGAGTTTCAGATTTACAATACTTTGGAAATCTTCCTCTATTTTCTAGAGAGTTAATTTGGGATCCATTTCTAATTTAGCCATCTTGGATCTTATTTCCGTGTCTTTATTAGAAGTTTATCCCTGTATGAACATGAGGCATTTAAATAAATCCGGAGTTAATTCATTTAACCTGAACGTCTCACATTCTCGATTCACGACTCATGCATTAGTGACAAAATCTTCATCATCGCACTTTACTAAATTAAGACATTGCCATCGTGTATTAAACATAAGCTTCTCTCACCAAAAGTTTTTGATAGAATTACATGACTTTCATCAAAATCTGTCTCTTTTGTTTTTTGTTTGTTTACTTGTTTGTTTGTTTGTTTTGTTTTGTTTTTTGTTTTGTCATTTGTTTTGTTTTTGTTTTGTTTTTTTTTGTTTTTGTTTTTCAAAATAAAATGCACATACGTTTCATGTTTGGCAGGAGACAATTTCTTTAATAATAAACAAACTTTCTTTTCATCATTCCAATGCGAACAATCCCTTTTGAAAATTCCTTCGTATCTTCTGTAATAAGCTAGAAAAGTAATCCCTTCGTCTGGATTGTACACAAATTCGCTAATTGAATAAGCAACAGAACTTGGAGTGAATAAATCTGAAGTTTTTTCTTCCATAGTTTTAGTAAATATTTCAAAAACTTCTGTTGTAATTGTAATTGTAATTGCTATTCATGTTGTTGTTTTTGTTTCTGCAATCGTATTTTTTGTTGTGGCATTTATTGCTGCAACTGTTGTTGTTTTTGTAGCGCCAACATTTAAATCATGATAGCTTTTTGTTCTTCCATTTTCCTGTATTCCGCTGAATATTTTGTAGATTAATTTTTGAATACCTTCATGTGGTGTTTTCTCTGTAGTCCTGCAAATATGACGTCTCTTTGGTGAAGTAGTAAATATTACTGCATATCATATTACGACCTGTAGGATGCGTATTTTTCAGTTTTCTCGTGTAAATTCAACGAATAATCGTTGCCTATTTTGTAAAGTCACTTTGTAAAATCACAGATACAAAAATAATAACGCCTTCGAACAATACTGTGTCGAACACTTATTTTTCTCAACGCTATTACCAAATGATTATTATATTCCCATATATATATATATATATATATATATATATATATATATATATATATATATTGTTTTTACACGTCACGTGATCCCAGTTGTACGATATCTCTAATTACTTCAAAACAAGGTCGACTGTGTTTGCTCTTTGGCGATCCGTGTTCAAAACCAGGTGCCGGCAGTGACATTTTATTTTTATATGATATAATTAAATGTAACCAATACTTCTACTCCAACAGTTTCTTTTTGTGGCACATTTCCACTTGTAGAACTCCCTTCAGTTTACTTGCTTCTCTAATAGCTACAATCTCCAAAAATTTAGATGCAACGTCAATTTCCATCTTTTTGAATCCTATTCATCTTTTATCCTTTCTTCACTACCCTCTGTACGTAGTCTTTTCTTTCACTGTAACCCCTCTGTGCTGCACTAGTGGCCGTCTCGCCTTGATTGGGAGTCAATGATTAAAAAAACAAAAGAGCAGCAGTTTCCAAATCCTCTGAAACATGTCCTTTTAGATGACCCTCCCTTGACACGCTAATATAGACTAAAATGTTAGGTCTTTAAGCGGAAAGCCATTTCCTACGACTTCTTTTACTCAATGCATCCACCTCAAGAACGCCGGGTGGATTCTACTGTGGCCTTTACATTGAATCCTTAAAGAAACTCCTAGTACAACATTTCTAATGTGTTCTTTAGTTGGAACATACATAGAGGCAAGGTCCGAACTATATTATGAATAACATTCTTATAATGTGAAAGACAAAGATATAAATTAATAATAGTATACATACAAAGTGCTAAACAGCATAAAGAGATATTACATTAATGAATATATTAAATAATAAAATTGTGTTGCACAAATATACTGTGTTCTGAAAGACAGTGCGTTTGACGTGTGTTGCGCCAACATTTCAAGTAAGAAGAAAATTGTTATTCGAAATTCTCGCTTTCACATTGTTTCAGCCACCAATGATAGATAGATAGATAGATAGATAGATAGATAGATAGATAGATAGATAGATAGATAGATAGATAGATAGATAGATAGATAGAAAAAATAGAATGATATAAAAAAGAAGATACAAATATAGGCAGGTAAATAGCGTTGCTGTTATTCGACTGAAGAATTACATCACCCATCAATAGGTGCAAAAGTGTCTTTAAAGATTCCGGTCTTATATTTAACTCAGCAGAGAACGGTTTTTTTAAATTATCGAATAAATATTCGGAAAAGAAAAAAGCCTTGTAAGTTTTCTCTTTGTTTTGTGTTTCATACTTTGATTTTTCTTTTTTCTTTGTTTATTTCTTACTTTATTTTCTTTCATTCCTTTATTATTTTTACTTTTGTTCTCCGCATTTTTTTCTTTGTTTTCAACCCAGCAAGTTATTGATTACAAGCCGGATAAAGAGTCTAATTGATTCATATTTCCATTTTCTAAACAGGTGATTCTCATTAATTGTAATTACTATTCTTGAAGTGTCTTTTTCTTATTTTTACCAGAACTCTTTTACAAAAATAACATTTTAATAAGTCAAATGAGTAATTCAGTAGTTTTTAATCTGGCGCAACTATTGATATCGTTTATTCTTGTTTGTGATATCAAACGTTTGAAATACGAAGCAAAATTTCATGGTCATCGAAGAAATCTTTACCGGGCACACTTCTTTTGTTTGTCGATGTATCTTTTTTATTATATCTTTAGATTTTATCGATTTCTCATCTCTTTCTTTGTTTTTTCAAATTCCTCCTTCTTTTTTACCTTTCTCAACATTATTTCTTGTCATTTCTTTTTTAATATCCCTTTTTAATTTTCCTTTCAGCTTTTTCAATCTCTTTGTCTAACCTTCTATATTTCTGTTTGAGTTTGTTCATATCTATCTATCTATCTATCTATCTATCTATCTATCTATCTATCACACTCCCTCCAATATTTATTATCTACTTTATTTTACTCCTCTCTTTATCGATATTCTTCTAGTTTAGTCTGGTTCAAAGCTATATATATTGCGAACCCAGTGAAGATCGAACTCACTTCGTAGTAAACGACTATGAACCAAAGTTACTAACCCTCTAGTCAAATTGAGGCGTCATTTGTCTCTGTTTTTCCTTGCTTTTGCTGCTGAATATTTTCCACTACCCCTCTCTTTCTTCCTCTTCTCCCTCTCTGTCCAATCTCTTCAGGCTCTTATCTCCCGTACACCTGAACTGCCCCTGTTGCCGGTAAACAATAAGCAATCCCAATAGACCACCGTGTTTGCTCGTCTCATCAAAATTGTCACTTGTCAAAAACTACAGAAATCTTTTGTGTTACTTTTCCCAGACTTCTGTCCTGTTATTGTAAACGTTTGTCAACATTTACAACCAGAATCCCAAATGACATCCAATCAAAAATCAATCCGTAACACACACACACACACACACACACACACACACACACACACACACACACACACACACAATTCTCCACAAAATCATTCGTCCTTTTGTCCGTCTTTATTTTCAACCTCTTTATTGTTTCGCAATGATTTCTTGAAATATTATAATCATTTTTTCCTAATTCTCTTCACGAATACTCTTCGATTATTTATGCTTACAAATTAGAAAATCACAAGCTAAAAATGATCTCCTGTTCTCACTGTTTCTAATAAATGTTCGCCTTGTCTATATGAAATTAAAACTAATAGCGAATTACTGAGGGTGCCTGCCTTAGGATTGTAGTTAGAAAATGATTATCATAGACGAGGAATGTAGCGAATGGGGAATTTCTAAGCAGAAAGGAACGGTAAAGAATCTGTTGATGAAAATTAGAAAAAAAGAGACGCAGCTGAAAGTCTTGGGAATTATCAAGGAGGTTTTGAGAAGATAATATTTACCTAGAATATCGAAGGCAAGAGAAAGAGAAAGGAGCAGCAAGTAAGAATCGAACACGATGGCTTGCGACTTCATGCGAGCAATATTTTTCGACAGCTTCAGAATAGTTCTGTCTACTTAATTTCACTCAAAAAGCTTGGGTCAACACGTTGCAAGGTTTTACCGGTTGCTTTGGCTCGCTTCCTCAGAACGATAATATATTCTAGGTTCTAGTCAGTCAGCTACGAGTATATTGTATCAGTTAAGTGCTAGACATCACGTCTTAAACGCTTAGACGATCATGTTTCGAAAGACTGGGCAAAAGATTTTCCCGCAGTAGGTTGCCATTACTTTTTGCGGTAGATTGGTTACTAACTAAGGCTATAAAACCCAATCTCTCCTGTTATTTAACCCATAGCCGGAGGAAGGAAATTGATTAATACATTTCCTAATGGTATTTTCGCGTAGGTGAAAGCATAGAATTCAACTGAAACTCGAACTCGGTTCTCCGATTTCTCATTCCGAGCCGATATCTACTGCACTACAATGCATATCCACACATACATACATTGCGCTTTTCACGTGTGTATTATTATATGACATTTACTTTTATATTGTCGCATGTTAGTTTAAAATTCATTATTCTATTTAACGCCACCAGTTCAATGCGCTGTTAAAATTTGCCTCTCTGGACTGCAACAACCTGATGACAAGTAAGAAGGATAATTAAATAATCTGCCTTTTAATGAAATCTTTAAAATAAAGATTTTAAAGATGTATCCAAAGTTGCCTCTCTGGACTAGAATACCTTCCTGACAAGTGAGGTGGACAATGAAATACCTCTGTCTTTTAAATCATAAAGATCTTTAAAATCTATGCAAATTTGCCCTTCTGGACTAGAATACCCTGCTGACAAGTGAGGAAGATAGTGAAATACCTCTGCCTTTTAAATCATAAAGATTTTTAAAATATATGCAAATTTGCTTCTTTCGACTAGAATACCTTCTGATAAGTGAGGTGTATAATGAAATATCTCTGCTTTTTTAAATCAAAAAGATCTTTAAAATATATGCAAATTTGCCTCTCTGGACTAGAATACCCTGCTGATAAGTGAGATGGTTAATGAAATACCTCTGCCTTTTAAATCATAAAGATCTTAAAAATATATCAAATGAAAGCTAACGCAAAAAAATAATATGTTAAAAAACTTAGTCTTATCTTTATCAATGAATTTTTCTGTTATTATAGTAACATTAATCATGCACATTTCGAATGAAACCAAATATTGCCATTATAACGGAATATCTTATTATATATGAGACCCGGTTTCGTAACTGATTAACATTTAAAATCGCATAACCTTTTGATATATTATCATTATTATTAACTTCCTTTTCATTAAAAAATAATTTTTTTACCTTTCTTTTACTCTTTTACTTTTCTTTCTCTTTCTCTCTCTCCCATCCCCTCTCTCTCTCTCTCTCTCTCTCTCTCTCTCTCTCTCTCTTCTTATTTTTTTAACAATTATTTCAACACTGTTGATGTTGATATCATCATTATTCTTATTTTGTTGCTGTTATCTCTCAACGTAATGAATCAACCAAATAAATGTTGGCATCGTTATTTTTAGGTGGCCGGAGGCGGTCCCATCAACCCCAGTAATAGCAACTCAAGATGTCGCTATTATACAATGTCCGTTATTCTGTCTCGAGCCACTTGCTTCTGACGTAGAAGGGCGATTCTAATTGTTTCAAGGGCCAGATAATTCGACTTTTTCATTTAATTGAAGTTGACGTTCCAGCAATGCCTTTCGGCCACGTGCAGCGATTAACCGTGTCGACATGTTCTCACCTCTGTTGTAACTGATCGGCAGCAATGAATAGCAATGAAGCACGTGGTAAGCTTTCTGTAAGTATTTATTGTAGGTAGGCTTTTTACTAGTCTTGCCATATATGAAAGTGAAAGTAAAAATTCGGTGTATATAGAAAGTGAAAGTAGCGAATATGCATAATAAAATAAATATTGCTTTTTGTCTTTTTCCTCGGGACGTTTTCGCGCCTCGCTCCTCACATTCACATAAAGTTGACTCCCTAGCTTAATCCAATCTAAAGCGCTTTATAAACGCTTCTTTCCAAAGAATGATCAGCTTTTGTTTAACAGTACGGCCAATTACCCTTGAAAAGCGGCCGCGCTAGACTGAATTATGACGCACCATATGTTCCTGGTGGACACCGCCACTCCTAGAAAGAAACAAAACTTGAAGAGGTGAATAAAAAGAAAGCGAATAGCACAAGGCATAAAAAGAATGGTAGGTGAAACAGGTTAGTGGATGGAGTGGGTTGCTAGTTCATCAACTTGTATTGCGCATGATTCACAGGCACATCTGTCTTGAGCTTTTATTTTTTCTTTTATCCCGGCAATCGTACAACGGAAAAAGTTATGTGGAAAAATAGGGAACCATATGAATGCTCACTTATACTACACTTTACACGGGCAAAGATGTCCCCAACAGGCCACAAAAGAAAAGATATTTTGGTTTCTTCCTTTTAATAAAATCAGGCAGAACACTTGAATAATATGGAAATAAAATTGGCAAGTGGAACAAAGAAGGTACTCGCTCTATCAAATATAAAACCCTTTTTAAACATAATTAACCCCGGAGAAGCTTTTGGCTTTTAAAATACATTATACAAAACCAAAGATAATTAATTGACAGAAAAATCAATGCTTTAGAATTGTTGCGTCAAGTGCCACAGAAAGTAAAGTCATTATAAGAAGATGAAATTAAAAGTACTACTTTATAGACCGAAAGTGACCCGCCAATGACCTTTGAGCTAAATTTTTGTCACCTGCAATATTATTTGTAATAATAGATGAATAAGTGGTATTCTTCATTAAATGATATGCAAGCCACAAGTATTCTTGAAAATTGATTTCAGGTTTTTCAAAATTTTATTCATCACAGTAGATTGAGTCGAAGATACAGCAGGTGAACTATTATTGTGCAGAGAATGATTGTAGATAATTTCATTGAATCTACAACAGTAACAAAATCACAATGGAAAAATCACCGGATGTTGTGTGTATCGTAAGAAATGCTCATGTGTACTAAAATCAAATTAAAATATATCTAAAGTAAACCCATACGCGGGGAAGACTGGAGAGTAAATTGTCGAAATTGTCATGAAAATTTAAAAAGAAAACAACGAAGATAGAAAATTAGTCCGAATTAGCAATGATTACAATTTAAATAACTAATCTAAAAACAAAGATCGGTAAGCAACATCTTAAATTAACCAAACATTATTCTCAGCATTCTTCTTCTTTGATACATCTTTAATTTGATAATTTCGGTGATTAATGATATAAAAAAATGAACATTTTTCCTCCTTGAAATTTCTAAAAAATATCGAAGACGTGTGTGTGTGTGTGTGTGTGTGTGTGTGTGTGTGTGTGTGTGTGTGTGTGTGTGTGTGTGTGTGAAAACAATGAGACAACGTAGAAGTTTTTTAATCAAAGACACGTTTCGCCGGAGAAAACTTTACATATGTCCCCTCTGGCTTCATCAGTTCGACTAAAAGAAGAGAGACAGAACTTATGTTTTGGGACAGTGTTTTGGAGATCTCTCAGCATAAGTTGGTTTTCATAAATCCCAATGTTTTGGCTTATCATAGGTTCCGGCTTTGGCATTTGAGGAGAGTCAGTCTGTCTTCTGTGCTTGTTTGTTTTATTTATATCTACTTGTAGACATAGGCACACCCACATATACATACAACCAATACACACACACACACACACACACACACACACACACACACACAAGCGCATACATATAGAGACACAATATACACATACATATATATATATTCTTACATATGTGTGCTCACACATCTACCCAGGCATATACATGTGTTGGAACCCAGTTTTTATTTCTGATAGACATGTATACATGCTCAGCGATACATACACATGCACATATAACACACACACACACACACACACACACAGACTCATGCATATACACGCTATAGAGAATTTTTCAATTTTCTTATAACATATATATGATTACCTTTATGCACATACCAATACATATCATTATGCATATATACCTGTATACACCCATATATATAAGCGCACCCTCATATACATTCTGGCACACATACACACCTACACTACCATGCACTGCAACCCCCACCCTCCACACACATACAAACAAACGCACACACATACATATATATATATATAGAGAGAGAGAGAGAGAGATACAAATATATGACTCTCTTTTTACATTGTTTGTGAGGTGCGTTGTTGTTTTTGATATTGTGGGTTGTATTGAGATGCCTCATATGTTTGCTGCCATATACACATATGAAAAACATGCATACACTCATAATATGCACATACGCGCGCACGCACAGACACGCGCGCGCCCACACACACACAATATGAACCTAACAGCCATAACAAAAGTAGTCACATAGTACTTCCTACCAACTTGCCACTATCGAAAATACATACATACATGCATACATACATACATACATACATGGAAGAATGGTAGACTTTGAAAAAACAGTAGCTACTCTAGAATCTACGCATCGTTCATTCAGTATTGAATTAGAACACTCTAACTACTGGCGTATGTATATATTGTATATCACACGCTAAAATCTGCCTCCTTCTACCGAGTGCCCATAGCTCAGAGGTAGAATCGCCGACTGACGCTAATTCAGTCGCGTGTCAATCCTGGGTAAAAAGAAACCGTATGTCTAACCGTACTAATGAACTGTGATCCTGCGAATGACTATATATATTAAGTTTGTTGGGATCTGTGGATTTTAAAATAGCCGTCTCCAAATGTGTCCTTGTCCTTTTCTGCACCATTTGTATTTTGTAATTTGCTATTATTGTTTTTGCGATGATCGGTGAAATCGGCCTTAGATACACTGTTATGAACTTTGGGATTAGTGCACTTTTAATGTTTTTTGTTTTTGTTTTTTGTTTTTTGTTTTTTGTTTTTTTTTTCAGCGAATTCTGTTTTCTCTTTATCAAACTGGCATTTTTTTAAACTCAAAACTGTGGTAAAATATATTACGGTGAATAATCAGTGCGTTCAGATTGTCGTTATACATAATATTTCTGCAGTGTTCATACAATGATTTTTTTAGTTCTATGGTTGCCCGTACACACACTCATAGGTACCACTATGCATATATACCTGTATACACATATATATGTATAAGTGCACCTTCATTTACATTATGGCGCACATACAAGTCTACACCACCATGTAATTCATACAAATCCACAAATCCACACATATTCCTTTATACACATATATAAGAGCCCTTTTTTATATAGTTTGTGAGGGTCGTTGTTGTTGTTTTTCATATGTAGTTTTAAAATAGCCGACTCCAAATAGGTCTTTGTCTATACTGAAAACCAACAAATAATAGTTGCCTCATATATTTTCCTACCACCACTACAAAACAAATCCGGAATGAGTATCGAATTTTTATGAGTCTTTAGAATCTGTAGCCTCCTTAAAATCTGCTCTCCCTTCAGAATCTGTATACCCCACTTAGATAAAGATATAGTTAGCATCAAACGAGATAGAAACAACAATAGGACGGAGGCGGAATATACAAAATAGTTTGGCAACTGGGTTGATATTAATATTTAACTAGCAAGTTCTATTCTAACAGTTTCTTTTCTCTCATTTCTCACTTGTGTAACTCTTTCAGTTTCTTGCTTCTCTGCCTCTGGCAATCTACAAAAATGTATCACAACGTCAATTCCAATCTTCTGCCTTCCTGGACCCCGTTCTTTTATCGTTCTTTCTCATCACTAAAGTTTTCTCATCCTCTTTCACCCTCAGTAACCCCACCAACCAACCACCCACCCAGAATCTTAATAGTATTATCGCCTTGTTTGGGAGGAAATGATTTTAAAATATCTCAAATTTGGTTTTAAAGCACTACCAGTAAAATTGATGAAAAAGCCTTATCTGTGATAACATTATAAAACTTTGTGAATATCGAACGGACGAGCTTCGGGACTAGTTTACTAAATATAGTCCTTTAATAGGTGCCCAGATATTTATTAAACTTGGTCTAACCGATTACAATTGTCAGTGAGGGTTGAGCTAAACGGTATGCCTCATTAGCTTACAAATTTTTTATCATACTGCAATTATCCAACTAAAAACCCCATCGATATGTCAAGCCAACATTTTTCTACTGTGTCGTTAACCTCAAGACGCGTTACAGTTATTTTTATGATATTGCCACTGATTACTATTCATGCTGAAAATTAAAAAGCAAATTATTTTTATATGAAACGATGCCAGAAAGCTGAGTATAAAGAAAATTAACTCCGTATGTATTACAATCAACTAATTATGTCGAAAAGAGAATTGATAGACGAGAACAAAGTTTAAGAAGCTCACTCTTTAATATAGTGAGTTCGATCCTCACTGGTAGCATAATCATTATAGCATTATAAACTTCAAGCCCCCTGAATATTTGTCTATACTTCTGAGATGAGGTAATATTCTCATTATTTACATTGTTCAAACTGTTGTCAACTTCAAAGGTACATGGCTCACTGGATAAGAGCGTTGGTTAGATTTACTAAGCAAATAACTTAAAGAGTTCAGTTAAAGGAAGATAACTAAACCATCCGAAGTGGCATGGCTCATGGAACAAGAACAATATACTCCAGTGATCAAAATAAAGAGTTCCGTTCGAAATTTCAATCACCTGAAGAAGGTCGAAGGATACAACGGCCGAAACGTCGTTAAAATGGCAATAAAGATGAGAAAAACAGCCCGAACAATGTAAATAATATCCAAGATTCCTATAAATAAAAAAAACTGTATCATCATTCGATATAAGAAAATTGACGATCATTATAAATCCGAAACTCCATAATCATTACAAAAATCATATTTATGAGATGCAATCATTGTCATAAAATTAAACAAAGGAAATATTTAAAGAAAAAGCGTTTCAGAGAAGTTGCCAAAAGTATTCCGCCAAACACAGCTGAATCTGTTCTCATTTTATACGCAGCAAATATAATTAAAGAATTTTAATGGGAATTTCCTGCAAAACCAATTCTACTGTTAAGTCAACATTCATGACAAGAAACTTGTCAGTTGAAAATCACATTTTTATTATTGGAATCCAGTTTAAACTTCTACAGATTTAAATATATCTTTATTAAACGGAAAAATCTATTTGGCAGAAAAAGAAACTGATCATACAATTATAATTAAGCAAACAGAATAGCAATCCTTTCCGGGGAAAACATAACCATAAATTAATAATATGTAATAGTTTTGCAGTTTTCTTAGAAAATAATAATAAACTAAGTATTTCGTTTGATCCCAAACGATATGGCAAAAAAAAAAAAAAATTCGCTATCGCCAATTATCTCCTTTTTGTAGTGAGTAACTTTATCAAACACATGCGGACGGATTTTGGTAAATAAATTTCATAAGATTCTGTAGCAAAATAAAATCAGGAAACAACTACTAGCAAAATTTAGCAGAAATATACAATATCTTTTTAACTTTATAATGAAGGATATGATTTCTTTTAAGTGATTCATTTCGATAGAAAAATACTCGAAGACGTCTGAAAAAATCGTTTCTAATGTAATAAAACATTCTAAAATCTATGACGCGAAAATAATGTAGATAAGCGTTGTGAAAAGTCAAAGTTCATAAGCATTGAAAACGAAAATCGAGTTTTTGGTTTCTTTCTTTATTCTCATCACGTTTAGTTTCCTTTTCGCCTGATCCTGTGTATATGAGTGGCGACTGTATGTATTCCGATTGGTTTTTTGGTTAGTTGTTCTTTTTTATATGTCACCGAGAAAAGCGTTGTCACTTATCATTGGGTGTTGAATAAATACACATCTTGATAACATGATATGCTTAGTGTAATACTTGCAACCGTACTGATATAAATACAGGCGTATTTATTTTATATGCATTCAGTTACAATGCACCTCCCTAGAAATCTCTATATACTTCCAGAAGATGCCCATATATTTACACTATTTACATTATTCGTCCTCATTTTGTTGCCATGTCTAAGCGAGGGTTTGGTCGTTGTATGCTCGAGCTTTCTTCAGATATTAAGAATTTCGAACCGAACACTTTATCACGATCACTGCGATATATCATTCTCATTCCTTGTGCGAATCCACTTCTGGTAGCCATGAGTTACCTCCCTTTAATTTAACTCTCTCTAAGTTATTTATTCACCGCTGCTGTAGCCTGGTATTGAACTCACAACTCTTTGGGTCAAGTCACTGAAGCTAACCAATGTCTATATCCACTGGGCCATCTGTTCTTGAGGACACACGGCCAAGTATCCCAGGTAAGGCTACAAGAACATCGCAAAGGAGTAACCTGAAGTGAGAAAGAAAAATCAGGTGTAGCTGACTACATATGGAGAGAGAAAGGGGATCACTGTAGGATGAAGTTGAAATAATAGATAGAGAACGCCAATGGAAACTACGAAAAATTAAGAAATCAGCGCATATGCTAGGCTACAAAAATATCCTAAGCCGACCAAGCATAGAAATAAATACAATATGGGAACCAGTAATACTAAGTTCTAGAGAAAATCTTTAGTGTCAAAAGAGATTGCAATATGAGCTCTGGTAAAAACGCTAGAGAAAATCATTAGCATCAAAATATTGCAATATAAACTCTGGTAAAAAAAACGGTTTCTGAGATATTAGGTTTATAAAACCCAGAAATTAATTTTCTGTTGTCCTCATGACAACAAAAATGAGGACAATAGCCTGAATAATGTAAATAGTGTAAATACTACCTCATCTCAGAAATATAGGCAAATAATGTCCATATATTTGTTGTAAAATTATCTATGGATATGTGTTTGCGTATACGTGCTGAAATTCGTATATACGAAGTACATCAATAAGTCGGCAGCCTAATGATAAAAAGCATTTATTCTAAGCGAAAATATTTATTTTTAAATAGGACCATTTTTGTCGATGCACGTCGAACATTGATGAATATCAATCACTTGAACAAACATTATAGAGTGAAAAATTCCGATCAAGAATGAGCTAGTCAGTATGTATCAGACACATATTATTGATGTACCTTCGCGTATATTTTTATGGATATAAACATATACATACACACGAATACACATAGGAAGAGTACACTAAAGTTACAACGAAAGTGTTTAAAGTAGCGTTTTTGGTTAATACTCGTTCTCTTTTTCAAAAAATAAATAGTTAAATTGAACCATTGTTACTTTGTTGAAATATTTCGTGATTTTTAATAAGCACAAAGATGTGCGCTGGAATGCAGTGGATATCGGCTCGGAACGAGACATCAGAGAGACACAGTTCGAATTCCAATTGAATTTGTTGCATTCGTATACACTCAAAATACCATTAAGAAAGGAATTAAGCCGTCGCTTCTCTCCCCAGCTATGAGTTAAATAGCAGAACATATTGGTTTCTATATCCTTGGTTGGCAACCACTTTACTGGAGAAAGTAATGGCAAACTGCTGCGGGAAAATCTTCTGCCAAGTCAGTCACGTCACTTTCTAGACATGATCGCCTAAGCGTGTATCACATATGGCACAACTGACTTACACACAAGTACAGATACAGAGTGAGAGAGGGAGAAAAGAGAGAGAGAGATAACTTATCGAATAACTTGAATGCTTCTTACATATCACCAACGCCATCATTGCATGCTGCAAAAATGAAAGTTCTAAACCAGAAAAGTCATAACAAAACAAGAAATGTGATTTATGTATTTTCCAAATTATAACATTGACAACTGTTTCAGTTTACTCGCTTTTATCCAATCATGTTATACTTTTATCAAAATATATTTATTTTTGTATATTTGAGTATTATGGTAATAATAATTATTCTTTCATGCATGGTAATAATCATTATTCTTTTATCAGGAAATAACTATTAGTAAAATTCAGCAGAAATATACAATATCTTTTTAGCTTTATAATGAAGGACATAATTTCTTTTAAGTGACTCGATTCAATAGAGAAAAACGCGATGACATTATCTGAAATAAGTTGATTCTAATGTAATAAAACATTCTAGAGTCTATGAAGGGAAAATAATGTAGATAAGCGTTGTAAAAGGTCAGGTGAGAAGAACGGATATGATAGTTGTAAAAAATGAAAAGAGGACCGACCTGTCAGATATTAGATATTGTTTTGTTGGTTTATCAGTGGACAACAAAGAAGAAAGCGAAAATTCTTAGGAAAGAACAATAAAAAACAGCTTTCAGGAAGACAGAAGATTGAGATAGATGTTGCGGTAAAATTTTGAAGACTGCAAGTGGCAGAGAAGCAAGAAACTAAAGGAGTTGTACAAGCGAGAAATACAAGAAAAGAAATTATTAGAGTAGAACTTGCGGTTACATATAGTAAAGTCAATATTAAAACGATGAAACCCATTTGCCAAACTATTTTTGCAGGTTCACACCAGATATTATCAATGAATTGATAATATCTCTCCAAAATCTTATCGGTTTCCGCACAGAACCCAACAACAACGTGTATGTAGTCTCAAATTTTCTTCAGATTTCCGATTCATTCAGTCTACAATGCATTCTATTCCACTTTCTCTTTTATAGTCCATATCGTTATAAGCTCTCGTGTAATATCCTGATATTTTCCAATTTCTCACTCTTTCCCTTTTTCATTCTGTGGCCCGTTAGCAGAGACATGTCTTAGATCAGATAGGTCCATTTTTTATTATGGACTATTAACAAGCCCGGATTTTTTATTTTTTTATTTGGATTAAATGAAATAATAGAGTGGAAATTCTAAACTAGTTTGTGATTTTTGTTTTCTATGACATGCTCTGGTTTGTTTACATGGTAGAGCCTATGTCATTTGCACAGTTTCCAGTGTATGAGTGTTGCCACCCTGTTGTTTTTTGTTTGTTTGGTTTGTTTTGTTTTTTGTTTTTTTGTTTTGTTTTATTGGGTATTTATATTGAACCAATTTTTTTAAATTCATTGATTGTCTGCTTACTTTTAGATCCATTTTCCCGTAGAAATGACATTTACTGTTTCTTTCTGCGGTTTTCTAGTCATCGATTTGACACAGATTTTCCGGATAGTCCCATTTGAAAAAATATTGTTTTGAGCTGTAATCATCAGGAATTATGTTTCTCTGTTAAGGTTCTTCCCCTGTAGCTATTATTGTTGTTGTTGTTGTTGTTGTTGTTGTTGTTCAGGTATTTGCATGTTCACGCTATTCTGCATGTTCACTCAGTTTTATCACCATAAACTGAATAACAGTTTCTTCATCATTCTCAATATTCTCGCAGACCTCACCGCCAATATTGTCTGGACAGTCTCAATTATTACTCGAATTTGAATCTCCTCTGTTTCTGGTGCTCATAACACGACATGACAAGTGAGCGAAATATTATAGGCACGGCCCATACCTTCATGTCCCAGTTTTTCAGCTCCTCTCAAATTTTCGCTTTCTTCTTTGTTGTTCACTGATAAGCCAACAAAACAATATCCAATATCTGGCGAGTCGGTCCTCTTTCCATTTTTACAACTATCATATCCGCTCTTCTCACCTGAATGATGTGACCTTAAAATATCTGTGTATGATTAATATTATATGCAAATTCACTAATGTTACATGAAAAAAATATTTTTCACTTTTCATTTTAGGTATTTTCTTGAATTAAATAAATCAAATCACAAAATGAATTGGCCACAATTGCATTCCTTCGTAGTCAGCGATAAAAAGCAGAGTTATTTTTGTTATCTTCTTACGAGTTTAATACTAATACTAATAATATTAACTTTTAAATAATTCATGAATATGCTTTCTTTATTGCTAAATAGTTAGAAGTCACAGTTCTAGCATTATCTCACGGAATGTTCTTGATTGATTTGCATTAATATCATCCACAAGAAGTTTTAAAATGTTCCATGATGCAAAGTAAATTTGGGCACTATTTGTATATGCAGAATGATTTATTGGCATTCGTTGTTTTTCTTAATCAGCATTAACCTATATCTCCTGCCATCCATCATTGTCCACCTAAACTGGCAAAGAATGGCTTTTTCTCTTTTACTTGATTAATTGTTTTATTCTTATGTTGTCGTTGGTTAAGAAAAATGTTATCTTCTGTAAGGCAGTAACTTTAGAAATACGCAGAAATCTTAAATGAAAACATTATGACAATGAATGAAAATTAACGGAGAATTAAACATGAAATCATTAAGCAAAATCATTTGAACACTACAAAAGGCCCAAATTAATATTAATAAAGGTAATTCGATGAGAAGAAACATCTCTGAAGAAACATCTTTAAACAGGAATGAAGAACACCTATACGTGTTTATTTTAAATCACCATTATGATAAGAAACGCATAGTTTTATGCAGATAAGTTGTTTTAATTGTTGAAAGAAATGGCATTTATTTCTAATAAGTTGAGACTGGAAATTTTATTTGTGCGGTAAAGATATTAGAATAATCCAGAATATTTACAGCAATACGAAGAGACAAAGGATGGATCTTCTCATCGTATTTATTTAATCTTAACAGTGAAACGATCCATAAAGGATGCTGAGAATATCATGGACAAAGCATTTGAGTAAAAAGAACGTTTTAAGTAAAATACAAATCAAAAGGAGTCTTTTACTTAGAATCAGACTGAGATACGTGAATTTCTAAAACACATAATGAGGAAAGAAAACTTGAAGAATTTGATACTCACAGAACATATTAAAGGCAAAGAGAATGTGTGTAAGCTCCCATTGTCACAGAACTATATATAAACAGGTATAATTGAGTGTGGTCTCCCATGGTCTCAATTTTAATTCTTATTAGAAGCCAACGTTTTTAGTTTTTATGTACCAATAAAATTTCAAACAAGGTCGCCACTTTGTTGAACTACGGGATAATAAGGAGACATCAATTACTTAATGCTACGAAGGAAAAAGATCAGGTTACATAAAAGAAAATCTACAAAATCATTTTATGAAAAATTATATAATTTAACAATTAATATACATGGTTTCGATTGTGCAACAAGTAAATATACGAAACAGTAAAACAGTTCTACAATGAATAAATTGAATTTTTCTTAATCTGATAGCTTACTTCTTTCCTTATTAGAAGCCAACGTTTGTTGTCTTTATGCACCAACAAAACTTCAAACAAGGTCGAACAAAACTTCTGAACACAAAAACAATTCAAGTCTGCCGAAATGGTTGATTCTTTTTTTTAAAAGAAGGCTCAACTTTATTTAGGCAATAAATGAGAATTTTTCTTGGGTTTTGGCTATTAAGCTGCTGCAAGTTGAAATTTAATTATAAATCTATAAATATATTCATTCATAAATGAAAACGTATTGGTGTATTCGTAAAACCCTTAAGAAAAAATATAACAATAATATTTTTATATTTGGACTTAAAGGTAAATGAATAAATGGGGTTAAAAGTGATTCAAAATTAAGAGAAACGAATAAAAACAAACAAAATTAAGCAATCACTATCAGTGGTTCTGATAGTGATTTACTTTAAATCTTATTAAATTTCGATTCGGAATTGTTTCATTTTATTTCATCTGTTGTGAGGGGGGGGTTAAGACGCAAAATCTCGTCGTTAAAATACGAAATTTGATAGAAAATGCGATTCTTTATTTGTTGGTGGTAGGATTTTGAGAAATGTGGGAAATTGTAGCGAACCACGGGAAACGCTATGCATTCTGACAGGTAAACAAATTTATTAATCTGTTCACGCTCCTATATCTTCTAAGCAGCACATCCAGTGCCCGATTTACCTATAGGTTTAGATGGCTGAAGCCTAGAGCCTCAAAATCTAAGAGACCTCCAGCCAAATTGTCCAATATTTTTCACATTATTTACATTGTTCGGACTGTTGTTCGCATCTTTAATGTCATATTGACCACGTTTCGGCTGTTATACGGTCCGACCTTCTTCAGGTGACTGAAATTTAGAAGCGAATTTTTTATTTCAATCACTAGGGTAGATTGTTCTCGTTTCATGAGTCATACCAGAATGACTTAGTTATCTCCATTTAACTCAATTATCAGTTTTTTCTTCTTTTTTTTCTTTTCTTTTTTTTTTTTTTCGCATCTACTGTTGTCAGGCATTGAACTCTTAACTCTTTGGGTCAAGTCACTGGATCTAACCAACACTTTTATTCACTGGGTCATACAAATATGACAATAAAAATGAAGACAACAGTCCAAACAAGGTAAATAATGTAAATACTTAATCTCAGAAATACAGACAAATATTTTTGACACTGTCATAGCTCTTTTTACACATTACGTCATGACGCATTGTAGACTCTAAAGAACCCTTCAGTAAATTTAAACGCCCGTCATCATCCTTGACTTTACTCAGATCGTTTATTTTAACACACTTCCATTTTCCTCTACTCGTGAGAATGCTAGCTTCTGAGGGGCCTCACAAGTAAAATAGCCTAAGGCCTCCCTTCATCTTAATCTGGCCCTGAGTACCTCATATAAATATACATATATGTGTGTGAGCGTGCGTGCGTGTGTGTAAAAGATCTATTGATATAGGTAATATTTAATTTAATATATAGCAAGGTAAGCAGCATTTTTCAACAAGAGTACTGGAACTAAAATTATTATTAGAATAAAGTGCATTAGTGGTCGATATTCGAGACTAGATAAATGCCAGGGATTTTGAAAGCTGATTTTCTAAACAGATACACTGATGTGCGCTGTGATGTAGTGGATATCGACTCGAAACGAGGAATCAGAGAGACGAGTTTGAATTCCAGTTGCATTCCCTTACGTACAAATGCCCTTGGGAAAAAGTATTAATCTGGCTCTTCTCTCTCTAGCTATGGGTTAAATTATATAGATTAGGTTTTACAGCATTGGTTGTCAACCAGAAAGTAATGTCAACAGAAAAAAACAGGAAAAATCTTCTGCTCGATAAGTTATGTCATCTTTCGAGACATGATCGCCCAAAGCGTGTATCCTGTATTGCATTTAACTGACTGACTAATACTCTTCTCCTTTATACAATTTGTTTGACAAAACCTTTCAACTCAATTCCTTCTCATCTGGCCGTACAACGCTAAATGTTATATACATTGTCTATATCTATAAAATCAGAATCCTGACGCTCCACAATCAAACGTACTACTTTTATTTAGTATATTTGGTAAGAGGAAGTTAAAATTAATAATAATTTCACTTGCCCATTGAATCGACAATTTTCTTAAATTTTATTAATTTTAAAAAATTTAATTATTCCATTTTGAAAATTACTGGAAAAAAAGATAAAATCTTTAGAAAAATAAAATTTACGGTCAGAATTTTAAATTTCCATTTCCTCCGTTTGTTTTGTTTTGTTTTGTTTTGTTTTGTTTTGTTTTTTTCTTTCTTTCTCGTTTAAGTTCAAACATACAGAAGTGTTAGTTTATATTAAATTAATCTTATCATATTATACACACCTTTTAATGTGCTTGTTATTTCAGGGCTGTAGACTAACGCCCTTCTTTATTTTATTTATTTCTTTAATTTATTTATTTAAATTTCATTTTATTTTACTTTTATATTCTCTTTATTTTATATTTCTCTTTTTCTAAAGAATTTCAAAGACACACACACAGACACTTTTTTTTGTCTTCGCGAGTGTCCCTAGCTTTAAGTATTTATGTGTAAATGCGCATGTCTGTGCATATCGATGTGTGTGCGTGCATGTATGACACAATGGACAACTCTATATGTTTGTGTTTACATGTAAATGTGCATGTTTATGCATGGTATTTAATCGTTGTATGTGTTAAATTATCCTTGTTCATGTGTGCCTTTACGAATTGTACGGTTGAATTCGTTTATGCAAAACCACCTCTTAAGTCAGCTTATTCTTACAAATACGCACATATACACATGCATGTGTAGGTTAGTAAATTAAAATATTACACATTTCACATGTGTGTGTTCACCTTAAATATATGTATGTATGTGGGTAAATATGTGTTTCTATGTCTACACGCTTCTATATAAGTAAGTATTTTTTGTGTTCATTTACTTTCTCAATACTGGCTACCGAATGTTTCCTTGTAAGGAAATGGTTACCATTACAAATATCTTGGTAAATAATGGTATTCGTTTTTTGGGTTCACGCTATTGTGTGTTCACCATAGTTGGTTTATAAATTTTAAGGGTTCTTAATATACAATTATTGTTGTAAAAAAATGAGAGGATTTTTTCTTTCTCACTCGCTCCCTCTCTATTCCTCCCTCTCCATTTTCTCTCACTCTCTCTCTCTCGCTTTCTCTCTCTCTCCAAGATGTATAATTTCTTTGTTTTTACGCTATTTTTTTATTATTCGATTCGTTCTCTTTTCGTTTCTAACAAGAGATGGTTTTGAATGTTTAATCCTACATTCTTTCTTACTTTCTTAGATTATTTTTGCTTTCTTTTCAATTCATTTTGGTTGTCTTTGATGTGTGTGAGCGTGTGTTTTTATTAACATATTCGACATGTTTTAATTCATCATATGACTACTTTACTTCTCTTCCTCTATCACTCTCTCTTTCTTCTTTCCTTCATACCTTCCTCATTCCCTAACCACTCTTCTTTTCTTTGTTCATTGTTGTCTTTTCTCTTTCATTACTATTCTTTCCACCCTTTTTTATTTCCCTCTAGTATTTGTTCTTTGCATTTCTCCTTTCCTTTATTCCTTCGTTCTTTTCTTTTCCTTACCCCACCCCTCTCCCTATTCCTTCCTCTCTCCATACTTTGATTCTTTTTTCATTACTTCCTCCCTGCTTTCCTTCCTTTTATTTTTCCTCTTTCTCGGCCTTCCACTCATTTATAATTCTTCAGTATCTTCCTTTCCCTTTTTTCTTCCCTCAGCTCTATTTACAAAGGGATAAAAAAAAAACATTCTCTCTCGTTCGTACAGACTTGGCAGTTTTCATTTATACTCATTTTTATATCTGATTTTTTTTAAACTGAGAGTTGGATCCATGAAAAAAGCTGTTCTTGCCGACAGCTTACCGTTTGAAACTGATAGATATCTTACTGAAGAATCGAGTTAAATCTTAGGTTTAACACTAATAACATCTTAAATGTATTTCAGCAAGATAATTTAAGGATTTCGGGATTTTTTTCATTCACGCTATCTGAAGTAAAGGGAAAGTAAAATATAAAAAAATATTTGAATTAAATAATAACTTGTAAAGCATATAATGCTAAAGACAACAGCGACTTACAGGATGGGTTGTGTGGATAGACTGAAGATTTGTCTCGATGATAAAAAGAAATCGGAAACAGTGTTTCGAGTTTTAGTTACATGCTCATTGCATAAATTTAAAAGAAGGAAAGAAAACCAGAAAGAACTTGACAAATAATCTTCCCTAAATTAAGAAGTGTCCCATTTAAAACAACCGAATTCAATGAAAGCATTTTATTCTAATTCTATTTTTCCATTATCATTTTGTTTTAGTTGCGTTAAATTTTGTTGAGAGAAGGAAACCGCTTTAAAGCACATAAGAAACAAAAAAAAGTTTTAAATAGGTACATAAAAAAAGCTGACATCTACAAACGAGATGGCATACAGAATGAAAAAAATGGGATACTGTATATCTGAGACGGAACGTTTACTAACGATGTTCGGCAGGATAGTAAAAAAAATGGCGTAAGAGAACAATCGGACAAACAGTAATAAACGGTAGTGTATAAACTGCGTACAAGCTGGTATCTAAGCTTACCATCTGGACGCCAAGTTGGTAATTATTTCATGTAGTGTTTTTGAAATGGTTCACACGGGTGCCCATGAGTGTGAAGTTAAAGTGAAAAGTTGGAAAAGGAGAAACAATAAAAAAAATATTGAAGATATATAAAAAAAAAAAGTAAGAGGCGTTTATCAAGAAAAACAACCAAAATAAGAAAATTACGTGAAAGCCTACAGAAAAAATTTTTAAGGATACATTTTAGATTAAGAAAATTCTTGAAAATAAGTGGCAGACGACATGTTTTACATTTACTAAATACTGATTTTTCTTTATCTGAAAAAGAGAAGATTATTTTAAATCGTAATTTTTTTTACATGCTAAAAATTCATAAAAACAAAAATAACAAAAATATATTAAAACTATCTTCCTTATTCTCACTTCTTTGTTTTAATTGATCCGCATACGTTTATATAAGTGTGTGTACGTGTGTACTTGTAAGTATGCGTGTAGATACGTATAAGGTGATGGATGTGAGTGTGTACTTGTAAGTATGTGTGTGGGTAAGTATATACATGGATGCCTTTACGCGTGTGTACTTTATGTACGTGCACGAGTGTATGTGGGCGTTGCCGTCTGATCATCGTTTGAGCCCAATTAAAAAGTAAAGATCTAGAAGGTAAGGCAGCCAAGCTATCTCTCTTGTAATACTGACGCTTCACAATCTTCCTATCACAGCATTATACTGAATTAAGTTGTGTGGATATATCTCTGTTTGGAAACAGTTTAAAAAAGTCTTCAAATATACAGATTTTCCTGCAAGGCAGAACGAAAATCATGTTTTTAATGTGTGCTTAAATATCTACTTTATCTAATAGTTTAAACTGTCCTCCTTTATTCGCAAATTTCGCATCGTCGTGAGATTGAATTCCAAACATCGACTTCCTGTAAATTGCATTGTTAATTCCCTTATCTTGGTAAAAGATAATCACTTCCTTAATGTCCATGAGAAGAAATCAATCGATTTTAAATCTGGTGAATACTCTATTCGTCATTAACGACGCCCTCTTTATCCATTTCATTTATTAAGATATATTTGTTTAAATTAAGACGTACCATTATAATGAAAATGGGTAACTCCTTCAACTTGTTAAAAATGAAGTTCATTTTCTCCATCAAATCACCGAACCAACATTGATACAATTGGCCTTTGAAGTATAAAGCATGCGGATATAAACTGGCTCTACTACTCAGTGTTCTAATGGGGGTAAAAGCTACGTTTTCGAATGCTTTATTTTTTTTAAAACAGATAGGCTATTCTCAATCGAAATATTGAGAAAAGCCTACTCAATTGAAAAACTCTCCACTCTACCTCTCATTTCTCATTTAACCACGTTAACTAACTATGCTTGACTGCGGTGTTCCCGATAGTTATATACGTTTTCAGTTACCTTAGTCAACTACAGAAATAAACAACTCATAAGATTTATTTAATAATGGCACAAGAGAAATGATGCTGACAATTTGGATATTCCTAAAAGAGATCGGGCATTGATTTTTTAAGTGAAATTATGAAACATTAAGTCTTAATAAGTAAAGAAAATGGCATACAGGTCTGCTCAGAAAAACGATAAGAACGAATAGTATTTCCGACACAGAAATTATATTAAAGTTATAATTTTATTATGAGATATAGTTGTTAATCTGTTTCTGAGTTCAATTTTTAAATGCAAATTTTCTAAAGGTAATAAGAAAAGAATAGATAATATTAATAGTTCAGTATTATACGCGATTTCAGGCATCTGCTTGGTGGCTTGGGACATATGTTAAAGAAAAAGGATTTCTATATATATTTATGGATAAACTGTAGATTCACGTTCGTGTTTAAGTGATGTTTTCGGAAGAAAATCGGGAGGATGTTCATGTTAACATGTTCTTTAATCTGCAGAGTTAATCTTTAAAAAAATAACTGCACTATATTTTGCACCTAATACTAAATATATTTTTTATTAATTTTATGAATAAGCCGAACAACAAATATTTATAGCCCACTTTAGAACAATTCCGAAATATAAGTGTTATATCCCTAGAAGGGATAACAGGGAAAAGAATAGTGTAAGAATAATACTTAACACTGAAGATAGATTAGAAGAGATTCATTATACAACAGTACAATAAACCAATAGACGTACAAGAACAATCAGCGTATAGTAACAGGAATAACGATCAAGTAGAGAATGTCTCCGCCTATGACGTATGCGTCCGTCTAGTGACGTATGCTCCCGTCTAGTGACGTATGCTCCTAGTCACAGTCTTTTATAGACTAGACCATATCCATTACGGGGTAGGATAGGATGGTCCTCTACAGCACCTCCCCCCGAGCTAAATTCTTCGTGGAATTTTGCTCAATATTTTTTCTTTTGGGATCTGGGCATAGGTGTTTTGTTTTCTTTCTTTTTCTCTTACTTCTCTCTGTGTCCTCACTTTCAGGAGAATCATTAGTTACCTCCATCGGTACTTCCACGTTCGCGGGTGGTTTAATTTCAAACGTATTGTATAAAACCTCCATTGGTATCTCATATTCCTTATTGACGGTTTCCAGGAATCGGGGTCTTAACTGATTTAGGTGTCTTTTGCAGACAAACTTCTGTCCTTGCACTATATAGATCACTTTACCGATTCTCCGACTTACTATTCCGTCTTTCGACAAACACTTTCCTAATCGATAGTTTTTAAAGAAAACTTTATCGCCTTCTTCGAAATATTTTGTATCCGAGTTTGGTTTTCTCAAGGTCTTTTCCCTTTCTTTTGGTCATAGCCTATCAAAGATTGATGCAATCTTTCTTGCATATATTACCTCCGCAGGTGGCAAATTACCATTGACATTGTGATTGCGTGTAATCCTATACACCATCAAAAAAGTTTGAATATTTTTATCGTCAGTATCGATCCTGTCTGCTTTTCTCATTACTCTTTTTAATGTATCGACGAACCTTTCCGCCTGCCCATTTGACCTCGGATTATATGCAGGTGTCGTTACGTGTTCCATAGCTAACGCCTCGCAAAAACTCTTAAACTCAGATCCTGTGAATATGGTACCGTTATCACTTACGATTGTTTTTGGCACCCCAGCCGGCTAAATACTTCATTTAAAGCCTTTATCGTGTTTGCCACTGTTGGTCGCTTGAATTTATATACTTCAGACCATTTGGAAAAACTATCCACCATGATTAGATAATATTCTCCTTTTATTGGTCCTGCATAGTCTACATGTATCCGTGACCACGGCACATCCGTTTTAGGCTACGGCTGCGTTTTTATGGGTGGTGATTTAGCTGCTAGCTGACAGCCTTTACACTGTTCCACCAATTCTTCGATATCTTGGTCCATTCTAGGCCAGTATACATAACTCCTCATTAAGGACTTCATTCGTGATATGCCTGGATGACCCAGATGAAATTCTTTTAAAATCCTTTTTCTTAACACTCTTGGTATTACAACTCTCTGAGCATACATCAGTGTCTCGTTACAAATTGAAAATGGTGAAACTTTTCCTCCTTTATTTTCTTTATTTCCTTTTACTTGCTTCATCATTTTAGCAATATAGTCATCTGTTTTCGCCATTTTTCCAATTTCTTCCGGTGTTACCGGTAATCCTTTAGTTTCTTTTCTTCTTTCAGCGCCGCTATCACCGTTTCTTCTAGCAACTCAGACTTTGTTGGAATCAGTCTTGACAGACAATCCGCATGTGCAATTTCTTTAGATGGAATAAATTTCACTTTGAAATTGTAATTTAACAAAATTACAGACCATCTTTGTAGCCTGTTCGCTGAATGGGTCGGTACACCTTTTTTCGACCCAAATATTGATAATAACGGTTTATGGTCGGTTTGCAGCACAAACGCTCTCCCATAAATAAATCTGTGGAAATTTTTACCTCATAAATTATAGCTAGTGCTTCCTTTTCTATCTGGCTTTAATTTTTTTCCACTGTTTTGTGCCCCTTCTTCGTACATTCAAAGCATATTTTATCTCTAAATTAACATTTACTTGTGACGTGATTAGTTTTGCCACATGCTTCGCAGTATGGTTTTCCCTTTTCGTAGGCCTGTTGCTTAACTTTATGAATTCAAGCAACGCTTTTTTCTTCAATACAAACTTTATCTCTTTTAATGTTTAGCAATTTTTGACATTCTTCCGATATTTTCTGTAGCGTTATTTCTGCATCCCGATCCAACATTGTGAGAATCTTAGAACGTACTTCCTTATCTTTCGGTGCCGTTAACCCTTGTACAAAGATTAAACATTTAAACATGTCTTCTTTTATATCTTTAATTTTAAACCGTTCGCATTGTGAGTTAACTTTTCCAGCGTACGTAACAAAGTCTTCATGTTCTTCTTTTACGATATTTAAACACTTATATCGTGTATAGAACAAACTTTCCTGTTCTCCAAACATTTTCGACAAAATTTCAACCGTTTCGTCGAACGAAATGTCTTCAGGTTTTTTCGGTAAAATAAAATTTGTGTATTTCATATTCTCCTGAGTTCCTATCTTTTGTAATAGAAGCATTATTTTTTCCTCATCGGTCCATGCTTTGCACCGTCTCGAAAAAATCGTTTCGTATCTTTTATAGTACGAAGGAAAAGTAATTCCTTCTTCAGGATTGTATACAAATTCTGTAAGAGAGTTTGAAATACCCTCTGCAGAGAAGACTCTAGAACCTTCCTTCGGTTTGCCCTGCTTTAATAGCATTTTTTTCAAAACCGCTTGTTGAAGTATGATTTGTTGTTGGAGATCCGGTTGTAGTTTTTGTTGGCTTTCCTGTTGTTTTAATATTTGTTGTTGGAGCTTTGTTTGTATATTTTGTTGAATTTGCTGTTGTTGCATTAACTGTTGGACCGCTCCTCCCGGCATCTTTGCAAATTCAGCTAATTGTTCCATATTTTTATATGTACAGCTAACTTATACTCTTCGATGCAAAATCTTGGTCAGGAAACTGATATTTGGCGAGCTTCGCGTAAATGCCGAATCTTTTTTACCAATCTGATATTTTGGCGAGCCCCACGTAACTGCCAAATCTTCGTCATCAATCTGTTATATCCCGTGAAGGAATAACAGGGAAAAGAATAGTGTAAGAATAATACTTAACACTGAAGATAGATTAGAAGAGATTTATAAACAATAAACCAATAGACATACAAGAACAATCAACGTATAGTAACAGGAATAACGATCAAGTAGAAAATGTCTCTGCCTATGACGTATGCGTCCGTCTAGTGTCGTATGCTCTCGTCTAGTGATGTATGCTCCTAGTCTTTTATAGACTAGACCATATCCATTACGGGGTAGGATAGGATGTTCCTCGACAACAATAAGAAAGGATGGTTTAAAGATTTCGCGAAATATATATATATATATATATATATATATATATATATATATATATATCACTCAGTGGCATACGTGGTTTCATGGTTTCTTTCAGGAGAGAATAGCGTGCTTATGAATAGATTTTTACTTAAGAAGGTGCACAGGTCTAAATTCCACTTCTTGACATCCCCTTCCGAATCCACTGGCGAGATTATGCACAGGGTGTCTAGGAGATCAATTTGATACTCTGATCATACTTCAATAGAAGGAATGTTTTTATGACATCTTCAAATATCTGTTTGAATTCAGAGTATTCCTTCTCTCAGATTCATTGCTAAAGAATCTAATCTACCTTGTTACTTTTTTTAATCATATCACCCCAAGCAAGGCGGTAACGCTACTGATATGCAGGGGGCTACATAAGAGTGAGAAGATTTCAAAAGAGAAAACCGGAAACCGCAACCTAAACAGGAAACAAGGGATGAGCCTCTTCACCTGTTCAATAGATGTGGGTGGAGTGTGAACCGGGCGATAGCTCAGTCTATCTACTCCAATTGAAAGAAAAAAAACAAAGTGAGACGATTAGAAAAGAGAAACCCGGAAACCGCATCCTAAACAGGAAACAAGGGATGAGCCTCTTAACCTGTAAATGACTTTTCTAAGGGTTTTAGTGCAGGTAATGTACCAATATCAGATACTTTTAGAAAATCCAAAGGTATTGTATAAAACTAACGGCAAAAATAAAAACACTTAAAGCCATAATCACAAAAAATATCTACATTAAAAATTGTTTTTTCAGCCGAATAAACACTGTATTAAATATATTAGATAGTTAACTTAACGTTTGTTGTAAGCTGAGTGAAAATGATATCATCAACACAATCAAAACATTAAAATTTATCGCGTTAAAGTTATATCACCAAAATGCATGATAGAAAAACAAGCACATTAATGCTACGTTAATGTTTCGAAACCATATTGTGTTCTAGAAATTAAAATCGTTGAAAATGCTCTAACCTATAAATAAGGACAATTTTGACACAGCTAACACAATTTTGACAAAGCTAACACAACACAAGGCAAACAGATATACATTCAGCTGGTAAAATTTACACTTACAGATTGACTAAGGCCGTGCATAAGAATTTAAATTGCAAGTTTAACATCAGTAAATAATTTATAATTTTCTTACCAAATTCTAACGATTACTTCTTCAGCCTTTTAATTTCACCGATTATCAAAATAAATTTCTTAACTTAAATGCTAGGTATGCACAAGGTTAACCTCAAAACTTTTTATCAAAGAAACTACAGCTCAAGCCCCAGAAACATTGAAGATCATGGGAGTACTACATAAACTACAGCCTTAGCAACAGTGGTGTGTTTAAGATTTTTCTTCTGCTAGACTGGTTGCTACCTCAAGGAAAGAGGAAACAATGCTGGGAGAGAAGAGATGGATTCGTAGCTTTTTGAAAAAGTATGTACAAAGGTGAAAGTAATGAACTTGCTTCGCTGATTTCTCTTTCCGATATGTTAAATGTTATCCTTACCTAAGCATTCAACACAAGATTTACAAACGTTAAATACATAAAGTTATAAAGTCATAAAACGCATTTCACAGACTAGTTATTTTTCAAATTTCCTCTCCAGTTTGCCGATTACCCAAAACAACCGTATTATATTAACATACATGCATAAAATATAATGTGAATGATTTTCTGTAATTTTGCATTTTAACTTATAGCATCTGTAGACTTCTTAAAATTTGCACCACTAAATTTTCATTCCCGGTTACAATGGTAAAATTTACACTTACAGACGGGCTGACTTCTCAATTTGACCTTCTGCAGTCATCCTACATACCACCTAGAAAATGATATTGAGACTATAGGGCACCTCATTTTGCCAGCGTACAACGACTTAAACTCTTTTAGGACATGTTTGCACTTATTAAGAGCGGTCACAAAAGGTGTTTGTTGTGATCAGAACTTTGATATAGCAGGAAAAACTGAAAAAGCAGGAGCGAAACAATTGAGGTTTTATTCGGTATTTACAAGAGGGCACAAAAGCCCCAGTGGCGACTTTCACTCAAGAGGAAACTTCAGTGGTGTATTTTTCAAGTTAAAATGCCTAAACATTTAATTCAATGGGACATCGTGAAGAAAATCAGCAAATAAATCACAATCAGTTTGTTGCTCGCCGAAAGAAGTCTTGGGAATTGTTAAGTTCGTGACGAGTTAAAGGAAATATCAATAAACAGTGCAGTGTGATTCGTTTTGCGGAGAGGACAGAGTTGGAAACCATTGAAAAAGTCAGGAGACGAGGTAAGAAACAAATCCAGTAAAAGCAGTTTGAATCAGTCACAATTTTACCTCACCATTTTCGGATTTTGCCTGTCCCGGTTCCAATGACGCCCACAATAGAAGCAACTTCTACTTTCTTAAACACCCACAAGCGTGCTATTTCGTGTTTCTAAGCTTGATACCTTTCCTTCTTTTCTTTCGCGACTACTCTTACGTCTCCTGGCTCCGCTATAACGTTCACTCTGTCTTCCTTCTGAATAGTAATTATCTCTGGCCTTCTTGCTTCAATTACATCATAATATATACATATTATTATTATTATTATTGTTATCATTATTATTATTTCCTAAAAACATAATGAGATGAAAAAGAATCTTTTGAAAGTAAATCTGTCCCCACCTTCAACTACTAATTATCACTGAGTAGTAAATTTATTTTCTTTCTGTTTTAATAGATCTTCTACCACAAACTAATACATATTTAAACAGTTTTAACTTTTGCTTCCTTAATTATAACATTCAGTACACATATAAATATGAGATAGCTGCCATAAAAAAGACAATAACTGATCGATGGAGGTCACCTAATTTCCACTTTTCATAAAATAATTTATACAGAACCAAAAAAAATGAAAACAAATACTAATTAACTATTGTTTCCCAAACTATGTAGTTGGTGAATAAATGAATTTAAGTTTCAATAAAATGGACAGCAAAAATACATACATTTATTTTTGATAAGAATAATATAATAAATCTATGTCACCGGAGAAAAAATGCATTTCAATTACAAACAGGACGAAATAGCCATAAAGACTTTAATGCGTAAGGACTCATTACTGGATGATAGTGAAAAGCATATAACATTTGCCATTTCCTTTTTCTTTTTTTTTTTTTTCAATAAACATTTCTAACCTTATAATTACATTAGAAAAAACAATCCGTTTACACACAAAAGTAAATACAATATGAGCTTTTTTGTCAATCCGGTGATTGTATCTCCAATGATATTAACATATCCATTATTCAGACTGTTGTCCTCACCTTTGTTGCCATATTCAAGACGTTTTACCCTCCGATTTTCTTGATTGGAATTTTGAACTGAACCCTTTATTTCGATCACTGTGGTAGATTGTTCTCGTTCTATGAGTCATGCTACTTCCGGATGTCTTAGTTATCTTCATTTAATTCAACTCAAAGTTTGTTTTTTGTTTTTTTTTTTTGTTTTTTTTTTTTGCTTTTTTGTTGTTGTTCACCCCTGCTGTAGGCAGGTGTTGAATTCACAACTTTTGAGGTCAAGTCACTGGATCCAACCAACGCCTTTATCCACTGAGCAATGTGTGTTCTTCAGGACATCAGTGTATGAATTTTATGAAAGGAGAAACAAACCACCTTCTTAAGATAAGGCTACGAGGCCGTAACACGAAGAGAAATAGAAAAATCAAGCGTAACTGACCAAATATGGAGAGAAAAAGAGATCACTGTCCCATTTGGGATGACGTTTAAAAAAGAGATTGAGAACCCAACTGGAAATACGAAAACTTAAGGAATCAGCGCATATACTGGGCCACAAAATTCTCCTAAGACGACCAAGCATAGAAGTAAGTACAGTATGGGAACCAGTAATACTGAGTGCTAGAAAAAAAAAACAATTACAAACATCAAGATTGTAATATAATGTCTGGTAAAAAATGGTTATGTGACATTAGTCCCCAAAATTTATGATTTCAATAAATATTAACAAAAAAACTTGAATTAAATAGAATTAACTAAGACATCTGGAATTAGCATGACTCATAGAACGGGAACAGTGATCGAAATAAATGGTTCAGTTCAAAATTCCAATCACCTGAAGAAGTTCGGAGCGTACAACGGTGGAAACGTCATGAAAACCATCTAAATAATGTAACATACTTATTGTTTAAGCGATACAACGGTTTAAACATTAACTGATATACTCATTATGAAACAATAGTGTCATAAGACTTATATTCATCAGCATAGTGCACAAACTAATTACACTTTTATCAAAAGATATATAAAAGATACAACATAAACCGCAAAAAAAAACAAGGTTAAAACCATAAGGACAAAAAATGGCGTAATCAAAATCGTTCAATCTATTAACTGGTGCATTAAATATATTCCATAACAAACAGACAGGCTTAATCTGCATACCACTTCATTATGTTATGATCACGTGTATTTCCACACAACTACATTCACCCATTGTACATAAACACACGCGACAATCACGTGATAATCTTGCTTTCCCGCTTCTTCACTGGATGTATATATAGCAGACACGTGGTACACCCAGGGACAGTTGCAGCAGAACCAGAGAACACAAAGCAAGGCAGTTCACAGCTGCCCTCAATAGCAGAATGCTATTGCGGGGTTCGCGCTCTTCAATATCAAGCAATTCTCTCACCCCCCCCCCCCGCACTAATTGCAAAACGCAAGTAGATGCCTTTTATTTCTTTAAGTTAGACATTTCACCAATCTTCTATCAATATTATTTCTCACACAAATTACATATGACACTGATAAATCTTCCAGCGACAAAGAACTTTACAACTTACCTCACAATCTTATGCAGAAAATGAAAGACATTTAATCAGACACATTCAAAGTCTGTACAATGTAATTCTTTTTATTAGTTAATACACTTTATATAATTACAATTAATGCTTTGACCATTTATTCAATGTTCCATTTGCTAATTGCATGAATTATTTCAATCGTACAAAATAATTGTTGGAATGGCAGGAATTTAGTTAAGAAGTTCTTTGGGAAATGGCCTTGTGCCATGTAAAATTCAAACCTAAAATTTTTATGCATATGAGGCCCCAAAAATTTTGGAAGCGGCCAGCAGTCAATATCATCCAGGCATCAAAACGTTTGCTGTAAGGTTCAGGTAACGACGTTATTAACACAGTGAAAACATAATTAAAATTTTTAACACCAAAAGTCATGTTGAAAACCATCAAAGTCTTCTTGAATTCCTTTTTAATAAATGACCAATGATGTTTGAAAGTGCATGAACATATACGTCTTCAAATTCAGAACGAGGTTGTTGCTTTCAGTTCAGTATAACGTATATTAGCAAAGAGATGAATCCATATCTTTTACCCCTCCCAGCTACAGATTCAGAAATATAACTTAGACTAGACTTCCATCTATTAACATGGCATGAGCCACCTTAGGCATGAGTCCCATTCTAGAACAAAATACGGTTACGATAGGGAATAGAAAATAATTAGATTTTTTTTAAAAGCTTGAAGAAAAAATAAAATGTTTTTCGGTCTGAAACTACTAAAATTAGTTCAGAGGATTTTAGCTATGACCACTCACATATACGTCATATATAGGTCCTCACCGTCGAGTAAACAGTACTTCTTTAGTAGGTTCAGTCCTAATTGAGTATGACACACTTGTGCGTTTTCATTCTGTACTAAATTAAACGTAGTAGCTACGAATAGCGATATACTTATACAACAAATATTTAACATTCTGAGATTATTGTCATGATTAATCCGGATTAGTAAATACATTTTTTATAATCGTTGTAACTTATATGAACGCACATATGTGAAATCTAGTAATATTTGGATGTGCATGCGTGCATGAGACGGAACTAAAAATTATTTACCAGTTTCATTAGAAATCAAACACACTGATTGTACAAAAACGTTTTAACTTTTAAAATTTATGTTTGATAGACTATGCAAAATCATATCATAAGGTACGACATTTTGATCCTATTTGAACTGCTAGGGAGTCGTTTTATTTATTCGGAAAAGATATTAAGACAATTCAGAATGTATACTAGGCGCCAGCGTCTTGCATATGGACAGAAAATGAATTCAGTAAATATCCAAAAATAGAAAGCAGCGTAAGACTAGGATGTGTCTTTTCACATTTAAAGCTTGGCGATCCTAAGGTTACTTAAAATCCGATCACCATTCATTATTGGTCGCCATAATCTTAAGAATATGTGATATGGAAATGACACTGCGTTGGCGGCAGACGCAAAAAAGAAAACTACAGAAATTTTCTAGAGCACATAATGAGAAAAGACAGCTTGAAAAATGTAATACTCACATGTAGGCAAGAAGGACAGCGGTAGACAGCGAGTAACCTACCTATGGAGTTTGCATTAATGGGTGGCAGAACAAAAAGTGAGGGTATTGTAAAAAGACAAACATTGTAAGAACAACAAAGGATAGAAACTTGTGAAGAGCCACAAGCGACAGGGCAAATTTTTTCTTCTTTTATGTGCCATGTTAATTTAGAACGTAGGTGATCATGGTCCTCCACATTTTCCTGTTCCTTGTAGCTCTTAATAAGTTTTGTCTTTTTGTTATTTCACCCAAACCCTGTTCCACCACCCATTTGCTCAAGTCCATCAAGTATGTTACAAGCTGCTTTCCTCTATCCCTCTCCCTCAATTTAACCGAATTTAAAATCCAAACAATCCCGCTTTGCTTGAAAGATTAAAATTTGATGCAACCTTTATTTTTTCTCTTATTCAATAGAAATTTTTTCTTCATGTGCCGTGTCCGTTCAGGACGTAAGCGATCATGGACTTTTACTTGGCTCTGTCTCTTGTTGCTCACAACAGTCTTCCTCTTGATATCTCTCCCAAACCCCGCTCTGCCATCCATTTACTCAGGCCTCTCAAATAGGTCTCTCTTTCCCTCTATCCATCCTGTGAGTATTAAATTCTCCTTCCTTATTACATGTCCCAGAATCTCATATGTCTCTCCCTTATATTAAGTATGAGCTTTCTCCTCGTTTCCATCCTCTCCAACACCTCGTCGTTAGTCACGTGCTCAGTCCATTATATCAACATCCTTCTGTAAAACCATATTTCTGCTACCTCTCCTTCATCCTTGAAAAGATCGTTCAACATTCACTGCCATACAGAAGAACAGTTATCACAAAGCAATCCAGCACTTCCTTCTTTGTCTCCAATGAAATTTTCCTGTCTCTTAATACTCTGGTTAGCTTTTGAAATGCCTCTGTGGCCATACCAATGCATCTTTGGATCTCAAAACCGCACTTTCCATCCCCTGTCAGCATGCTTCCCATGTATTTAAATTTCTTTACTTGTTTTATTTTAGTTTCTCTGACCTGTAGTTGGCATTTTGGGGTCTTCTTTTTGCTGATGACCATACATTCAGTTTTCTTGAAGTTTATGCTTAGTCTTTTCCCCTCACTTTCTGTTGCTGCCTTCTGTAGAAGGTCCGGCATTCTCCTTTCCGTGTCTACTATCAGCATTGTATCATCCGTGTATCTTACATTGTTGAGATTGTGGCCGCCAATGACGAATCATGGAAAGGGTTTTATTTCTGTAAGAATTGTTTTGCTGTATAAGTTGAATAGATCCAGTGAGAAAACATGTCTTACGCCGCTTTCTATTTTTATATACCTGCTGAATTCACTTCCTATGCGTACGCAAGTGGTTTGCTATCAATAGATATTCTTGGTTATCCTAACATCTTTGGCTTCCATATATATGAATCACTACCTAGAATTTTGCCTAGCATTATTCATGTATTAAATGTTCCCCAAACTTTCATAGAATTTAACCATGAAATATTACACTTACGTCTAGTTTGTAAATTTAAAGTTACTTGAAGTAGACTCTACATACTATTATAATACTGCTCACAAAACCTAGCAGTAAATGTTTGTCATAAATTCGGTTCGTTCGCGACAAATTCCCTTAAAATTTTGGCAACACTGTCTCTTACCTTCACATATACACAATCAGCAAAAGCAATAAAATCTGATGTATAATTTAAACTCTGCATTAAAGAACTCAAAAGCGATTGATAAAGATCTATAGTTAGGACCGCTCTTTGAGACAAGATCACATTAATTCGATTAACGTAAGTGGGGATCAACGCAACTCTCCCAACATCAAGTATCTGTGAAGTAAAACAAAATCTAGCAAGTTCTTTTCAAAAGATTCATTCCGTAGATTTTTTTAGCCTTATGAATGCTGCTAAACGAATTCTGGGCAAAATCCACAATTAGAATATTTTGTAGGATTTTTTCCTCTTTGCTCTGAGAATTTTGCTGTCATGTGCATCAAACGCAAAGATTGTTAATTTAACAACTCGTATTGCTTTCGGTATTTTCAGTTCGAGTCAATTATCCTTCTTGATTTTTAAAAAATCTCACCACACCCACTTTACGGCCAGTTCATTTGGATAATTATAAGCGCTGCAATAACCTAAGTTTATAAATATTCGAATTTAATTTAGCTTGCGTGTGGGTAATGATAACAATTATTTATTTTTCATTTACAATCATACGAAGTGAATGGTTAAATTAGTATGTAAAACCTTCCTAAGATTTAGATGATCTCAGGAAAAAATTGATGTACAAAGAAAACAATACTGAAAATAGAGCCTTACCATAGAGTGATAGTTACGAAGCTCATCTCGCACATTTGTAAGATTCTACTCACAATGGGTGCTTCACTCTTGTGCTCATCCTATGCTAAACTTCTGAATTAATTCTTTTACTTAAAATAAAATGATTAAGTAAGGCCCCTCTTTTTTGGTTGAATTAAGTCGTTTGTCTAATTCTATCCTCACTGTTAGCTCCAACGTTAATACTTAAATATATTGCAAATATCAAAATGGCAACGTAACGTTTATCGAATTGCATTCACTGCATCAATTGCAAAATCAATGAAACAAGTTTATACAACCTTACAAGCAAGATTTTATAAAACTATCGATTCTAACATGAAAGACATCTCCTCTGCAAAGTCAAATCTAAATTTTACAAAGTAACCCAATTTTAGTATGAGATCTTTTTTAAGAGAATACTATTTTCCTTGAAGTTAAATAAGAGATTACGGTTTTTTAGCTAATTTATAAGAAATCTCATTAAGCTAGCATTTAAATAAAATCCATTCTCTCAGATTGATTTCGCTCTAATTATTATTATTTTTAACCGTTTCAACGCAAGCAAGGCAGTAGTGCCACTCATGCCGCATGGAGGCTACATAAAAGGAGAATGAAGAGAAAGAGGAACCTGTTACAAGGAGTGTCAGAGAAAGAGTAAGAGAAGGATAAGAATACTAGTGTGAAAAGAGTTGCGTGAGGGTATATTGAAAAGGGAGAACGAGATACAGAAGGTGTTGGGAAAAGGATAACAGAAGGATGGGAGTCAAGGGGATAAGAGATGGCAATTGTCGTTGCATTTAAACTCTTGCAGATTGTAGCTATCAGGGAAGCAATTACACGGAAGCTGTTCCGTGGAATTGCTTCCCTGATAGAAAAGAAGCTGATAGAGTAGAAGTTGCAGATGCATTTGGTTATTTTGACTGTAAAACGGTGGAATCTTGTTGCCAGTCTGGTTGCTTGAGTAGATTCTTGTAGAAGGGGCACCAGGGAGCAAAGCTTATCGGAGCAGAAGCCTTGAAAATATTTGTGGAAGAGACAGGGAAGCCATCTCCCGTCGTGATAAAGTGGATGGAATCGAGCTGTCAGATCGAGATCGGCTATATTGCAGATACTTCTCTGTATCCTGCCAAGATGAATAGCAGGGGAACCCAACCAGATATGACAACAGTATGCATAGTAAGTGCATGGTGGATTGTTGATTTGCATATTTGTAAGATGGATTCAGGCGAGAAAAACTTCCTGGCCCTACACAGTTACCCAATCTTCCTAACTGTAGATTTACCTATTGAGTCAATTCCACTTGAGGTCGGTTGAGAAGGCGAAGCTATGGAGGCGCTGAGTATTGCTTTCGGAGAGTCTATTTTGATCCATGCTGATGGGGGGTATAAAAGACTGTCTATGGTGGTTGACGGATAGCAGCTTCGTTTTGGAAGCATTAAAGTTTACGAGCCATTTCTTACCTAGTCCTCAATAGATTGGAGGTTCTTCTCAGGATCAGCCGCAAGATTACCTTTTGATGTAAGTCACCAGTTCAACGAGTGAATTATAATAATAATAAATTAGGCAGACGGTCATTGATTGCGACATGGCTGCTGCATTGTGTGGTCTCGTGTTTGCCCACCGGCAGCGCTTGCAGAGACACCTATCCATGCGCGTCATGGATAGCTGCAAAAACTCCCATATTATGCAACACTGATCAGAACAGCTGCTCTCAACGCTACGCAAGAGTTACGGCGCAAAAGTGAAAAAACTGAAAAAATGTTTTACTAATTTCGAATTAATTATTTTAATACTAGTTACTCAGTTTCCTGATAGCGAATTTTATTTTAACACTATTACTTTAACCAATGTGAGACCTGCAGTGGGAACCACGTCACATCTACGGTTTAAATACGTAACAGTATGGTTAAAAAAAGATAATAGCAGTTTGAACACCTGCCTGCTTATATGTCTACTAATACTCAGATTGATCAGTATTTCGCTTAAAAACTTTGATGGCCAATCAGCTATACACTAATGAAGGTCAAATAGACCAAACAGACAAAACCATAGAGTTAAACAAGTAAAACCAATGCAACAGTGAGAATTACTTACCACATTACCATTTATCGATTCTCTTTCTCTCTCCCCCCTTCCCCCCCTCTCTCTCTCTCTCATTCTCTCTCTCTCTCTCTCTCTCTCTATCTATCTATCTATCTATCTATCTCTTTTAGTGTAGAAGTATCTGATTTCTTTCTTCAATTACTATGAAGAATTCGGCATTTATAGATTTTTATTTTAATCTAATGTTCTCCTTTATTCTCTTTTTGTGTTTACCTTTCTTTTTTTCTTTTTGGAAATTTTAATCTCATACTCTTCTCTCGCTTTCCTTTTTCTTTCTTTTTCTCTCTTTCTGGGTATCTCGATGTGGTGTAATGGTTAGAAAGCTTGTCTCGCAAAAAACATTACAACTGAGTAGTGAGTTCATTTTTTTCGGTCTTGCGGCGCTTAGAAAATCAACTCTTTCTCATTTTTAATATATCCTCTTAGTTTCGTCTTCTTTTTCTTCTCTTTCTCTTGCGTTTAATCTATTCCATCTCACTTTTCTCTTTCTACCCTCTCGCTCACTTCCCTATTGTCCTTTTTTCTTTTTGTCTACCTTTCCTCTATGACTTTTGCATTTATTCCATTCACCTTATACTTTCTCTTTCTCCTCGTTCTCGCCTCCTCCCTCTCCTTTCTGTTTTTCTTCCATTGCATTTATTTTGATTTCTACTTTGCAATATCTTGCTTACCTCACCTTATCTCCCTCTTCTTTATTCTTGACTCTCTTCTTCTCTTACTTTTTATGTATTTATTCGATTTTCTTTTTCTATCCTCCCTCTCCCTCGATTTCTTTCTGTCTCTGCCTCTCTGTGTGTGTTTCTCTCTCTCTTTTTACACACACACACACACACACACATATATATACATATATATATATATATGTGTGTGTGTGTGTGTGTAAAAAGAGAGAGAGAAACACACACACACACACATATATATATATATATATATATATATATATATCTGTCAACCTATCTTGTCGATGTATTTTTTGTGGCTATGTACTGGCCTCAAGCTGAGTGATGTCAAATCAGGAAGAGACGTGGTTCAGCCAACACTGAACACACATACAGTTCGAAAAAGACAAATTTAAATTTAATTTGAGCAAATTAAATTAAATTGAACAAAAATATAAAACCCCGAATCCACTGAAAACATGCAGCAATTATTGCGACTAACCACGGCAATTTCGTTTGATTAAACCGGAATAATTTACGTTAATTGAATTATGTGCGTCATTATCTCTCATCTGGGGAAGACTTGGACTTAAAACTCCTAAGCATTTATCATGGATTCTAGTGTTAGAAGCAAAATCGCACCCAACTACCTAAGAAGATCACACTATCCCCAAGTTACTGTAAAGGGAGATAATCTTATTTATTTACCTACTCGTTGTAGTCCACTAAGTGACCATAAACTTACGCTTCTTAACTGGCTGAAAATAACGCCTTTGTGATAGTAAGACTTTCACCGATACTTTGGAAAATTGGACATTTATATAAGGACATTTGTCTATGCTTTATTTTGATAAATAATATTAAATTTAATCAATTATTACAATAAACGCTAATGTATATCCGCAACAACATCTTTCTTTTTTCCATAGGGTCACGTGATGCATTTGTTGGTTATGCTCGCTTCTTTAGATCAAATGGATTCACATGTGAGTCAGCAGCAATAAACATGAAGCAAAGTTTTCTTCTCTTCCTCCTTTTGGAAGCAATTCTTGTAGAGTTGTTCTAAGAGCTGCCCAGATGTAGCACAGGGCATGTGGCACCCAGTGAGAACCGAACTCACTACACATTTGTAATATGTTTTAGCGAGACAAGCTTGCTAACCATTACACCACGTCGAGGTGGCCAAAGGCAATTGTCGTAGAACAGTGGCTAGCAAGCTACTGAATCCGTTTCGCCTCTATATTTACGCTGAATTTTATTTCCTTTCTATAATCTGTCGTTTTCCAAACAGGTAAGATTAAACTTGTGGGCCACCTAGGGAGTATCAAATAGATTACACTAGAAAACCTTATAGGAGAGCTTTCTAAGTATCAATGGGCGAACATATTTATTTATATTTTTTTTTAGTTTACGACCCATGGTCGTCAGTGTGGAACTAATTTACTTCAGTAGTAATAATCAAAACTTGACCACCATAAGGCGGGCGGTGGTGATGGAATCTCGGTGATTGTCCTCAGGATATGTGCCCCTGAACTCTCCTCTGTACTCTCTAAACTCTATAACTACTGCCTCTCTGCTTCCTGTTTTCCTGCATGCTGGAAGTCCTCTTCTGTCGTTCCTGTATTTAAGAACTGTGGTGAACCCTCGGACCCATCCAAGTATCGCCCTATCAGCCTTCTACCAAATTTCGGGAAGGTGTTCGAGGCCATTATTAATGCTGAAATAGTTCAGCATCTTATTGCCCATAAACTCTTTTTCAACAGGCAGTATGTCTTCCGCTTTGCCAGGTCCACGGCCGACATGCTAACGACCATTACGGAGTACATGTTCCAGGCCCTTGAGGTGTCCAGCGAGGCTCGTGCTGTTTCTTTGGACATCTCCAAGGCTTTTGACAGGGTTTGGCACGCTGGCCTTCTATGCAAGCTACGGGGTTACCGGACGACTGCATGATCTGATCCAATCTTTTCTAAATAACCGCATAATGAAGGTCGTCCTGAATGGGCATGCCTCCAAACCCTACTGTGCAAACGCGGGTGTCCCCCAGGACTCTATCCTAGGCCCGACGCTCTTCCTTATTTTCATAAATGACCTCCCAAACAAGATCAAGGGTCAAGTAGGCATCTACGCAGATGACACAACAATTTACTCCCGCATCAGTAAGAAACCCGGCGTGGCGGACAAACATAATCTCGCTGCTGATCTTGAGAAGGATGTACATTCTGTGGTGAATTGGGGTAAGAAGTGGCTTGTAAATTTCAATGCATCTAAGACCAAGCTGCTGTCTGTCAATCATCACAGGCAACCTCTCCTGCCTCCCATAAGCATGGACCAAGCGATTCTCCCCAAGAGCAATACACTGCGCCTCCTCGTCCTTACCCTCTCTTCTGATCTCAAGTGGAACCACTACATTGAGTCAATAGCTAAATCCACTGCTAGGAAGGTTGGGTCGCAGTTTCGGGCTAGGATGTTTTTCCCGCCTGAAACCATCCTGCATATATAAAAATCAACCATTCGTCCGTGCATGGAGTACTGCTGCCATATATGGTCAGGTGCCTCCGCTGTTCATCTTGGTGTTCTTGGCAGGCTCCAAAGGAGAATGTGATAGGTACTTGGCGGTTCGACTACAACCATTTTCCCACCGACGGGATGTGGCTTCCCTTTGTCTATTCTACAAATACTTTCATAGCTTCTGCTCCAACGAACTTTAGTCACTGGTGCCTCTGCAACAGATGTTTACTCGTGCAACCAGACTGGCAACTGGGTCTCATCCATTCACAGATCAACCAAATGCAGACGACAATTCTACTACTACAGTTTTTTTTTCACGCACTTTCCGCCTCGCCTGGAACTCGCTTCATTATTCTGGCTTTCCTGACGGTTACAACCTCCAGAAATTTAAATGCAAGGTCAATACGCATCTCTTAACTAGTTGACCCTAGTTCTTTCCACACCGTCCTGTAGATCCTTTCCTTTCTCTACCCTTTGCAACTGTCATCACACCTGCATTCCCATCCTTCTCTTACTCCTTTCTAACTGGTTCGTCCTTCTCCTCACTCTCCTCTGTCTAATCTTTTTACTCTTATGTAGCCCCCTGCACATCAGTGGCGTTACCGCCTTGCTCGGGGTGATATGATTAAAAAAAATCTGAAGGACGAGTTTTTTCATCGCTCGTCTACAGGCGACACCTTAGAATATTTACTGACACAATAGTGAATAGTGTATAAAAGAAACCACTGTACAAGTGAATGGTCTAAACCAGGTTTCTTTAAGGACTTCCAAACTTGAGTACTGCATAAAATCTGTGTCAATCAATGAACGCACTACTAGAACTGAGAACAAGAGAAATTATTCGTTTGTTAATAATCGCTTTAAATCATGCGCACAGATTTATTTAATGCAATGTACGAAACAAGTAGCGAATCATTGTTTGAAAAATTAATAAATATGATGAGCATATTTATTTTCTTCAAATAGGTTTTCTTGCTCGCTGCCAACTGATTCTTTTTTTAAATAATTAAAACGACTCCAATTTTTTTCTTTTCACGCATTTTTGCTTCACACCTCAAAAATCTGAAACTAATTTTCATGGTTGGTCGTGGTAATGTGGTGTCGTTAAAAACTAAACCTTGTCAGATTATTTTGAGCCAGGTGTTAGGTCCTTTACGCAATATAAAATGTTGCGAATCACGTCCGCAAGAGGAAACACCTCGATTTTCATCTGCTTGTTTAAGTACACTTCCGCTCAAAGTCAAAATCTCTTTCTCTGTCCAGGAAACAGATGCACAGACATGTTTTATGAGTTCGGCCACTTGATCCGCCATCTTATTTTTACACCTTCTGTTATTCTGAAGTCCCCGTTCTTTTTATATCCGTCACACAGCCACGGGGGCGCAGGAAAAACTGCCAACACTAAGGTGTTATTATAAGTATCTAATGAGCACAAGTTTTAGCCACGCCTACCGCTGAGTAGATATAAAAACTAGGCTGTAATATAACACTCGCTTTTCTTTTTTATGCCACTTTTAAAGAGGACTTGGTTTTAACAAAAAGAAAAGGAATAAGAACAATGAAAGCAAATATGTGACTGTCGTATTAAATTTCATTATGGAATTTATGTCCATCCTCTGGGGAATTACTTCAGTTCATCAAATTTTCTGTGTGCGAACTTGCGAAATGTTCATTTTAAAATCCTACCGGGTACCGTCAGATTAATAGTATTGGGTTCAATTCTTAATTAGGGGATTCTTGTACTTGTAGACAGGAATATTTTAATTGTAATAATTAAATTAAGTATTGAAATTTTTAAAAAGTGAAATAAATATGGTTGTGATTATTAGTTTTTCAGCCTACCCACTTCTCAAAATATGATCAAAAATGAGAATTATTTTATTTTATATCTATTCTTGTCTCATGTGTATTTTTTTTCTTTTTGTAGAATCTTTGTAATTGGGCAGGAACAAACTCTGCGCAATTTCAAAAACCATTTTTTCAACCTGTTGAATATTATAGAAAATTTAGAAAATATATTTTATGACAGTTTTAAAGAATTCGGATAAATTTTGCGATTCAGCGAAACCAAAATCCGACATTTTATTTCCAAACTTACCGTTATTGCTGACAGCTGAAATCTGATTTTTTTCACTCTCTTAAAATGACTAAAAGCATCGCATGAGTTGTATAGGCGAGATTGAGTTATTTGTAGGCTAATGTTTACCCAGATGCCGTTGACTTGCACCTAGCATAATTCAATAATACTGTAATATTAATAGTAAAGGGGGTCAGCTGTCATATATTTCCCGTCAAATGTAGTACTTAAATATGTAGAAGGACACAAATATTTATATAAAATTAATTCAAATCCTGTTACGTCAATAATAACCGCGTAAAGATAAATTATGGTTTCTACAAACGAGGATAAATTTTAATTTCCGCCAAGTAACACTTAGTATGTGTATTATGAAACGTGGGTATCCGCTCTCTCTCTCTCTCTCTCTCTCTATATATATATATATATATATATATATCACACACACACACACACACAAACACACACACACGTGTACAAACATATTACAACAAATGTAAATTCATCAAATATCCAACAGCTTATATAATTCCGTCGCAGAGCCCAATAATGCCGTAGTTTCATTTCTTCATCGAATTTATTATTATAATTTACACGCTGAATTGGGACTTGCATCGAAGGTTAAGTAGCAGTTTCATTTGAATTCTAATTTCAATGATGTTTTTGATTCATCCTCCGATTTCCAGTTCTTCCAGAAATTTTCCTAGACCAACTGGCATGCTGCGACCGTTTCAGGCGATGTCCGAACATCACTTTCATGTTCCACTTTTTTTTTTTTCATTTCTCTAGCGAGGTCTAGTTTTTTTTTTTTTCACTTTTTTCCAATTTTATTCTGTACGATAATGCAACAGTGAAATCTACTGATGAATTTTCTTCTTTTTTTTACAGTAAATAAAATTATTATCATTACATTTCGATTTCCGCTATGGTCACACAACTTACCAAGTCTGCGGAAAGACCTATAGCAGATGGTGGTGTGTTGTTATAGCTACATGTCATGATTTGTTTTTTAATTCCCATAACATCACTAGTGTTGCACAGACAAAGTTTTTCTTAGTGTGTTGCCTGTACTTATCAAGGCAGTTTTTTTTTATTTCTTTTAAGCTGGGATTTCCATTATTTTTTTTTAATGTTTTCCTTTTTTATCATCCGAATGCATCTACTATGACTGGTACTATTCTTGTTGTCAATTACCTCACTTTTTCTATTTCGATTTCCAAGTCTTTATATTTCGATATATTTTAAGTTCCTTGGTTGCTATGTTACAGTCCAGTGGGCAAACCATATCAATTACTAGGAAAGTTTTTCTTTTCAGTTTTGACAGGTTTTTTTTTTTTTTTTTGTCAGGTAGAATTGCTTCAAACTTCCTGTCTTTAAAGATAGTGTAGTCCCATAGAATTGCGATATCTTTTATTTCTGTAAATGGTACTGAGTGATGTTTTTACTACTGTTTATTAAGATCTTTTTCAAAGTGTTTGCAAATTGTCCATTTTAAATATTACCCGAACCTATCGTGACGTATCGTATCTATATATACATTTGGCGCAAGTACAGAACATCCTGAAATTAGATGGTCTTTATTTTTGCTGATATTTGTCACAGAGCCCTGATTTCAGATCCACACTATTATTTATATTTGTATGAAAGTTCTTAGGGAAAATACTCTGATCTTGAGCTAAGGACTTTCTTTTCAGCCTTTAATCCATCCAGATGCTCGTAACCATCGTTCTGTTAACTTCAACATCGGCTTTATTAGCATGTTCTTGATATTAGTTGTTGTGGGATCTCCTCTTTTTCTATGATAATGGACTCGACTTGAGTATACATATACTCCTGCCATAGTGAGATACGGGAGATACCGAACGATACCGAAGGTTCACAGAGAATACCGCGTCAGTAATCATAGAAATTCCAGTCAGTCAGAATAGTATTACACAGAACCCGTCAGTTCCAACGTGTACATACTAATTCCTGCACGGCTTCACTTCAAAAACTTATATATATATATATATATATATATATATATATATATATATATATATATATTCCTTACTAATCGTATTCCTGGATTACTAACCTGCGTTCAAGTTTTTATCTTTACGCTTAATATAACTTATTTTCTATCTCAAATATCTCTTTTGTTGTTCATTATTTTGTGCGATTCTTCACTCGGAATACACATGACTCATGCAGATTTTGTCTTGACAGCGTTGTTTCATCGATTCAAGAGCTTTATCCTTGGCTTTCTTTTCGTATCTTTTGCTTCAACATTTGGTTCTTGAGTTCTGTTTCGGTTTTCTACAAAATCTACTAAATGTAATTTTGTTTTTTGTATTTAGAATCTTCTTTCATGCTTGAATATTTTTTCTTTTTGTTTTCGTGTTGTCTGACTAATTTTATCATCCGGTCCTTTGTTCTTTCCATGTAAACTAATAATTGTTGTCTTGCATGACAATTCCAGCTAAATAAGACATCTTCTATCTTCTTTACAGTGTATGTATAAACGGTCAGAATATGCTCAGACAGAAGCTTTCTTATCTTAGAATCCATTCGTCTGATGTCATTTAGAGTCAAGTTCAAGATAATGAAACTATAAAGAACCACTGGGTTGGCAATACGTCTGTTCTGAGAATTCACTTTGCACCCTTCAATAATACTTTTTTCATACTATTTCGTTCATTTTCCTATGGTGAATTCCTTCATCCTCATTTACACTGAGGTGCTTCTTCTTGCTCTAAATCTTTGAGGGTTTAAGATAATAGAAGAGGTTTGTTGAAGTGATCATTGTAAAATTGTAGTTTTAACACATTTATCTAAACCGAATTCCATTCTACTGTCATCACTGAAACATTTTACTGTTTTCAGGAGACCTTCCAGCTCACCGTAATTCCTAGCATACAACTTTAAGTCATCCATGGAAAATAGATGGTTTATTTTCTTTTGAAACATCTTATAGCCATATTCCGTCCGGCTATATTCGCTAGTTAATGCTATTAGAAATATACAAAATAGTAAGCGCGATAAAGAGTCACATTGAAATATTCTTCTGCTGCTGTTTCGCCAGACTTATAGATTCAATTTATATAATTGAGGTGAAGTGTTGCTTTCCATATGGACATACTTTGTTTGATGGAATTAATGACGACGGATAATGATTTGTATATATTGAAATACTTTAAGGTCCAGGAATGGGGTACACTGTCGAATGTTTTACGATAATCTATTCAGGTAGTACTGAGATTTTCTTTTATTAAAGCAATTTTCCAATATTTACCTTTTTTAATTAGTAATTGGTCTTTTTGTCCGTAAGAGACACGTTTGCATCATTTTGTTCAAGAGTTAGTACTATTATTATATAAAGCAAAAATGGTGTTTATGCAGAGCTATTTATACTTTCAAAGCTCCTTAATTTTAAATTTTATTGTACTCCCTCTTAATATCTTTTAATTTTTTGTTTGTTTTTTTGTTGTTGTTGTTGTTGTTGTTGTTGTTGTTGTTGTTGTTGTTGTTTTGTTTTGTTTTTTTTTTGCATAAGGCACGTCCTTGTCTAGTGCAAAATGATTTCAATTCTAATTTATGTGTTGAATTTACAGGGTAACATGAGGATAAGATTTTACCTTTTATCATTGCAAGTGAAAAAATGTTTTCGCATTAATTAAACACTATTTAAAATAAAATTCTCGCTCATTTTGCCACTGCATTTCATTGCCAATATATTATTGTAAGGAAACGGAAATTTTACAGCCGAGCAGATGGAGTTCTTGTATTGTTTTCACAATATTTATTCATTGTCCCGAATAAACAAGAGCAAGTAATACCGGCGCGTGGGCAGTGCTAAATGACACCTAATATTGTCCTAATGATTTGTTGATGAGGTCGACACTAGTCAGTTACGCTTTGGACATCACGAGGCAGCCCGACCTTCTGCGTATGAAAACCTGATAGGATAAAGGCGTTACTGCAGTCACGCTCTCACTTCAGGGACTCGATTTATGGCACATTATTTGGCGAAAGGCGACGCCATTTTGATGTATGTGTAGAAAAAAATGAAAGGCGGGAAAACTGCCTAAATTAAAAACGATAAAAAATGAAGCATGTTCACACGAAAAGGTGGATTATTCTTTTGTTTATTTTCTTGGATTTTTTATTGGCCGGGGACCGATTTGTTTAAGGCTAGCGTTTGGTAAGTTAAGGTAATGAATTTTCTGTACTAGTGTCAGGTAGTTGGCAAGAAGACTTTTGGTGAATCGGGAAAAGGTCAAAGTGGCCATGTTTTATGCCTGCTTCATCACCTCCTACCGTCACTGGATCCGCAAATTAATTAAAGAAAACGTTAACTATTGGCACGAAATTGTAACCATCAATATAATCATTGCATTTCACGACTATTTATATTGCGACCACTTAAGCTTCTCACTATCGAGCATAGCAAGCACGGCTTGCGGATCATTAGTCTTGAGTTCAGTCTTCACTAGGCTACACCCTTCTCAGGCTACACATGTAACTTTGTGTAAAACTAATATTAGCTTAATTTATTTTTAATTCTGAGGTCAATTATTTTTATTATGTCTCTTTCTTTCACGCTCTAGTTCGACCACAAAATAAAGAGATTAAAATAAGAATAAAGAAATGCCTTCTGACACATATCCTACCAGCTTGACTAACAATTCTTTAACCAATTTTTTAAATGATTCATATGTCTTCCAAATAAAATTTTAACAATTTTAACCTATTAGTGGATGTGCGGGTAGGAACAAAAAATTTGCAAGTCAATTACATTCAATTTTGCGCAAATACTCTTGGAAAAGGTATAACTCTATCTCTTCTCCCCTAACATTATGAGTTAAATAGTAGAGTATGTGAAATCCCGTTTCAAAATTGTAGAAAATGCTACTTAAACTCAGAAATTAAATTTTACAAAAATTTATACTTTTGGAGAAAAATATTTTGGCACAAAAACGTTATACAAAAAAATTTTCTCCAAAAATTTGAATTTTCATATATATTAGCCAATCAGCGACGATATATGAGACGCGCGATCATCTTTGAATTTGAAAATGATTAAGATTTGTTGTTAGCTACGAGATTTTGGAGGATTACTTTAGAATATGATCAATAATAATCTCCTTCCTTAAAATGGATATTTAAAAACTGACAAAATATTTATTAACCGATAAATTTGACATTAATAAATCTAATTTTTGTTTTTGTTTTTATGGGTCCGATGATTTTTTACATAAATGATCAATTTTCGTTCCCTAATTAGTTTTTCAGTTAACCTTTGACCAGTGGTTTGTTATACAAAAAAAAAATCTAGCAATTAATTAATTAACCACATTTTTGCATATTTATTTGACTATTATTATATTGCAAAAATGCTTCGGTTGTACTGTAAAAAGATACACAAAATATTTTGTTTTAAATGTTCACAAAGAATTTTGTAATTCATTTCTTTTAATTTGAATTAAAGATAACTTCAAATAATAAAATATTATTTACATTTGTAGAGCGTGTTGAAGATTCTCTTAATTTCTCGCTTTATCCACGCATATTCTGCTACAACTAGATTGGGTTATAAGGAAAAATCTGAATTCTCAAAGACAGATAGATGGCACTCGTTAGTGTGGTTACGTAGTCGTTTAAGGGAATAGAAAAAGCAACACTTCCTCACGGTATAGAGGTTGGGTATGGGACCAATAACCTCACTCTGTAAAATAATTCGAGTGCAGAAACCTCATCAAGAGGCCTTATAAGCACCAGGCAGGTAGGAGCAACAAAACTATCTGTTGATGTTTAAACGAATATGGCGTAAAGATGTGGAATAAGGTAAGCATAATATGACTGTAAAATTATGTCTTGGCCTGGCTGAACTATTTTTCATAAAGCCAAGTCCCTAGAACAAGCAAAGCAAGTTTTTGTTTTCTCAGATGATATTGCTGTCTTTACATACTGGGCCTTTTTTTTCTGTGCTTTCGCTTTCTTCGCATAGACTAAATTGCAATCAACCTTTGAAGCAAACAAATCAAAAGTTTTACTTAATAATGGTTACAACGTGTAAGCGTAGTTATGCTGGTAATTCGTATACGGCAAAATGGAACCCCAAAACGCTTCCTTTAATTAAAGAAGTGGACGTTTACGATATAACAGGGAAAATTGAGTGGTTTCGTTGCTAAAATCTAACATAAGAACGTATCTTCTGTATACCACTTAAATTTTAGTGTATTGTTATAACTGTTATATTTATTCGTTTTTTATTTTGTTAACCCTTCTTTTTCTTCTTCATTTGCCGTGTCCCTTCAGGACGTAGAAGACCATGGACTTCTACTTAGCCCTTTCTCTTGTCACTCTGAATATTTTTCCTCTTAGTATCTCTCCCAAACCCCGTTCCGCCATCCATTTACACAAGCCTATTAAATGTGACTCGTGATATTTTCCCTGTCCCTTTCATTCTATCCTTCCTGTGATTATAAGATTCACTAGGCCCTCCTTCTTCAATACATGACCCAGAAATCTCATCTGTCTCTTTCTGATGTTAAGTATGAGTTTTCTTTTCGTGTGCATCTTCTCCAACATTTCATCTTTGCTCACGTGTTCGGTTCATGGTATCCTTAGCATCCTTCTGTAGAACCACATTTCTGCTGTCTCGAGTCTATCTTTCATCCTTGAAGAGATCGTCCAACGTTCACTGCTATACGGAAGGACAGACATCACATAGCAGTCCATCTCTCTTTTCTTTTTTTCTCTCAGTACCCTGGTTAGCTTTTGAAATGCGTCCTTGGCCATGCCAATGCGTCTTCAGATCTTAATATTGCACTTTCCATCCTCTGTCAGAACGCTTCCCAGACATTTGAATTTCTTTACTTGTTTTATTTTAGTTTCTCCGACCTGTAGTTGACATTTTGTGGTCTTCTTTTTACAGATGACCATACACTCAGTTTTCTTGAAGTTTATGTTCAGTCCTTTCTTCTCGCTTTCTCTTGCTGCTTTGTGTAGGAGATCCTGCATTTTCTTTTCCGTGTCTGTTATGAGCGCCGTGTCGTCAGTGCATCTTGCATTGTTGAGAATGTGGCCACCAATGATAAATCCTGGCAAGGATCAATCGTTTACAATGCTTAATTTATATATTAAGCTTTATCACAGGTATATACTCATACAAAGAAATATACTATATATATGGTTTTGTAGATAAATGGTTTCTCATGTATACAATAGGGACTTGAAACAAATCCCCGTGGATAAGAAAAGACCGTTGTGCTTTTATTACATGCTACTTATTTTGATGGTTAGAGGGGTTTAATTTAGGAAGAAAGATGGTTAGAGGGATTTAATTTAGAAAGAAAGATTAAAGATTATTGTCATTAAGATTAACGATAATCTAAGCTTCATAAATTACAATATCGTTTCATTCTGGATACTTTGAATTTTGTTTTTGTTTTGCTTTTTTTATATACACACTTACCCTTTTTTGTTGTTGTCTTTTCATTTGTTTTCTTTTATTTCAACCTTTCAACTTTGGTCTTACTTCGTCTCTTATAAAATTTGGTTATCTTTTTCATAACCTTAAGCTTCGAATAGAACTTCCTTTTCTCTTCTAATTTATCTTTTTACTTCATTCTTACCTGTTATGAAACAGTCCCTTTTTCTAAGATACTCTCTGTTGAGACATCCAAATGATTTCTCTTTCTTTGTTTCTTTGCTTTACTTGCTTTGGTGAATTAAAACTACCACTCTTCTTTCGTCGGTTTGTTTTCCTCTTCATCTGTTTTTACGATTTTCTCTTTCGCTTCATTCTTTTACATTTTCATGCCTTCTTTTTTTTAGTCTATTTTCTTTTTTTCTCACATTTTCCGATGTTTTCATTTAGCATCTCTCTCTCTCTCTCTCTCTCTCTATATATATATATATATATATATATATATGCATGTATGTATATATAGAAAGAGGAACGCAAAAAAGAGAAAACAGATATATATATATATATATATATATATATATATATATATATATTCTTTACTTTTTTTTACACTTTTCTGTATTTTTTCCTTTCCGCTATCAAAAGTTTCAATCTCTCTCTCACTCACTCACTCACTCACTCACTCACTTACATTCTTTCCTTTTTTCTTTCTCTCTCAAAATTCTTCTTTTTTCTCATCTAATTACTTCTTTGCATTACTCCTTTGTTCTATTTTTCTTTCCTTTTTTTCTTATTTTGATAACATATTTATGTTTTATATTTTTCCTTTCGCATTAGCCTGTGGCTATTTCTTAACAAATGTTTTATATTAGATGTAAATCGCATTTCTAATGAACTGCTTCAGTCATCAACAATTTAAATGGTGAACTATATTAAAAGTGTGTTAGCAACTAACTTGATTTTTTTTCTTTTTATTGAATAAAAATTTAAAACAAATAAAATGCTTAAGGTTAAACATTGATATTCAATACAGAAAAATAAAAATAATTTCCTAATTCTCTTAAAACGCACTGGCAAGGTTTCTCTATATTTTTTCCTTGTCCTGTTTTATAATTATATGTGACATTTATGCAAAAGTACCAAGCGCCGTCTTTTGTATAATATTAGGGAAATGTTAGCTGTATTTTTTTAAATCTAGTCCACTCTTTATTGCATGTGCTTACAAGTTGTTTTTAAAACATCTATCAGCTAGAAAACTCTATACTACGTAAACACCTGGGAAGAAACATCAGTCAACATTTAAATTTCATCTTCTATCTTGAATTAGAAAATTATTTATTACGAATTGTTGAAACGTGGGTGAAATTGATTGAGAAATGTTGCAGGAAATAACTGACGTGTGCCACTTAAATCTATTTCAACCCACATTTATGTATATTGTTAAAGACACCTGTAAACTGACATCTTTACACCTTGTACACTTATTTATTGACTATTATGCCGATCTGCTTTTATATTTATCTATTTTTCTATCAGTTACTTCCTATCGGTCAATTAGTCTACCTTCTATTTATGTCAATGATTTTTATCAGTCGAAATTATTCTCCGCATGTTATTCTCGTTTCTATCACTAAAAACGTTCTGGCAAATTTTCTAAATGCTTTTCCATATATATATATATATATATATATATATATATATATATATATAATGTATATTTGGGCAGCAGTCTTTCTTTTAAGAATGTTTCGTTGAAAACGACTGACAATGAATATTTTTACATCCCTTATCTACAAAGAGGAAACATGGAAGAATACTGGAAAAAATGAATAAATTTAATAAAAACTTTTCGGTCATTTTCAACGAATCACGCTCACACACACACACGCACACACACACGCACGCACACACACACACACACACACACACACACACACACACATATATATATATATATACGAAGAATGATCGAACATTCTCGGATTGACCCATTTCTCAGAATATGAACAAATAAATAAGTATCTGATTTTTGTTCATTTGGTCAAATTTTGGAAAGTGGGTGGGACCGAAAACTTTATAGAGCCCCTCATATGTGAGTGTGCATGCTTGCATGTGTAAATATATTTTCTTTTCGTTGCGAATGAAGCCACGTGTGGATATATATGTGAATTTATATATGTATCCTTAAATGTCGATAACGTTCACGGGATGAAGCTTAAGACACTTAGACAGTTTTATCGCCGGATTTAATGCAATTCCATCTCTCCCCATGGGCGACCATTATACAATTTGCATTGCTCCATCTCACCAATTACAACTGATGGAATGTATAGAAATAGTAAAAAAAAACAACTTGAAACAATTTCAGATTGTTAAGTAAGCACTTTAACCGGAGCGAGCCGTACGGTTATTTTCTTTTCCTTCTTCTTCTTCTTGCTTTTTATTTTCCACGCATGCGTTCTAGCCAACGAACACTGAATCAATTGTAAAGCCCTTAACGCCTATCGAGCCCCGGAGGTAACTTGTACAACACCGACAGCCTCTCATCACTCCGCTTACTCATATAAAAGCAGAAAGCAATGAGAGAAATAAAATAACGTGAAGGGAAAGTGAAGAGGAGAGGGTCGGTGGAACTAAATTCGAAGGAATTACCGAATAAAATTGTAAACCGTCATAAAACGACTAAAACGTCTGATATTTTTTACACCGGCAAATTGTATTTAAAAAAACATGGCCGCCTAATATTTAGAGTCACCAGAGACGAAAACATTGTTATGCTATACACTCGAAATATCATTGCAAAAGTAAAGTCCTTGTTATTTTAATTTCTGTCTTCTATTTTATAAGTTTAAAAGCTTCGGGGTGACTAAAATATTACTTTGTTTTCGGTGGATATTTTTTCTCATTTATTTTACTTGTTTTCATTCCACTATAAATTCAGAAGTTCACACACACACACACACACACACGCACACACACACACACACAAATACACACACACACACACACACACACACACACATATATATATATATATATATATATATATATTCGTCGTTTCTTCTTGAATAACTTTGTTATAAAATTTTTCAATAAACGCACATAGTAACAAATTCTGGTCATTACGAACAACACTATATATAAATTAGATAATTTATTTTTCCCTTTGCTACAAAATTTTTAAAAATTATTTTAAAAAGTAGTATTTGTTTATTTAAATATATTTAAAATAACTTTGGAAAAGAGAAAACTGCTTTAACTGTAAATATTTATAGGAGATTCCTACACAATAAACTTGATTTAGTTTTCTTTCTTTTTTTCTTTTTTTTTTTCAAGAAAAAACATTTAGATATCTCTCTTTGCTACGGACGTTAAAACATACTTCTTAATCTTTTACTATTAATGCTTGGGAAGTAGTATTTATTTACCACCAGGCGACAGCATAACCTCTCTCACTCAGTGATTTACTAGGTTTCCATCCACATTCCCACTCGCACAGGATCGGACATAAGGTCGAGGTTAACGTGAGATTTGGTAGCCGCACAAAAATTGCTCAAGACTCTCCAGCACTGGTTCTTTTAGAGATGGTTCCGTCACTGAGTAATGACCACAACCCCTTCCGATGCAGAGTTAATGCCTTGGCCGTCGGGACGCCCCATAAGTCTCGAGCCTGGTATTAATGTGAAACTTCCTAACCCGGTTGTCTCTTTTAATGATTTAGTAAGAAAATTCCGTATCTCCACCTGATATGGCTCGAGCCAACGTGGTTTTTAAAAGAGGGTCATGTTTCCTTACTTCCAGCCATTGCTGCAAACATTAGGATATCTTCTTTGTATTTATCCCCTTTAGTTACCAGTTAGGTTTATTTACATTTGCTTACTTGCAAATACCCAAAGGAAAGGTAAACATTCATATCCTCTCTAAGTTATGGGTTACATATCAGAACTTGTCCGTGGAAAAATAATTGTTATTCTCAAAAATTCTCAATATTTGCTTGAAAAAAATAATTACTCTTAGTATCCAAAATATGTTTCGGCGTTAAACAACCCACGAAGAGTTAATAAACAAATCAGTAAATCAAAAATGACTCCCTTTAGTGCAATAGAAGAGTAATGTCTGATAGTTAGAATATCGTTTCTATAACTCGCTGATTGTCTTGTTCGAGAACGAGGGAATCCACGTGAAAATGTTTTCATTCACGATTAAGCGATTCATTTATGTATTTCATTATATTTTAATTTATATAATTATATTTTACTCTTAAACCTTCAAATGAATATATTGAGAATTTTAAAGAAACTATTGAGAAGAGGGTTTATATACAGGGTGTGATGGGTAAATTGTCACTTTTTTTTAATTTCGCGCATGCGCGTTGTTTTTATTTGATTTTGTCGACTCTACTGTATAGTAGGGTCAGTTGGGAACCGTCTGTGAGAAAGAGAACATCAAAAGATAAGTCACTGTGAAAGAAATTTGGAAATCGCATGCTGCAATGCTTGGCATTCGCCCCGGAAGTTCTAATATGAGAAATTCAAAGTGTTTGAGTTTCAATCTGAAGACAGTGAAGAGGATTCGGAAAGAGTTATATGAGTCTCATGGTGATTACGAAGGTGTTTGAAGGTTTGAAGTGAATAGTAGTGATGGCTACGTTATGCATCCATTGATCATTCCACAGGGCATTAAACTCAACAAGGAGACCTACATCAAGTACATTTAGAAGGTAGTGCTGCTTTGGGTCAAGAGGGTGACTGCTGGAAGACCCTGGCAAAAGAACCCTGCATCGTGCCACACAAACAGGAGAACCCAGTCATGGCTGTCAGACAATTTATGAGACTACATCATCTGGCCACCTAACTCTCCAGATTGCAACTATCTTTATTATTATTATTATTATTATTATTATTATTATTATTATTATTATTGGAGTGCAGTTGAGCAAGAAAACAACAAAACTCCTTGTAAAATCAAAGATGAACAGAAGGCAATGATTATAGCTGCATTCACTAACTTAAACTAGAAGAATTGCAGAAGATTCCACAATCATCCGGAAGCTGTGGTTGAAGCCAATGACGATTTTATTTAATAAATTACTCCTTAGCATTTCAAGATATTTTTGTGCAATTTTGGTAAATATATCTGTTAAAATAATATATCAGTGTTATATTCATTTTTACGTAATTTAGACGACTATTCATTCATCACACCCTGCAAATTTTCTGAGTGTACACATTGATGTCATATTGAATAATATTTTCTCATGCACCATCGCTACTACAGAGTTTTCAATCTTAACCTCCACCGATGCCGCACCACCGCTTTGGCGTTGTCCCAAACTAATCTAAAGTTAGTAAATAACAGTAAGAATATAAAAGGAAGTGATACAGTACAGAGCAACATTATTATTGTTTACATCCTGAAGGGACATGGCACTAAACTCGAAAGATATGTTACCACCTAAGATCTCTACACTAGCGTCAGTCTGTCAGATATCCCTTGTAATTTTCATTTTTATAGATAAAATCGTGCTTTATCTCTTTCCATTTTTACTAATTCATAAGAGTTTTATTATTTTCTGTTTCTTAAATTAAGCGTTAAACAATATATCATTCATCTTAATTTCAGTTGCTTTTTACCTCGTTGCTGTTCGAATTTTTTTAGATGATTCATTGCCGATTATTATTATTATTCATTTTCTGTATTTTTTTCATCCTAATTTCCATTACCTTTTATCGCATCCGCCATTTTATTGCCGTTAGAAAGCAACACGGATTGTAAATAGGGAATAGGAACCCCCAGCGAAACTGGCTAAATTCAGCAAATATAATTCATATTATTTATGTAATTTATATCCGCTTGTCTTTGAACGGAATTTCTTACCGCTATATCTTTTCCATCATACCAGGTAAAACAATTCCCATGTCCGAGCAAAAGAGATTCGTCCAACCCTAATTTTTAATGATCCTGAAGAGATTCAACTGGAAATAGCAACAAGTATTCTAATATTTTTGTAGCTGGTTTTTGAAAGCACATTTTTATGGTTGTGTACATGAGAAGCTATAACAAGTAACACTCATTAGGTTGTTATCTTTACAAATAATTATATTCCGCTTCTTATTCTTAAAGCTTACTGGTAACTTTCAGGTTGGGGTAAATCGAGAATTTTTATGTTCTACCTGCGTCATTCATTTAATACAAAAACAATATTTAATCAACATTAACTTGTAAAATCTACGGCACTGATGAGGTATTCTACCAGCAAGATATCCATTTAGCTTAAAAGATGTGTTTGTCTTCAGCTTAATCTCGCTGACACGAGGAGTGCAAGCGAAACATATTTGTAACGAGCGCATTGCATGAAGGAGAAAAATAATTAGCAAAACATCTTAATGAATGATATAAACCTCGAAAGTTTAACAGATAATCCTGTTCCAAGATGAATAACACGATAAACGAAGTGTGATGCTATCCCTCAAAGCGCTACTAGTTTTTTCCTTTTTTTTTTTTTGAAACACCTTACAATCGTTTGATTCAATTAATTATTAATTTGAATCTTACTTCGATCAGTCTTAATTGATTTCTGCTTCTTCAAAGGAAACAAACAAACGAATTTGCCGGTAATTGATTAGAATGTAAACAGTTGAAAATAGACGCCAAGATTTTGCCGCTTGATTAAGAAAACGCGAACTTATCAAAGATGGTTTTCATTTATGGCAGACATCTTGTTTGTTTGTTTGCTTGATTGTTTGTTTCAGTTTTTCTTCTTTACTATTTATTTTCTTATTTCCCGATTAGTACTCGCGGCCATTCAGATAGTAGATACTAAGAATTTTTCTTGATTATCATACACACAAGAAATCAAATTGTGTTTACAATCGACGCGAATGCTTCGTCAATGTCCGCGGGATAGCATTGTGTATGCAAATTAACGTAACGATGGGATTAAAACTTGAACTCGAAGAAGAAAGATGAGTAGGGGTTGCCTGACTACTAATAGAATAACGTTCTGTAAATCTGTGACGTTAATTTCTTTTGTGTTTTTCTTACATACGCCGATATATAATGTGTTCAAAGTTGCATAAAGGAAGAGACACATACGATAAACTTTGAATGTTTCAAAGCCGAAAAAATACATAAATAGTTTTATTGTTACGAACACATTTTATTGTCAAAAAATTATGCAAATATTAGCAGCAAATATTAATCCTTGTATGTCGTCAGTACAAATTATGCCAAATATTTTCAAAATCTTCACAGATGATTCTCAAAAGTATTTAAATATTTAAACAATAAATATTTATTTTTCAACATGAAACCTGATTTTGTCAATTCATTAATTCAGTGCTCATCACAGACACTTCACATTATACAGAACTCAAAATCCAATTAATGACTTCGTTTTATGCCCCGGAACTATATTGGTTTAGAACAAACGTTCATAGCATTTAAGCACATGTTTTTGTTACACTTGTGACTGAAATGTCTGACATATATTCTTATTCTAGAGAGTGTTCTTTCATTGCATCTTTCTATAAGGTTCTCGTGTCAGTTGTGAACTTTGAAAGTAAAAATGAAAAAAAATGTGATAAATTTCATCATTTGGAGTTGTTTCATTTTAGAAAAGGCAAAAATGACGTACAAACAACAAAAATATATATGCCGTTTATAATGACCGTGCGTTTCTAATAGTACATTTCGTAACTTGTTTGCTGAGTCACAAGTAGAAATTTGAACCCGGAAAAGCAAAAACATTCTATCAGGCTTACAAATCCAAAGTTTGGTTAAAAATAATCCAGGTTACAAGAAACAGAACATCACAGAGATACTTTACTTATTTCATATGAGAGTTGTAAGGCATTGGAAAATATATGATTTGCTACGTGATGTTTGGGTGCTTCGGGATTTAGCAGAAAAAATAATGGGTGGCATTTTCATCTGCGATTTTCTGCCAAAACGCAACAAAACGACGCAACGAGGCAATGAAAAGTGAATTGTCTACAATATGGAGCAGGAAAGATGATGGGGAAAATGAAATGAGTTCTTTTACACATTCAAAATCAAGATATGCAAACGAATTTTACAAGGTATTAAATATCTAATAGACATAACTTGTCGGTTTTCTTTAACAAAACTTGCTTGAATGAACATTTGCTGCTGAAAAAACACGGAATTCATGTTCTATGAACGCGCCTTATATTAACAACAAATTTGGATGAAATTTCATTGAACAACTGATTCATCTTTCCATTAAAGAACTTCTACACTTCACATCATTATTAATATCAATTAACCCATTATGGTTAATATAATAATGCATTTTAACTGATAAACTAAATTAATGAAACATTAGAGGCCTCTACCTCTGCGGTTAAATTTCAAAACAATCTCACCTTAATTACTCGAAATAATAAGAACCCATACATCAATAAGTTATCTAGAAAACGTTCAAACAGTCTATACAGTGAAACTAAACATTTACTCGCCATTACCAAGTTCATTAATCTCTTGAACTATCAAATTCTAGAATACGAAACAAACTTTTGAATCTCGAACGAAATTGCCACTTGGCAAAAAGCTGAAATAAAACTGTTATAGACATCTTGATACGACTTAAACGTACAAAATTATATTCTCGTCGACACCTACCTAAGGATTTGCTAAAATTAGAATCTATTAAAACAGATATTATGATAGAACCAAAAAGTTACTTTTAAATAGCAAGATACGAAATAATCTCAAACTACAAAATGCCGTGAAACAGCTTCGTAACTATAACGAAACTATATCTTATAGTTAGAAAGAAAGTTTCATGTTTTAAGATGTAAAAAACTAACGTTCTTTGGTCTTAATATTAAATCAAGATATTTCCCTTCATTATCGATAATATAGGCTCATCTATTTTGCCAGTGATATAGTCCAACAGATGTAAAGTTATTCAGGTTTCGATGCAAAAGAACACTCGATATCAGTTTGCACGCCTTCACAATTAATAAACTTTACATGTCCTTGTAAATGTTGCAATAATCTGAAAAGCAAATAGTCAGATGGAACAAGGATGATGAAGAAAATCGTCTATATTTAATTCGATATTCTTTTTCTGAGTTACTCTAACAATGTGTGATCATGCATTATTGTGCAAGAGTAACATGCCTTTACGATTAATCAGCCGCTTTTGCAGGATTTTTGTGCAATACTTCCAGTTAACGATACTTCTTGACATGAAATGTTTCGTTTTGTTTGAGCATTTCATGATAGCAAACTTCATATTTCAACAATATACACAACAATTGGTTTTTTGTGAGTGCATCAATATTTCGGTAATCTACTAATAAAAAAGACTTTAGAAAACAAAAATTTATTTTTTAACATACTAATATTTCTTATCAATGTGGTCAACCGAAATCTTCTCCATAGATCACATAGTTACCAGCTGTGTGCCCCTCTAGAAAAATTGCGTCTGGCATATGAGGCATTTACGAGGAAAATGCCGAAGAAGCTGAAGTATTTTTGTCCCTTGGACTTCCACTTTAGATTCAAGATTTCAATATATTCGGTACGCGGATAAATATCAAGTTTCCTTAGCCAACAATATGATCCACCGTGAAATCATCCATTTGCTCTGACAACTAAACAGAAATCAAAATTTATTTTCCTGCATCAACAGCAAAGGTATACATTAATCATAAATTAATTATACAAAAATTCAAACTCTACCCCAAGAAAATACATTTACTAAATTCATCCTTCAGGGTTATTAATGTCTTTCAATCCCCTATTTACTAAACAGCAAAAGTATTTTCTTAACATGCGACTGAACTGCCATCTACACTCTAGCACTGTTGGCAATGCAAAAAAGACATAAATTGAAATTCTATGTAAAAAAAAATTACTACCATTAAAAATCAATAAATCCATTATTGTTCCCCTTGGATTATAAACTTTGCTTAAGCGTAAAAAGTACATAAAAAGTCAACCTTTAAAAGAAAAATTATACTGTCGTTGGGAAAAGTGATAAATATTACATCTTTCTTGCCTTAAACTAAAACGTCCGAAAATTTAGCAAATTTCCATAACCATATATACCTTATCTAAGACTTTTAAACCAATTCACCTTATTGTACCAACCAAATAAACTAACATTGTATTGCATCTACCAAATAAACTTAGCATAAAGTTTAATAACGATCTTTTCCAAATATTCTGTTCACAGAAGCCTAGTAATGGACCCCTTGCATCATTAGATTCGCAAGCATATATATATATATATATAGTGTATCGAGGCAGCAGATAATTTTCTAAACATATACTGTTAAATATAAGAGATAATGAATGTCTATTATGTTTAATCATGAGCCGTTCTAAACATCGTATTTTGGCTTTAATTTCATTTGAAAATAAAGACAAAAATTCTCCAACAATTTTTTATTAAGTTAGTTCTAAATTTGTTTTTTTTTTTTGTTTTTGTTTTTGTGTTAACGTCCTTGTAACCTCTCTGAAGATGGCTCATATGAGCCGAAAGCATAGAACTAGCTTAATAAAAAATTATCCAAATGTTGGAGAATTTTTGTCTTTATTCTCACCTGAAATTAAAGGCAAAATACGATGTTTAGAACGGATCATGATTAAACATAATAGACATTCATTGTTTCTTATATTTAACAATATATTTTTAGAAAAAAATATATATATAATCTCCATAATACATAAAATACATGCATATCTTTCGTTTATACTACCTAATATTAAACTTATAACTATATGTAAACTTCCATCCTGCACAGCACACATATCTTTCTAATGCTCATCACTGCAAAATTTACAACCAAAGTGATTGGCAATGGCGCCGCTTCTCGTTCTTATCTCATTTATCTTTTAAATAGCTAAATTAGAAAACACAATCCTGAAAATTTCATGGATATTCTGTTGCAAAGATCATTAACATAAAATAAATAAAAATATCTGGAAATCTTCTCTTACTGCATTGATGGACGTAACATTAATAATTAAATCTCGTTTCTTCGTATTTTAAGATATGCTAATAGTCGCAATTTTACTAAATCACTGTATAAAAACGCAATCAAAGTCTCTTGTCTTCTGAAATATTAAATTGATTGTCCTTGAATATATAAAAAAAACATGAACAGCCGTGCTAATTTTTTTCTTCACAGACATTATTTTATAAAGAACTAAGCAACAAGAAACACTTATTAACTTATTAAGGCATACCCTCATTGATTATCATGACATAATACCACTATTAAGATAAATATTAGAATATTAAAACTCTCAGTCAAAACGATGCAAAAAAGCTATCATTATACGAAAGAAATAACTCAAATTCATCACAATATCTTTCAACACAAGGAAAAGAATTATATGTATTTAAAAAGAAATGCATTAAAATCGTCACTCTCGGTTGCTGCCAAATGATAATGGATTAATTTCAATTTGAAATGTCAGTCAGTTATGTGTCATACGGGATACACGCTCGAAAGAGACATAACTGACTGGGCACATGTTTATCCTGCAGTAGCTTGCCATTACTTTCTGTGGTAGACTGGTTGCCAGTCAAGGCTATAGAACTCAATCTATCCTACTCGGCACTCCGATTTTCTTTCCGAGCCTATATCCCCTGCACCACGATGCACATTCGAACAAAAGTATAGCATAAAAAATCATTAACTAAAAACATCAAATTAAAAGATTGAAGAAGTCAAAAGAACATTTAACATGGGACGCTGGAAAACTGAAAAAAAAGGTATTTTAGTAATAAATGAAAAATAGAGTTACGGTAAGCGAATATATAGGAAAAACAATAGGAGAAAGAAACCATGCCTTTTACTACATTCTAATCTTCTGACAAACTACGAAGATGGAGAAAATTCTCAGAGTGACGGTTTTTATTGTCACCCATCGCATGCAGCAAAAAAGGTTGTGGATGACGATGTTCATCTTTTCGAAGACAGACCAGCACAGTGATCTGATCTCAATATAATTGGATCATTGTGGTGGGAGATGAAGAAACAAGTGATTTAACGAAAACCATGGAATCTTCAAGATCTTTGGTATTGTTGCCAAGAAGAAGGAAAAAATTCTATTGAAAAAATCTTAACCTTGTTTCATTTAATGCTACATAGAATTAGGGCAATTATTCCAGCCACAGGCGGCAACATTAATTACTAAATCCATATTTGGACGTTTTGTGCTGTCTGTAATAGTAATGATCGCTTTTTGTCAAAAAAAAATTATCCTATTTTACTTAAGAAAAGATATGAAAGGTGAAATTTTCGCTATTGGCCCAGTAATTTAACATGGCCTTTTTAAGTATCATTATGCAGAAGCTGCACTATCTTCCAACATACAGAGAGTTGAAAGTTTGGACACGGCTATTATAAAGCTTTGGGAATTTTGTTCAACAACTACTGTTTTTACGAATTTGGCTTCACGATTTGGTTAGGAAGATAGATAAATTCAATAGACACAAAATATCTGCATTTTAATAAGATATGTTTGAATGAACAATTGCTACCTAATTACGATAAGTGTGTGTTTGTATTTATATTTATAAAGAAATATGTGAGTTTGTTCGCTTGTGTTAATGTTTGTACACACATTTATGAGCTATTCTTTCTTTTTACTTACATATTTAATCCATCATCACTCTCTCTCTCTCTCTCTCTCTCTCTCTCTCAAATATATATATATATATGTGTGTGTCTGCTTGTGTGTGTGTGTGTGTTTGTGTGTGTATGTGTGTGTTTGAGCGCCTGTGTGCGAGTGTCTTTTCTCTTTTTTCCTCACCCACATTCTTTCTCACACTCTATCCCTGCTTCATTTTATCTTTTGCGTTTCTCTTTTCACCTACTGCCCTCACCCTCTTTTATTTCTTCTTCTTCTTTCTCCTTTTAATTTATCTCAACATCTGCCCGATTGCACCGCCATCTGCCTTTATCTACCTTGGCATCTACATCCGAACAAAGTGAGTCGCTAAGATTCGTCAAACGAAGCAACTCCAACCGGAACTTCAACCACCAACTCTCACCTTTTTTTGCACACAACAATGTACACATTACCTTCTCGCATTCGAATTCTTCCTCTCTCCTGATGCACAAATGATTTGAATAGCGCAAAAAAGATAGAATAAATATCGATAATTCAATATTATAATTAAGTGAACGGCTTAGCCTGGTGGTATAATTTGTAAATTCAATAACTTCTTCACCACTACTGCTACCGCCACCACCAGCAACAACAACTACGACAACACATACACAATTGTTTTATTTTGAATTCTTATTATTTGCATCTGTGCAGAAATGATGAAATTATAAATCAACTGAGACGCCGGATGCAAAAATAAAGAATAAAGATATAAAAAAAGTTGTAGCATTGCGATAATTTGCAGTCAGTGTTCATAGGGTTTATCCACTACCATAATTCTTTACTTTAATGACGACCGGATAACGTAATCCTCAAAACGGCTGCTCTAGGTTTAAATCTAATTAAGGGAGATTAATTAATTCGCATCATTAAAGGCAATCAATAAGTCTTGGCTTGCATGTTTCTTCTTTTGCATTTGTAAAATTTTTATCAAGTTTTCAGTTTTTCAAAGATATGACGTGAATTGTCATTAAACATGTCAGTTCTGACCTTCCATTATTGTTATCATCATGCTGGTTTTTATAATTGTGGGCCATTTTCCCATGGATGGGAAATAAAATCTGCTGTATACAAGTCCTAGATGTTCCATACCACGTACTTTGACAATAAAAGGAAATAAAATTTTAAAATTTTATAATTTTAAAATTCAGGCAAATGTTCCTTTCACTTTTGTGCTTGTATTCTATACTCTAAATAACCAAGAGGATGAAAGTTAACAAGTTCATTGCTCCGACTGCAGGATTACAGATGCATTCATTAAATAGGCATGTCCACTGCAAGTAAATTGATAGTAAACTAGTAGAACACACCATTAGCTCTATGGGCTGTGTCCAGTCCATTCCGCTATACTTGTAACCTTGTGTCAGACTAAAAATATGATTACATGTCAAAAGTGAAAATCGTCGAGTCTGATCAGTTATTAAAGCAGGGCTCACTTAGTAATGTCAGAGAGTGAAAGCAAATTGTAGACATCCAATCAAACTATGAGATTGTAATATACAAAGTCAGCACTTCATTCTCAGAAAATTACTAAAAGTAGATAGTAGATGAGCTCAGCTGGAAATATCGTGGGAGGTGGTGACGAAAACTAAATCATAAGGGAGAAAGATTTGACTTTTACCTTTTAGAAAATAAAAAATTTACCATACTACAAAATATAAATAATCCAAAATTATTTTTTGACAGAAGTGAATTAATGGTCACATATAGACGGAAAAACAAATCAATCATTTATTTACTATACATGATATACACTCGGATGATCATGTCTCTTTCAATTCATGACTGACTAAGCAGAGAAGATTTCCCTGCAGAAGTTTGCCATTTCATTTTTGCGGCAAGCAAGTTACTAAGGATTTAGAACTGAATCAGTCCTGCTATTCAACCTTTAAATTGAAGGAGAAGAGATGGATTAATACCTTTCCCAAAGATATTTTCACGCAAGTCCAAACAACGAATCAAATTAGAACTCGATTCTCTGATTTTTCATCCCGGGCCGATATCTATTTCACCACAACGCACATAAACGAATATCTACTAAAAAAAACGTTGAACCAAATAGAATTCAGTAATTGTAACCACTCATCATGTATAGGGTAAAGATTTTCTCCTTATATATATATATATATATATATATATATATATATATATATATATATATTAATGCAGGTTTCATTGAATAATATAGACAAGTTTTGTCTATTAATTTTGTGTAGGATCCGTTCATACCGTCTCATATACTTGATGGTGATGTCGTTGAAAGACAACAAAAAATCACAGTATTTGTTGAATTTTTTATCAGGTCTAAGCTTTCGGCTCACATAAGCCATTATCAAAGAATAAATATTAACACACAGTAAACATAGAACATTTAAGCTATTAACAATAAAGAGAATTGAATTGAAAATATAAGTCCATCCCTACCGTGGCGGATGGCCGAAGACAGTGACAAAATAGTGGTGTTGTGGTCAGGTTTTTCACTCTTGAGGATTTGGATTGCCTCTAGAGTTGACTTTATGCTGTATTTACTCGGAAGGTAGGGTGTGGTCATGGAGTATGTGGTTGAGTTTTGTGTTGTTATCTGATTTGTTAAGTACAACAAAGATGTTAGCCTTGTCAGCTATTTTTACAATTATAATAATCTTGTAATTTAGTGATGCTTTGATAGAGCGTTTCTATTTCAATTTTTTTAGTAAGCTGTTTATACTTACAGTATATATGGCAGTTAGGTCCAAGGTTGAGTAATTCTTTTTGGTGCTTAGTTAGTTCGTGGTTGGAAAGATTTATGAATTTATCGAATTTTTTGGGAAGAGTGATCGTGCCATTGTATAGTGAATTTTTTTGACAATTTTAGCACGGTGTTCAACTTCAGATTTTGCGGTGATTTTGGATAGTCTGAGTATTACTTCTTCTAGTTGGTTTGAGGTAGATATATCTTTCAGTTTGTTGTAGAGGTCATGTTTGTTCTTGTATCATGTGTCAAGATTTTCTTTCGCTATCAAAGCATCACTAAATTACAAGATGAAAAACTTATAACCGTTAAACCCGAACTGAAAGATCTACTTAAGGCTGAGGCAATCAAAGATCGCCATGATAAAAGCAGAAGCTCCTCAAAAATTCTATCGAAACAACTAAAAAGTGCCGCGCACGAACTACGCAACCACCTTCACATAATTGTAAAAAAAGCTGACAAGGCTAACATCTTTGTTGTACTTAACAAATCAGATTACAACACAAAACTCAACCACATACTCCATGACCACACAAAATTTTAAAAAATTAACAAAAACCCGACACACCAACTAAAATCTAAACTTAATAAACTCATCAGTGCCAACAACGCTGATCAGAATTCCTTAAAACTCCCTAAAATTATTGGTGACTATAAACCTGGTTACATATACGGAACCATAAAAACTCATAAACCTAACTATCCTCTCTGCCCTATCATATCCCAAATTCCTACTCCTGTATACCAGTTAAATAAACATATTAACCAGCTTATCACACCCTACCTTCCGAGTAAATACAGCATAAAGTCAACCCTAGAGGCAATCCAAATCCTCAAGAGTGAAAAACCTGACCACAACACCACTATTTTGTCACTGTCTTCGGCCATCCGTCACGGTAGGGATGGACTTATATTTTCAATTCAATTCTCTTTATTGTTAATAGCTTAAATGTTCTATGTTTACTGTGTGTTAATATTTACTCTTTGATAATGGCTTATGTGAGCCGAAAGCTTAGATCTGATAAAAAAATTCAACAAATACTGTGATTTTTTGTTGTCTTTCAACGACATCACCATCAAGTATATGAGACGGTATGAACGGATCCTACACAAAATTAATAGACAAAACTTGTCTATATTATTCAATGAAACCTGCATTAATGAAAAAACGCTGCCAAAATACACACAATATATATATATATATATATATATATATATATATATATATATATATATATATAAAGGAAAAACTGCTAAAAAATTATAAGTTTAAAAATGTATTTTTTTTGACAGTATTTGTTTATTTCTATTATTATATTTGATATTTCAGACCGTCCTCGGCCTTTCATCAGAAACAAATGATTTTAAAATTTAAATTGGAAACGTATTTCGCGAGAGCGTTCGTGGAGAGAGAATGTTTACATCACGTGACGCAGATTTTTTTAATATATTTGTAAACGTAAACCTATCCTTAATAATACTTATAAATTTTGTTTTAGAGAAAAAATTTTTAATTGTATCTAAAAAATGTTTACCTATTGAAATATTTATAAAGATTCAAAACACCTAAGTTCCTATTTAACACTAGCTTGTGTGTATTTAATTTTAAAATCGAGTATTTTTCTTTCTTTCTGCGTGAGTATATATATATATATATATATATATATATATATATATATATATATTTCAAGCTGGGACATAAATTTCTTAAATTAATAGAGAAGCACTTTCCCAAAAATAACCCTCTAAACAAAATCTTTAATAAAAATACCATAAAATTAAGCTATAGCTATTCTAATAATCTAGAAAAAATAATCAAAATGCATAACACGAAAATATTGAAAATACACAGCAAAATCAATCCAACACTAATACAAATCTGTCCCATGACACCAACCTCTGTAACTGTAGAAACCCCAACCAATGCCCCATGGCCAATAAATGTCTGACGAAATCTCTTATATATATGGTTCGATTTCATCCTTAGAAAATTCTAAGGATGAAAAAATATATATTGGGAATACTATGAACGTATTTAAAAAGCGCTTTTACAATCACCTCTCATCCTTCAATAACAAAGAAAAACAAAACATGACATCTCTCTCCAAACACTTTTGGAAATTAAAAAACGAAAATAAAACACCTAAGGTCAAATGGAAAATTCTCAAAAAAGCAAGAACAGCAAAATCTATAAAAGAACCATGCTTTCTTTGCCTTCAAGAAAAAATAGAGATCCTTAAATATATAAATAGTAACAAGCTCTTAAATCAGAGACACGAAACTACAGTAAACTGCAAGCACATTAGGGACTTAACCCTACAATCATGCTAAGAAATACAAAGAGTTCGATTGATATCCTCATTATAAAAGATAAAAAATGCTATAGAAAAAATCGATCCAATAAATCCTTAAAAGAAGGTCTATCACTAAAGCCTACACCAATAACCTTACTTAACACAATAACCTTACTTAAATACAAAAATATTCCGTACTAGAAAAATCAAAATTAAATAAATGGCTCCCAAACTTGAAAAAGAATCAAAATTCATATATTCAAAATCAAGATTAAACATACTACTTCAGAATAATTATATCATACACAAAAATAAACTGTAAGCACACGTAAGATCTAACCCTACAATCACCCCCAAAAAATACTGGGAATTTGAATAAATATTTTTATTATTATAAAAGATTAAAAAAATGCTACAGAAAAATCGATGTAATAAATCCTTAAAATAAGATCTAATGCCCGCAAAAATATCTAAATAAATAAAATATATCAATAATTAAAAGAAATAAATAAGATTCCAAACGATAATTTATAGAAAAAGGAAGATAAAGAGAAAAAAAATTAAAAGAAAAAACCGACCCTCTAAATTTAAAATTAAGATTAAACATACAACTTTATACAAAAAAACTGATAAAACGCTAATTCGCATTTACTTCCCAAAAAATACAAATTTAGATTTCTTGAAATAACTTCGCCTAAATACACTTCTACTCCAAACTTGAGTAAAAGGAAAAAGAAGAAAAGAAAAAAAAGAGAAAGGGGAAAAGAAAGAGAAGAGAAAGAAAAAGAAGGAAGAAAGAGGAGAAGAGGGGTATATATATATATATTTACCGAAAAAATCTAAATTGGAAAGAAAAAACACCCCACCCCTATCACGTCTATGAAAACCTAGACACAGGATCAAAGTAAATACATGAATTAGGTCCACTAACAGCAGACATCAACCAATTAAATGATAGCCGACCATAAAAATGACCACTCAACAGCGATCTCTTAGAAATCCTAACCAAAAGATATACCCAACCGATAAAAAGATAAAACATACATTCCAACAGATTATACCATTAATCAACAATTTCACACTTACACACCAAATTCCTCAAAAGTCTAACGATCAAAACGAGACATTCACTTAATTACCAATAACCCCAACCAACCCCCACGACAACAATGAACCAAATATAAACAGAGAATGATTCCAAACCTTTATTTCCCCTGAGGAAGTGTTTAAATCCAAACACTGAAACAAACATATGATTGTAGGGAAAAGGACATATATAGAAGAAATTATGTACATGTTCTAAAACATAATTTATAATATATATATATATATATATATATATATATATATATATATATATATTTCTCGCAAGGCGGGACCACCACTTGTGCTCATGGGAGTTACAGTTAGAAAAGTTTGGATACAGGGGGACAGGGGGAATTAAAGAAAGAATATTAGATGAACGGGATTCAAGAGGGTAGAAGATGACAACTGACATTGCAGTTAATCTTTTTTGTAACTATCAGAAGAAAGGGAGTTCCACAGGCAGGAGAAAGAAACTGTTCCAGGATGTGCAAGAGCAGTAACTATTCGAGTATGTGCGAGAAAAGTAACTGTTCGAGTCGATGTTTTAAAGGGGATATCGGCTCGGAAACTTACAACAGTCAGTTTTAAATTTGTACCTCACGATTTCGACGCGCATGAAAGTCAAAGTTGTATCGAACGTTGAGAAAAATGCATATTTATTATCACACACACAGAGTATATATATATATATATATATATATATATATATATATATATATATATTGCATGAATTTAGATAGATAGATAGATAGATAGATAGATAGATAGATAGATAGATAGATAGATAGATATTGACTGAATTTCAGTCTTAAAATATTTGTCCTTTTTGAAAATATTGGTAATAATTTGTTTTGTTTTTTATGCGAAGAAACTTCGTCCAGCATAAATTTTTATTTATCAAAATGAAAATTTTGGGCTGTCGAAATATATTTGATTATGACAATATCACATATAACACATCACTCAATAAATCCAGACCCTATCTAATAAAACAACAACTTTTAGGCAAAATTCGACTTTGTTCATCAACATAGTCTCCTTCTAGAGTGTTACACTGATTCCAACGTTTCTCTAACAATTCGATGCTGTTTTTGTAGAAAGATTTTTCTTTGGTCTAAAAGTACGCCTCAGATATCACTTCTTCATTGGAGCCAAATCTCTTTCCCTGGAGCACTCTTTTGAGGTCTGAAAACATCCCAGTAGCCGCTGGGGACCAGATCTGGAGAATAGGGTAGATGCGGAAGCAATTCAAAGTGCAATGAATAAAATACTTTGTGCATCCCAAAATACGGAGGCCAAAACCTTGCTGACTGATGTTTGCGTCTTTGGTCTCTTTGGATGGCTTTCATCTGCTGCTGTCCACACAGCTGACTGTCGATTTGACTCCGAAGTGAAGTCGTGAATTCATGTTTCATCCACTGTCACACATTTTTGCAAACATTCCTTGTTGCGTTGAAATATTTGCAAACAAACACTCTGAATCGTCGACGCGTTGTTGTTTTTGATCGACTGTGAGCAAACACGGCACTCACTTTGAACATAGCTTTCTCATTGACAAATGTTCATGCAAAATGGTGATATACTGTCTTCTGATATGTTCAACTCCTCTGTTATCCCACACAACTTCAATTTACGATTGACTAAATCGAGTTTTAGAATTTTTTGCTGTTTTCTGGAACAACTGCCGATTTTGGTCAACCTGAGCGTTCAGCATTATTTTGTGTCTGTACGTCCGCATTTAAAGTCAGTATACCACCTCTTAACCATTGTCTGCTACGGAGCAGAGTCCGAATATTGAATCAGATCAAGCAGGCGTCCAGTAATACCATAACCCTGTAGCTTGCGTAGAAGGCCAACGTGCCAAACCCTATTAAAAGCCTTGAATATATCCAGGGCAACAGCATTAGCCTCGCCGGACTTATCGAGGGCCTGGTATATGTACTCCGTGATCGTCGTTAGAATATTGGCCGTAGATCTGGCAAAGCGGGAGCTGTACTGGCTGTCTAAGAATATTTTATGGACAGTAAGATGCTGAACTATCTCAACACTGATAATAGCCTCAAACACTTTTCCGAAAATTGGTAAGAGGTTGATAGGGCGATAGTTGGATAGGTCCGAGGGTGGCCCTGAATTCTAAAATACAGAGACCACAGAGGAGGACTTCCAGCAGACAGGAAAACAGGAAACAGAAAGGCAGTAATTATAGAGTTTAGAGAGCACAGAGCAGAGTTCAGGGGCATGTTCTTCACAATAAGGACCAGGATTCCATCACCTCCGCTCAGCTTATAGGGGATCAAGTTTTAATTTTATCTTAGATACCAGAGACAGGGTTATGTAAAAATCTTTCAGTTGAGCCTCAGTTCTACGAGGGAAGTCGGGTACGAGTTCTTCAGGCGAGTCAAATGTAGAGTTTGATGAGAATCTGCGAGCATAGCACTCAGGCTTGTTTATAGATGCCGTGAGGACCTCGAATTTATTGATCAAGGAGGGTATGGGTGATTTGCTGTTGTTCAGCACACAATTGCAGTGCCGCCAATAATCTTTGGAGCCGAACTTGCGGGCACCTATGCTCTCAGCAAACAACAGCTTGCCGTCATTCAGGATCCTCTTACACTCATTACAAACAGAGGCAAATAGGTGCCTATTATAGTCAGATGCATGACTCCAAAATAGCCGGAAGAGGCAGGAGGGAGGAATAAGATTTGGAACAGAACTTTTGATCGGTATGAAGGCATCAATTCTAGCTTTCACGCAGGAAGAGACATCAGAGGCGCAGTCCTCAACTGGGAGACTGAATACTTTTCCTCAAAGGAAGTAGCATAGAAAATTACGAAACGCATACCAGTCAGATCTTTGGTATCAGTAGGAGATCATGTTGGCAAGAGGTTCCTGGGGTGGGGGGAGTAAGAGTGGTGAGATGTGTTAATAGAAAGCATGATCGGAGTTACCGAGGAGGCAAAGCTGCGAGACTTGGCAGGAGTCAGATACAGAGGTGAAGCAGAGATCTAGTAGAGAGGCGTGTCCTGAAGGTATACTAGGAAAGCGAGTGAGGAAATCCACCACTTGCTTAAGAAATTAAGAAATAGAAAAGTTCATAGCATGAATGCCAGCTGAATCAGTGATAGAAACTTTTAGCCACTTGGCATGATGTGCATTAAGATCTCCGAACACAAATATGTTGGCGAATGGGTGGAAAGAAGTAGCCTTATCTATATTATCAGGGATACTGTCTAGTGGAGAGCAGTCAGGAAAGGAAGAGGAACGGTACAGAAAGAAAAGATAGCTAAGAAGTGACAGAGGAAGACACGTGTATGGGATACGAGAGATGTCACCTTAGCTAGAGAGAGGTGTTCACTGATGTAAACTTCCAGCCCATTCATATGAACAGTGGAGTCCTTCCTTAAGAGGGGAAGGTATCCAGAGATCCAGAAATCAGAGGAGAGAATTGAGGGTTTGAGATTAGTCTCACAAAGCGCTATGATGTCCGAGGACTTTTTGTGGAGGAAAGATTCAACGCTACAGAAGTTGGTACGAATATCCCGGATGTTAGTGAAGGAAATGTAAGAGGTTTAGATGATTTTACTTTGCTGTGGCGCAGGCAGTAGCATCTAGTCAATGTTTAAAATTTTTTTTTTTATTGTTTTCTATTCTTTTTCTAATTTTTCCCAATTACCAACATTGTTATTAGTCAATAACTTTACAATATCACTTTACTATTTTTATGTCATATCTTTCTTACAACGCAACTTTACAAATATGAAATGCAAAATAAATATCGGTAACTCTATTATATTTATTTACACTGATGAACAACCTTCGAGTTACATCATAAAATATCACACCATCAAATACATGTAAATATCGCTAACAGAAATTGATAAACTGAAATTCATGTAAAATATTTCTCATATAAATATATTCGAAAAACTATCCTGAGAATGGTTGTTTAGCATCAAATTTTATTCTGAAAACATTAGCTTGCATAATAAAATCTGATATCATATCCTGTGGAACGTGTTCGACACTTTACAGATATCTCAGATTTGTGACCTTATGCTAGTATAAGCTGAGTAAACACCATAAAGTAGCCAAGGGGAATAAATCGTCTTTAATTAATTGCCGATATTTGTTTTTTAATCTAAATATTCGGAGTAGAAGAAGAAGAAGGAGTTAGTTGTTTGTATGATTTGATTATCCAATCTGTAAACAAGTCATACGTGTTTTGTGGCTGCTCAGATTCAGATACCCGAGTTTTCGAGAGACTCTAAAAGCAAATTAATGAGAGGCAAAATCCATGGCATTGATTTTCATTAATTGTTAATTACGTTGGGTCATAAAATATGGAACATAAAAATAACAATCAGCAGGTGACCTCAAGAGAAAGGTGAGCAATGTCGATGATTAGTATATTTCGCAAATATTTATAAAAATTTGAAATAGCCTTGTAAATAGTGCGTGGTAAGTATATATATATATATATATATATATATATATATATATCGATGAAATGTCACAGTAGAATCTTGATCTGAAATTTTTACTGTAGTCGCATAATAGATAAATGAAATGAGCAAAAATGTGTTAATTGCCATTTATTTTAGTTGATGACTGAATAATTAAAATTTACTTTGTTCGTCGTTTCAAGGGGAGATTCAGTAGAATGTAGTTAATCTACGTCACGTCTCTTGCCCACTTTGCTTTCGTTAAAATTAAAAGTTGTTTTTATTTATTTATATATTTATTTATTTACGAATTTCCCATCGTGACCATCTTATAGATTTGCAGTATTCCTGGGAATTTTAATGAAATATTTTTTAAGATTAATGTAATCCCTATTAATCTCTATATGTAAAAGACCTACACATTGACTGTCTTATCATTTACTATTTTCTCTTATGTAAATTTATGCTATATGCATTGACATGAAAAAATTATGTTGGAAAAATATTACATAAAATGTGCTTTTTTATCATTATGCGTAGAATACATATATATATATATATGTGTGTGTGTGTGTGTGTGTGTGTGTGTATATATATATATATATATATAAATATATAGATATATATCTATATAGCACTATGCTATATAGATATAGATAAAAGTATGCAAGTACGCGGTACTCATTTAAAAGCGCTCAATATCAGTGATACAGCTAATATATATATATATATATATATATATATATATATATATATATATTCTAAACATATACAAAAATTTTCCAACATTTGGATAATTTTCTATTAAGATGGGTCTAAGCTTCCGGCTCACATGAGCCATTTTCATAGAGGTTACATGGACGTTAACATAAAAATATCTACCATCAAAGACGATTTTATTTTTTGTTGACATAAAACATTGCTAAACAACGATAGCAGTTATCAAATAGCAAACGCAGTTCGTAAACTTGAAATGCTGTTCTATGACGTCACACCGCGTGAGAGCGCGAAATGTTAACAGAACCATATATTTAAATGCAATGTAAAATGCAGATTTAAACGTGATTTAAACGTGATTTTATTAAGTGAGTGTTGTTTGGATTTAATGTAGATGGCCTCCAATATCTGAAGGTTCTTTTTACTGTGTGTATGAGTAAAGATTATTGTTGACTAAAATCTGTCTGATATTATCTACATGGCTATGTTTTTCTAAGAAATGTTGTTTAATTGTAATTTGATCAGAAAGGTGACAGGTAAGTCTACGGGAGAGCGTGGTTGTAGTAAACCCATTATATGTAGTGGGTTTATTATTAGTACCAGAGGTACAATCTCTGAACGGTCATGTAAACTGATACAATCATATATATATATATATATATATATATATATATATATATATATATATGATGTCTAACAGTACTAATGAGCTGTGATACAGCGAAACAGAACTGTTTGCGAATGACTATATATATATATATATATATATATATATATATGGTCCATAAAAGAATAGCACACTACACAAAAAAATTCATGTTTCAGAATAAAACTTTTCCTCTTCATGTGAAATGCTAAAATTAATGGTGAAAACGATTTGTTTTTGAAAATATAAGATGAATTTCTGGTTATTTAGAAAATTATGGAGTAGTAGTTAGAGAAAATGCAATAGGTGTATCCAAACATTTCAATCAGCATATAGAATTATGTAACCATGGAGATTTAAACATTTAGGTTACGAAAGGGACGGGATGGCATAGATCTAGACGTGTCACTTTTTTAATTTAGTCTGGGTTATATACACAGTAGGAGCTTAGATTTATTAAAGGGTAGACAGTAATTTTAATCAGAAGGTTGGATTTATGGGTTTTTAATCTACGTGTTCTTTCACTTTTCTGTAATATATATATATATATATATATATATATATATATATATATGAGAGGAAGTAAATGAACAGATAGATTAAAAACCTATCGTTTCGTTGCATTATAAAAAGTGGTCAATACAGAGTAGAACTTAACATTGTAATTTTCTTATTACAACAGTTTATAAAAGCATTATATCAGTACACAAAAATTCCATGTTTCAGAACATTATTCCTCTTCTCCAGGTCATATCTCCAAAACAAATGGTGAAAATGATTTATTTTAAAAAATATAAAATGAATTCATGGTTATTCAGAAAATTAAGGAGGAGTGGTTGGAAGAATTTAAACAATATTATTATCGGTGTCTGCATTACGCAATCAAAAGTGAGAATTTGATTGAACTATGAAATTGAACTTTTACGTCGCATGAAGAAGAAAGCCTTTAACAAATGATCAACGCAAGATGGGTATAAAAGCGCAAGCATGACGGAATGAGTTAAATTTAATAGGCAATTAAAATTTATTTTATGACGGCGTTTAAAAATGATTTCATTTCTCTGATTCAATAATTAGCTAGTTTCTTTAAATTTGATAATTCTAATGTTTTCGTCTAAGCATAACTTACATCTATTTCTGAACCTGTTGTGGGCTTGAGATTTACCTATAATCTTCCATTCAATCTGTGGGGAGAGATTTGATTTTAATTCCCAGAAATGTATAGAAAGACCTATTTTATATGTGGTTTAATGAAAATTGGTTATGGTTATATAGACGCTTTTTCCAGGGCTCGGCGGAAATTCCTATGTATACTTTTTTTACTTCTTTGATCATATTGCTCTGAATAATATCCATTGATTTCTCTATACAGATCTGTTGCTTAATATTATATATTAAATAGATTTTTGGGGGTTATCCTTGCCATTCACGAACTTGGCATCACAATCCATATATATATATATATATATATATATATATATATATATATATATATCGGAATTAATTTAGAGTATTTTTCCATCACTTTTGTTAGTATCCCACACTGTGATAATAGATCTGCCAAGAGTGGTGCAATGATGCAAGATCCAGGGCAAAAATTTACTGTAGATGACCTTGAGAACTAGACATTTTCATCGTAGTGAATTATTTTTTCCGTTGATCAGAATAGCATTTAATATGTAACAATTGTGGTCAGTCTCGTTATGGTGGGCAACCGATGCATTTGATGTATTGTTTTGTATAATGCCCCTTTTGTGTTCATATAATCTTCTATTTAGATTCCTTAACGTTTCTCCTATGTATTTCTGTGACAATTATTACAGGCGATAAAGGGTTTTAAAAGTTTTGTTTTGCTTAGTATTGAATAAGTCTTTTATTATTTTGGATGTAGTATCAAACAATTTTATGTTGAGTTGAAATAGATTATATTCAATTATAGATGTGATAGTGTTAGTTGGTAAGTTGGTAAGATAATATATTTTTTGATTCATTGGGTTTGTCAGGAGATAACTTTTTTTAATGATTTATAGACCTTTTGTTTCGCATTGATTATAAAACAATTAGGATAGTGGAGGAGTTTGAAATTGTTTTCAGTGTATTTCTCTTTTTCGTGTAAATAATGAGAGCTACGGATGTGCGTCGTGGTCTGGCAACCAGTCTACCGCAGAAAGCAATGGCAACCTGCTTCGGGATAATCTTCTGTGCAGTCAGTCTTGTCTCTTTCGAGACATGATTGCCCAAAGTGTGTATCACGTATGGCACTTGACTGAGAGAATGTTGGCTACATATTCTAAGTGCTCTTAAGTAGAATTCTATGCCGGAATATATTTGGTTGTTACAAATTTATTGAGTTGTTTTTGTTGGCTGATTTCCAGTGGACACCAAGTTTTAAAATGTTTTAACGCTGTGGAGCTTGATATCTAGGTAGGGCAAGGAATTGTATTCTTCTATTTCGTATGTAAATTCTAGTGGGTGTTCGATTTTGATTAGTTGATCTACTAGCTCAAGTATATCACAAGGATATATAAGTAGAGTATCATAAATATAACGGGAGTATGTTGATTGTTTGGGTAAAATGTTTTGGAAAGAACCTGATTCAAGAAGATACATGCGATAAAATAACATTCATCCTCAAAAATGTAGCCGGAAGCGCTCGGATAAACAAAACATTTGGACAATTTTTATATAATCTGTATACTCAAAAGAAAGAAATAATAAGATAACATAAAATATTAACCATCATACCTTGCCTGTTATTTTTAAGAAAACCTGCATAAAAGAGAGATTGCTACGCAAATATATATAGTCAGTCGCAGACAGATCTGTTTCGCAGCTCATCAGTACGGTTTTACAGCCTTTTACCCAGGATTGAAACCCGACCGAATTGGCATCAGTCGACGATTCTACCTCTGAGCTACGGGCGCTCGGTAGGAGGTGGCAGACTTTTTAGCGTGTATATTATCATTATACACGCCCATTAGGTGAGAGTGTTCTAATTCATTGCTGAATAAACGATGCATAGATGCCAGAGAAGCTACTGTTTTTCAAAGGGTGTCAGAACTTATATATATATATATATATATACATTTCCTTCCGAGTCCCAACCAGAAATGTAAGATCAGAAATGACATCATAATAGTTTTCATTGAGCGTTTTCGTAAAAGAAACAATAGAAAACCTATGATCGAACACGTTTTACATATATAAATCCCTTCGTAAGGTGCGAGCTTTACTTTTGAGTACAATTTCTTTTTCTATTTCTATGGCTTCAATGAGTCGAATTTTCATTCAAACCGACGGCTCGAAATACAACTGAAATTATTGATGTGCCACATTTTTTAGATTTACACTTGCCTTCTGAGATTTTTGAACATCTTCAAAGATACAGTACAGGCTGCAGGAACAGTCTTGTTATTAAGAAAAAACAATTTGATTGTTCTTTTTTATGTATTGTAAAGTCCCATAAAATTCTTACAGATCCTATCTCCACAACCTGGTTTGAGTGATGTTCATACCAATTTCTTGAAGTTTACTTCGCGTAAAAATTGCATATTTTCCAGTGCAGATATTGAACCACTTTGTAATGCTGGGTTTTGCATTCACTGAGTGCTAATGCTGTGCAACCTGATACAAGATGGCTAATTGTTTCTGAATATTTATCACAAAATTTGCATTTCGGGTCAATACAATTGTTCCATGTGTATGCTTGATAATTTCTAGTTAGCAATCATTGATCCTGTGCAGGAAGAATAAAACCTTCGGTTTCAGCTTTTAACCCTGCCCTACATAACCCCTGATGGGTACAGAATTTTGTCTACATCGACTTGTTTGGTATAGACAGAGTATTGTCTCAAAAAAGGTTTATCTTGCCATTGTTTCTGCGTTTGGTCTGTTGATTTTCTTTTACTTTTTTTTAGACGCTTTGCCGTTGTAGTAGTTGTATTAAATTCTACTTTTGAATTTTTGGCTTCCTTTATTACTGAATAAAGTTTTTTTCTTTTATGTTCTTTGACGCAGATCTACTTGAACTAATCTCATCCTCCAATGAATTTGAATACATACAGACGATCAACATTAGCCTTAGAATGATGAAAGCGGTGGCAAGTTCATTTTTTTCTCTTTTTAGCTTCTATTCTCTTCATGTCAGCTGTGGTCCAGTTAAGGATTTTTAAACTTTATTGCACCACAGAAGCAGCCAAAGTGTTATGGCTGATATTCTGGTTTGTAAATTCAACTCGGTATTTAACACCAGACGCAAACACCTGTAGTATTCTTTTCTTGCTTTCTCTTTCATTTGGGTTTGCTGAATTCCATCTTCTTCGCTGATTCCAAGATATTTGTAGGCTTTCTTCTTGTTCCAGTTCCCTAATCTTTGTGACAAACTCTAGATCTATTGAGTGTGTTTCTGAAATTCTCCTTTCTTAAATGTTACTTTTGCTCATTTATCTAATCCGAAATCCATACCGATGTCATCACTGAAACATTTTACCGTATTGTAGATACCCTTCAGCTTAATGTTGTTTTTGGCAAATAGTTTGATATCATCCTTGTAGAACAGGTGATCAAATACTTGTTTAATTTTTATCTACAGTTATTACTGTTTAGTTCATTCAAAAGAGTGTCACTGACAAATAGAACAGAAGGGGCGACAAATAGTCTCCTTGAAATATTCCTCAGGTGATTGAATGTGGCAGTACCTCTGATGTTATTTGTTATAATATAGCTTTTCACAATCTCATACTATATTTGAGGAAATTTACTATCACCGAGGAGACCTTTTACATTTCTAAAGTCTCAAGGATCCAAGAGTGTGCCAGACTATCAAAGAATTTACGGTAAACAACCCAGGATCTGTTGAGGTTTCTACCTTTTTCTTGAAATTTTTTAGAATAATTTTATTTATCAATAGTTGATCTTTGTAACCATATGAACCTCTTCGACATTCCTTTTATTTCAGGGCAAGGATGTTGTTTTCATTAAGAAAAGAGTTAGTATAATACACCAGGACAGACGAGATCAAATTCTGTGTAGTGAATAGACATAACTATATTGAATCATCTGTTTTGACTGTGTTTTATCTTTTTTCTTGCAACTTTGGAGATCATTTTATTTGTAAAAACAGTTGATCTTTGTAAATCTGTGAAACTCTTCGACATCCATTCTATTCTACAAATCGTCTGGACTGACGTGATCGATTTATATGTGGTGGACAGACATTTTATTGGACTATAATATTTTTTAATTATTTTTCACCCGTTTTTGGCAGAATATGTCTAATACCTCCGTGATGCATTTTGATATTCCCTTGGGATTATTGATTAGCATTGATAAAGTTTACGAAAGATTTTTATGGACTGATAACAGATGATAGGACCAAAATTTGATTACCTTGTCATTTCCGGGGGGGGTCCATTTTGGGGATTTTGTTAGATCTTGCCTAACATTAATCTTGGTTATATTTTATTTTTATTTCTGTACAGGTTTTTTTTTCATTCTATCTTGTTTGTTGCACAACATGCTTATTGAACTTCGTCATACGAATTTTTGAAAGTCAGTCTCTTTCTGACATTTGTGTTCGTGTTACTTTGCTGATTATTTAAAAGATGTGGTTTTTGGCTTCAGTGATTTTAACTTCGTTGTTTTCAAGGAATTCTGTTCTAATGTCTTTTGACTCATCTTCATCGGTGACAGAATCTGAATAAGTGCAATTGTTTATGTCGCAGTTAGATTCTTCCGTTTTATTTCCTTAGAGATTATTGTTTCACATCTCATTTATTTTTGTTTGTACCTCATCCTTTGTCAAATTATCTGTTTGCCTGATTTTGAGGTGGGGTTATGTCTGATTGTCTGATTGCTTTATATTTAGTTTTATTTTATCTACTTTTGTATTTGAGAGTCTTATTTTGCATGATGTCCCTGTAGACATTGTCAAGTATATATGGGTTGAGATAGGGTTTTATTTTAGTTCCTACCATATCTCTTCATATGTTGTATGTCTAAGCGGTGATATTCTGTTGTGGATTTTCAAGTTCAATGAAAAAAGATGCCATGACTTGTTTATACTCTTTACGGTCCTGCTTCGTTTGCTTTCTTTTAATTATATGATTTGACATTAAGTCACCAGGCCTAATGTTAACGTTAACTCGGTTTTGGTGACCAGGTGTCTCATTGTTGATGAAAGAGGTTTGTTTTAGTGACAGATTTTTACCCAAGATTGGTTCGGCTCTAAGGGACGTGGTTCTTGCTTACTTGGGTTCGTGTTCTCCTGATCCTGCACGTGTTTTTGTTCGGAAACTTTAGGATTTTTTTTTTACTTTTTATCTTTAACCAACAAGAGTTAATTTTATTCAAGATACCACCCGAGGATGACTGTCAACCAAATCTAAATAGCTGTCCAGTGTTGATGGAGTTTTCATCTAGTGCCTGTCTTACGGCAAATTACAATGGTACTAACTATAACTCCTAAATTTTAACTTAATATGTTGAAATATCTATTATCAAATGAAAAGTGAGAGTGGAATTAAGATTGAACTCATCACATTTTGTAAAATTTATTATTATTACTACTACTACTACTACTTCTACTACTACTATTATTAACCTTGACATCAAGATTATCAAATTTCAATTTTAAATTGTTTGACCATTTTGAATACCATATTTATTATAAAATATATTTAGTTTAAGTAGAGAAAAATGTCAAGAGTTGTTGCCAATCAAAAAGGAAAATTTGCTTACCGAACGCAGATATTAAATTTCAAATTCCTTCAGTTTATGTATACATTTGTGTGTGCTCATTTATATCTTAATTTAATGACAGACCTAAAAATATTATACAATTTTTTATTAAGATGCTTTAAAAACAATCCAATAACGTTTTTCTTGTCTCCAAAATTATAACTTTTTTGCTCAATTTCAACAATGTATTGGTTTTTTAAACTGAATAAGAGTGGAATATATTTTCTAAATCTCTTTTTATAACTCAGGGAAATTGAGTGTGTCTATGTGTTGTATTCTGTACTTGCAAGTACATTAAATGGCAAAAGCATAAGTAAATCACTCACACACATTCACACACACAACAGATATACACATATACGTTATGTACGTATAAGCACAGTGGCATGCAGACAATGTAACGAACAGAAGATGCAATATTAGAAGATGTCATATTAATTTAAGATTACCCTTCCTGCGATAAAATATATTTTATTTCTTCGGATTGTTTCTTTTGCATAATAATAGTTTCGAGTATTTTCCATATTTCTTTGTGACAAGTGTTATATAATACTGTGTGACAAGTGCTATATAATACTTTGTAACAAGTGTTATATAATACTTTGTGACAAGTGCTATATAATACTTTGTGACAAGTGCTATATAATACTTTTTGACAAGTGCTATATAATACTTTGTGACAAGTGCTATATAATACTTTTTGACAAGTGCTATATAATACTTTGTGACAAGTGTTATATAATACTTTGTGACAAGTGCTATATAATACTTTGTGAACAAGTGCTATATAATACTTTTTGACAAGTGCTATATAATACTTTTTGACAAGTGCTATATAATACTTTTTGTGACAAGTGCTATATAATACTTTTTGTGACAAGTGCTATATAATACTTTTTGACAAGTGCTATATAATACTTTTTGACAAGTGCTATATAATACTTTTTGACAAGTGCTATATAATACTTTGTGACAAGTGCTATATAATACTTTTTGACAAGTGCTATATAATACTTCGGCATTATTTACTAATAGTTGTGTTATTATGATAGTTGTTTACTGATATGTGCACTGACAAAATAAAAACTGATATGTGCTAAGTTACGATAAGCGACAATTTAACCAACGAAAAAATGGGATGCCAGTCGGTTTGATTTAACAAAACATTTTTAAAAAGTGCGTGCATTTATGTGTGTGTGTGTGTGTGTGTGTGTGTGTGTGTGTGTGTGTGTTTCGTTCATTTATATAATTGTAATACATGTCAATTGTAACTGAAAACATTTAATATATTTATTAATCGAAAACTATTTGTAAAATTTAAAATCCACAAATATCACGCATATTATCATGTAAAATCGAAGACATTCCTAAATTCACTGCTCAAATACTGCAACCTATTGAACAAATAACGCTTTGTCACTCACTAGAATGTTATGATAGAAAGTTGTAAATTTTAAGCAAAACTACAAGTGAATAAATTAAACATAGACAATAAAAATCATAATTTCTAAGTACCTTACTGTTAAATTCTTAAATATAAAAATAAAAATTATTTTCTATAATTATCGAAGCCTTAGTTTGATATAAAATAACATTCAATACGTTCACGAATTGTCTGTGAGCAGCGTACTCTAGCAATAAGAATTAACTTGCAAATATTAACAGTGTGCGCACAATGAGAAACTGCTATTTTGAGGAAGAGTATCATATTGCGTACAAATTCCATAGCGATTATTATTGAACAGAATTTACCCAATTTTAATATAAAGTATAAAAGTAATAAGAGATTACAAAGAAAACAAATTAATAACATTCAATCTGGAATAGGGATATGCAAAACAGCTTTCTTTAGATTTCCCTATGAAATAAAATGGCGAGACATTTGAGAATTTAAATAAATGATTTTATGAAAATCAAATGGATCTTTTAAAAAAATGTACTCAAGTTCATCGTAAAAGTTATGAATATAATTTTAACTTTTGTAAAATAAGTGGGCTTCCGATTAAATAAATTTATTACGGAGAAAATGCATTGAAAGTGCAGCAATTTGGAAATCTTCAACGATAACTTTACTTCGATAATCATACAACATCTATTCTTCCCTCATAAAATTATTATTGATAGAAAAAAGAATAACAATGAAAATAAAATTTATTATTGATACAATGTGAGATATCAAAAAAAATTACAATGAAAATAAAATGATAAAAAAACTGGATAACTTTAATATTTAGGCAATTTGAAAATCAAAGATTTCACCTAAGCGTTAAGTATTTGCCACATGTGGGTACCAAACTGATCCTTTTGATAAAAAATGAGGTTTCTATTTCCTGATGAAGTAAATTTCAAGAGATTATGAAATAACCAGTGAGGCATGGGGAACGTTAAATAACAGGAAAAAACGTCATTTTATACATTGCTTATATGTATATAAGATCGCTTGAGACGTGAAACTGTGTCACCATACTGTTGATTTCCAACGTCCACACTGTCTCTATCTACAAACGATCTATCGTCGATTTTGAGTAAGTTACCTCATAATTATAGAAAATTTGAATCAATATATATTATCATTATTATTATATATTATTAAATACGACATACAAGGAATAGGTGATAATTTCTGAATGGTTTGTTCTTTTTCTTTTCGTACAAAGAAACAAATGAATGGTTGATTTAAAACTACACAAAAAATTGTCTATAGCTTCACCGTCGTTGTTATCTATTCGAGGATTATCCGATCACACTGAGGAACAAAACATTCTTATTTTTAGGGAAAGATGAGATGACGAACTAAAACTAACGTGGTTTTGGTATTTCTGTTGACGAGATGGCTTCAAAATTTTACAGCAGATGTCATTGCAAAAATCAAGGAAAGCCATTGGTTATAATATCAACCTCTCCTGCCTCCCATAAGCATGGACCAAGCGAGTTTCCCTGAGAGCAATATACTGCGCCTCCTCGGTCTTACCCTATCTTCCGAACTCAAGTAGAACCATTACATTGAGTCAATAGCTAAATCCACTGCTAGGAAGGTTTGATCACTGTGTCAGACAGGATGTTTTTTCCGACTGAATCCATCTTGCATATATACAAATCAACCATTCGTCCGTACATGGAATACTGCTATTATATATGGTCAGGTACCCCCGCTGTTCATCTCAGTGTTCTCGACAGGCTCCAAAGGAGAATCAGTAATGTGATAGGTGGCTTGGCTTGGCTTGGCGGCTCGACTCCAGCTACTTTCTCACCGACGGGATATGGCCTCCGTCTGTCTGTTCTATAAATATTTTCATGGCTTCTGCTCCGACGAACTTAAGTCACTGGTGCCCCTGCCACATGAGTTTACTCGTGAAACCAGACTGGCAGTGGAATGCCTTGCTTGGGGCTTATATATATATATATATATATATATATATATATATATATATACATATATATAGGCTGTATTTCGATCTTTGCCATTTTCAAGGGTATTTGTGCGTAAGTGAATTTTAAGTGGCTAACTAGAATTGTAACTCGGCTTTCAGTTTAATTCGGAACCATTATCCATTACACAACCCGCACATTCTTGCTTAGATGATATTGTATTTCCAAGCCGTCACTCAACTACGTACTAACCAGTATCGACGTTGCTTAGCTTCAGTCATCTTACGGGAATCACTATCTAATTGCTTCTAAGCTACAATAGATGCTAAAAGATTGAATATATTCTCAATTCTTCCAAAGAAGCAGTTTGATTTATAGCCGTTATTGAAACGTTTCAATATGTCAAACCCTATCTGAAGTTATTAAGAAATTAGGGAGGTTAAATACGTGAAATATTGGTCGTCAATAGTGCAGTCTGACTTTCTAAGAAAATCAGTTTTCTAATAATTGGTTGTTTGTTTCTTTTTGATCAGTGGTATATAAATCTATCTACCTTTGCAACTGTCATCACACCTGTATTCCCATCCTTCTTTTGCTTCTTTCTCTGACACCTCCCGTAACTGGTTCCTCTTTTGCTTTACTCTCCTCCTATCTAATCTTTTTCTCTTATGTAGCCTCCCTGCACATCAGGTGAAACGGTTAAAAAAATTAACTAAAAATTAACTCTAACAGTTTCTTTTTAATGAATTATTGAAAATATTCAAAACACCATTTCATAGACTAAAAATATCTTAATTAATTTGTATATTTTATTTTTCATAATAATACATATATAAAAATATGCACATATATACTGGCATAAATAGCGTAACATTTTTACTGTTCATATTAACAAAATTTATATAATTCATGCAAACCTTTATTTGCAAAGTTATTTAAAATTTGTGCCACTGTGCAGGCACAATCATTTTCAGTGTGTTTACTTAATTCTTTTTAATCTAATTTATTCTTAAAATAGTTTCTACTTCTTCAGCCTCTTGTTTTCCATATATAGGGGGCTGAGAACCCTTGCATAAAACTATGATAGATAGATAGATAGATAGATAGATAGATAGATAGATAGATAGATAGATAGATAGATAAACACAGAAAAAACGTCTATGCTTTCATTAGAATTTGTATACGGTGTGTGGTATAAAGTGATGATTAATAAAATGGTATCGACATTATTAGTGAGTCCCATCTCATAAATTAATAATGAGTTCAATAGACTCTAAGCTACCTTGGACCTATATCAAAAAAATTTAGATCTTTGTAAATACCAATTTATCCAACATACAAAAGTTTTATACTTTGAAAAGGCGAGAACTCTTGATAAAAATCAGACATTATAATTACATATTTGCGCCGGTGTCAAGTAATTTAGGAAAATAAAAAGCACTTTTGTGTGAAAAATGTGTCGAGTATAAAAACGTAAAAAGAAAACAAAAATTAGGTATGTAGAATTACAAGTTTCATATTAAATCTGGAATTTTCCAATCAAAATTTCAATTCATCGCATTGTTAACAGCGACATAACGAGATTCACGCTTTTAATTGTATAAATACCAACGAGAATTTCCAGCACAAAAATTAAAAACAAACAACAAATGAATCAATCAAAAAATAAGAAAGATTGCGTTAATAGATGAAAATGCAAATATTCATTTCGATGAATGTTGTAAATACAAAAAAAAACTTGAATGCATGGATATTTTAATTATGCCGATATATACATGTATGCTACATAATAAACCTTCAGATTCATAGATATATATGTGTGTATGTGTGTGTGTATGTAAATTTTCATACACACACACACATATATATACGTATATATATATATATATATAATATATACCATTGGTGCTGAAAAGTTATCGGCCTAATCATTTACATAAATTTGAACAAATGACCAAACAGCTTAACTTTTTGAGGAAGGCTCTTTGGCCAGGCTGAGAACTCTTCAATATCTCCTCGTAGACGAGATGTGACCCAACATGAAGTGGAATTTGACAGTGAAAGGAATCTTAATTAAAAATTTCCACGTAGTTTGCTCCGTCACCTTTAAAATAATTCCACTGAACAATGCAGCCAACCCAAAACAGTACCTACAAAAGTACATATATATATATATATATATATATATATATATATATATATAATTTCAGTAAATATATCTTGACAGATCAGCAACCATGTGACGGAGCTATCAGATTGTACTGTAAAGATCATCATAACTGTGTTGCCATATTTGGTTCCTTATTTTTGGTGTCTTGATAGAAAAAAATCAGCTGCAACCATTGGCACTCGCCCAGCTTTTTTACCTAAAGAATATTCACTAAAAACGTGAGGAAATAATTCAATGTTCTTCATTACAGAACAGCTGAGCTCCATTAAAAATTTTACGTAAACGCCCAACTTAAATTTTTCAGCCATCGTAAAGATCGTGAAGTTATTACGCGAAGTTTTGTAACATTGTGTTAGAATTTAGTGTTACAAAACTTCGCGTAATAACTCAAGAGCACAATAAAAGGCCTGTTAGCAGACTGGATACCAATAAGGAGCCGACTTAACTAATATCAAAGTAATGTATAAACCGTAGATGTGAGCGAGTGCATTTTCCATTGCTACTAGTGCTGTCCAAATACTGATTTCAAAGCATGCAAGACGTGTTCACTTAAAAGACGAACACCAACATTTCACTAATCATTTCTTTTCTTTTTTATGTTTTTTGCTGGTTTTCGGTTTTTTTTTTAATTTTTGCGAAATTACGCTAAGATTAATATATATCTAGTCACTTCACCAGTATGTATAGAACGGCTCGTATAAATATAGACCTTTTGTCTTCACTGATTATTACAAAAAGTGCCGACATATTTTCAGAGATCTCTCTTCCGACATTCATCAGTTATAAACATGTACGTAAAATATTGCGTACACGCCTACTTACCGCTTGGAGAAATGTGTGAACTCAGATATTAGCAAAACGAATTTGTACATAAGAAAAATAACTGTGCATATTCACACTGTGTACGTTGTTGGCTAAAATATAATATGAAAAGAATGTATCTTCGAAAATAATGTAACACATTACGAGGCTAAAAATATGCTCGAGCTTCAGCTGGTTGTAATTATAATTATATGGAGAAATGAATCGAATGTGTTCATCATTGAAATACGCGCCCTGCAATACTCATGTTGCATATATATATATATATATATATATATATATATATGGGGGGGTTGGTTGGAGGTTTATAAATATAGGTATTCTTATAGGTGCGTAAATATATTGATATTAAAGGAAAGAGGTTATTGTGTAGCACACAGGTATCTGTGATTAGAAGTTTTACGAAATCCACATAATTATTAGGTATCAAGGAATATATTTTACAGAACTTCTTAATACAATCGTTTTTAGGAAATAATAATGAACTACAAACGATACCTTGATGGAGAAAAAGGTGAAACTTTAAACTAGTGTGTGATGGATGAATTGTTGTCTCAATTATGAAAAATGAAAATAACTATGACATTTAATTTTAACAGATATATTTACCAAAATTACACAAAACTATCTTAAATTCCTTCAATAAAATTGCCATTGGCTTCAACCACGGCCGCCAGACAATTTTGGAAACTCCAGCAACTCTTCTGGACGGTCTCCTTGTTTAAGTTGGTAAATTCTGCCAAAACCCTTATCTTCAGTTCATCTTAGCCGGAGACCAACAGAACTCCTTGGTTACAAGAAGTTTTGTTGGTCTCTCGCTCAATTGCAACCCACACATAATAATCAAGAGGTGTGCAAGTCTTGTTAGTTAGGTGACTAAATGTAAAGGGTGATGTGGTCGCAGAAATGTGTCTGACAGCCATGACTGGGTTCTCCTGCTTGTATGACATAATGCAGAGTTGTGTTACCAGATACAGAATCTTCCAGTAGCCACACTCTTGATCAAGGGTAGCACTACCTCCTCAACGTACTTGTAGGTCTGTGGTTCTGTGAGAAGATGAATGGAGGTATAACGTCAATATCACTAGTGATCACTTCAAACAAAATGATGTTGAGTAGATATATCACCAAACTTTTTCCGAATACTCTGCACTGTCCTAAGATTGACACCCAAACACTCTTAAATGTTCCCATTGGAGATTCCAACACAGTACAAGCATGCTGTTTTTAAATTTTTGGCACAGTGAATTGCGTCATAGTGCACTTTTTTCTTTTTTCTTTTTTTTTTTTTTCTCACAGACAGTAGTCAACTAACACTACTATAATGGCCAGTCGACAAAATCAAAAACAACGCGCATGCGCGAAAGTAAAAATATATAATGACGACAATTTACCCATTGCTTCCTCTCCCCCCTTCTCTCTCTCTCTCTCTCTCTCTCTCTCTCTCTATATATATATATATATATATATATATATATATATATATCTGTGAATATATCTTTGAACATGTCTCGAAAAACCCACCGAGTATAAACGCGGAGGGGAAAAAAATGGAAACAAAAAAAGAAACGAACTAAGTACTTGGACATTACTCAAAGTACTAGTCAAAAGAAAAAAAGACCGAGACGAGGAACCTAACACGTAAAGCGCTCAATACAATAGCAGACCAAATAAATAAGTAAGTAGCTAACCTAGAGCCAACGAACCTACCTAGGTTTCACCTAATGGATCATCAGGGCAAATTGGCTAATTAGGCTGAAGTAAGGCGGTAGTATATAAGACACTCCGTAACTACGTGACTAAAAATAGAAGACACCAAACACTCTAGACAGAAGGTAACATTTTATTCACAAAAAAAAGGGTTAATGATAATAATAATAAATGCTAAACATACGATATAATTTAATTTAATAGCCAATTTTTACTATGTTTACATTTGTTTAAAATTTCGGATTCGGAATTGAGTAAGTTATGTGCGGATTCAAACATAGCTATGGCTAACTTCTCCTCCCCACACAATTTACAAAATTTATGTCCTGCTCTATATTTAGTACATCTTTTAAGTATCTCCCATTTTAAAATGGGGTCAATATTTAGTTCTTTTTTTATGGGCCATACATGTGTAGCAAGTGTAGTACTATACATATATTTATCATTTCTGAAACTACTTGTATGGTTGTAAAATCTGGTTTTAAAACTATGCTGTGTTGCACCTATTTAGGTTCAACACAGCATTTAGGTTCTAAATCCTCATTATTTTTATATACTTTAACTTGGTACAGTTTTGTTGGCATTTATCCTGAAGTGGACAATTGCTTTTAATCCTGCAATTGCACGTTATCTTACTATTATTATTTTTCTTTATAATTTTAGTTTTATTAAAACCACTGATTAATTTACCCATATTGGGCATACAGGAATAACTTAGCTTAACATTATTATGGTTAAATATTTTATATAATCTACTCCCCTTATCAAAATTCTTTTTTAATAAAGACAAAAATACATTACCAATTTTGGTTTTAACTTCCAGGTTAAAGGGGGGAATAAAACCAAATAATTTTCCTACTTCTGTTTTTACTCTTCGCAGTTTTAGTGTTAATGCATTCTAGATTATCCTTATGTCCACTCTTAATTAAAGCTTCCTGGTATGCTTGTTTATGTTTATTGAATATGTTAATATTAGACGAATTAATAGATAGTCTATTTGCAATGCCTTTAGGGATACTTTTCATGATGTGGTTAGAATGGTTTGACTTTGTATTAACGTATATCAATTTATGGTTTTCTTTAGTATATGGTGAAACCGTACCATTAATAATATTTAATGTTACATCTAAGTAATGAACTATTTTTAAATTGTTTTCCACCTCAACAGTAAATCTGTGTCTTTTAAAAAACCAATGTAACTTCTTTCTTAATTTATCGCATTTCGGTGGGTTACTACGGTCTTTTATTACTAACCCATCATCACGGTATAATAATATATGTTCGTTTAATTTATATAGTAGAAGGCAGCCAACTAATTCGGCCACCTCTGCTCCGTCATGAGCCCCCATAGGGTTGTCAAATCCATTGGCGTTATTCTTTTTAGCCCATAATTAATCATTGTAATATAGTAGCGTTCTACGGGAGTTTCTAATTATTTGGACCTCATCTTCAGATATTTTGTTATATTGTTTAGCTAAATTTATCGCTTCATTAAATATGTTTTCGGTAATGAAAGGATAAAATTCTTTAATGTCGTATTTGATAAACGAACAATGTTCGCTTTTCTCGTGTTATTGGAACCAATTTATGCAGTCCCCAGTCGACTGCCATTGATTTATATTTGTAAATAGTCTGAGGTTTTTATATATTCGTTGCAATATAACCTTGATAATTCAGTTTTAGTAGGATTTAAGAGTTTAAACATTGTTTTAAGGCTATTTTTTCTACGCGATTAATTAAATTGAATTTACTTACTAAATTGCTAACCTCTTGATTGATTTTATTTTCCGCATCAGAGGGCACTTTTTTGTAGTGTTTAACGACAGCTTTATATAATTTCTTATTATAGCTTTTGGGGCTTATTTGATAGATATACGTAGATTTGTCTCCTTTTACATAGATGTTTGTATCTTTCCTTACCTTACTCATATTTGCGTTCAATTTTTGGTGCACATTATTTAATTTTAACTTCCTATGTTTAAGTTTTTTGACTATTCCAATTAAGTCTGCCACAAACTTTTCCAAATCTTTACAATATGGTGGATGGTTATAAGTTTTAAATCCAAAATTATTATTGTAATTATTATTATCTTTTATATTGTTTAAGAAAAATATGCTTTCCACCACATATTGGCGATAAATATCTCTATTTTACGTAGTACTTGTAACTCGTAAAGATGTCTATTATGTTAGGTATATCCCTTAGGGAGCATCCTTGTTCTACTCGCTCCATGTTTAAAAGGTTATGAAAGTGCTCTATAGAAATACCTAGAGCTAATACACTCCCGTTCAAAAATTTAAGACCACTTAAAAATCTTTAAAAAGAATAATTTTTGTTTACAGATAGATTTTAAACTCCTCCCACTTAAGGTTACCAATACTACAATCTAAAAGGTTATGGAAACAAAAAGCTACATTCCAAACATTTTATTTAGAAATTTACATTTTTATAAAATGAGGCAATTTACACATGATCACATTTATCAGACCAGAGACAAAAATTCTACGAAATTGTACAAAAAGTGTATGAAAATGTTTAACAACCAAATTTAATAATGAAGTCTACCTCCACTGCTTTTGATGACTTCAAAAATTCTGTTGGGCATGCTAGAAATAAGCGTTTCCATTAAGGTGCGGGGGATGTTGCTCCAGCTTCTGAAGATGGCTTCACAAAGTTCATTTTTTGTTGAATATTGTTTGCCATTTCGATAAACATCTATTGTCATCCATCCCCAAACATTTTCAATTGGGTTCAAGTCCGGTGTGCATGCAGGATGTCCCAAGAGATGGACCCCATTTTCTTGTAGAAAGGTCAAGGTCCGTCTTGCAGCATGGATTGCAACATTATCCTGTTGGAATAACCATCCATCCCCACACAAACGATGACCCTCCGTCATCAAAAATCCTTTTTTTAGCATGTTCACACAACCAGCAGCTCTCTGACGACCCTGCATCACCTGGAGCTCCATCGTCCCTCTGTAAGAAAAGTCACCCCATACCATTAGGGACTCTCCACCACTATGACGTGCAGAGAAAATTTCAGGAGGCATGTTTTTGTTATACCAATATCGTTGGAAGCCATCAGGACCATCGAGATTGAATTTTTTCTCATCAGAAAACAGGACTTTCTTCCACTTCTCAACGTCCCATGTTTGGTATTCACGACCAAACTTTAAGCGGTCCAACTTGTGACGTGGAAGCAGCCGAGGAATTTGTTTATGCTTTTTATTTACCATGCCTTTTTGTCTTAAGTATCGTCTGATGGTTACGGGACTGCAATCAGCATCTGTGACTGCCTTAATTTGACTAGAAGAAAGTTCCCCGTCTTTCCTAACAACCCGTCTTATTCTCCTACTCAATGCAGGAAAAAGTTTTTGGGACCTACCAGAGTATTTTGCTTTTCCATAATTCTCACTGTTCTTTAGAAAGTTGCAAATCACAGTTTTACTGCGATTTACCTTAGCTGCGATCGCCCGCTGTGACAAACCTTGCTTATGGAATTCTAGAATTCGAGAACGCTCAAGTTTGCTTGCTTTAGGCATGGTAACACCTTTACGCAGTGATTGCTAATCTCTAACTGAACTAAAAACATTGGAATTGCCATAGATCTAACAATTTATACCCCTGGTCTTATAATTTTGATCATGTGTAAATCGCCTCATTTTATAAAAATGTAAATTTCTAAATAAAATGTTTGGAATGTAGCTTTTTGTTTCCATAACCTTTTAGATTGTAGTATTGGTAACCTTAAGTGGGAGGAGTTTAAAATCTATCTGTAAACAAAAATTCTTTTTAAAGATTTTTAAGTGGTCTTAAATTTTTGAACGGAGTGTATAACTGTGAATTTATCTTTGAACACGTCTCGAAATATATATATATATGTTGCATATAAAAAAATTAATTTTTCTAAAATCGGATAGCAGTTTCGATGAGTGAATTTAGCAACGCTCTCATCAACAATAACACAAAATTATGCGAAAATAAATTTATTTGTTTGTGTGTCTGTAAAAAATGGAAGTAAAAGTAGGGAAAAAGAAGAAAAAAAATCGTGGCAGATTTTTGCTGTTAGAAGTTCTAAGTTTGCCACTTGGTGACAAAAGCGAAAAGAGATACATTTAAAAATTAATAAGAAATAAAAATATTTATATAAGAAAGAAATTGGTAAGACAAAATAACAACCTTACAAGTTCACTTTTAATGGGTCACAAATAATGTTAATATCAAAATAAGCTGGTTAAATAACTTAAATTAAAAATTTACCAAAAAGGAAAAAGAGATTTAAGAACGAGAATATATTAATAATTGAACTATATGGTTAATAAGAAGAAATAAAACAACTATTTTAAGGAATTTTAATTTTAAATTAATTATTAGGAAATTAAATTTAATTTAATTCTATGACGGCATTAATACAAAAAGCAGGTTGAATATCACTTAGGTCAAAAGTAAAACATAGAACTTGAAGAAAAAAGATTTAAGAATGGAAAGTTATATTATAATATACTTTATTTATATGGCTTATAGGAAGAAATAAAATAACTATTTTAAGGAATTTAAATTTAACGCCAAGGCACCGTGCAAGTCACAAGAAATCAGAATTATCATGAGAGATCTGAATGCCAAAGTAGGCCAAGAGAGAGCAGGTGAAACAGTTGGCAATTTCGGACTAGGACACCGCAATGGCAGCGGTAAGAAATGGGTTCAATGGTGCACAACAAACGACAAGATAATAACCAACACCTGCTCCAGCAGCACCCAAGACGACTATGGACATGAAGAAGTCCATGAAGAGAAACTAAGAATGCAGTCCTTCACTGCAAAACCTACCGAAGTGCTGATTGCGGAAGAGACCAGATACCAGTTATATGCAAACTAAGGATAAAACTATGGAGAAATCTAACTCAGCCCTAAGACTGCAATACAATAGACTCGTCCTTGATCTGAACCTGCAGGAAATGTACATGGACCGCGTGAAAAAAATACGAAGGACAAATTGGAAAGCTTAAAATGGGATGCACTAAGAGAATCTCTAACAACATCAGCGAACGACATCATCCCAAAGAAAAAAAAGCACGTCAGAAGACAACTGAGTGGATCAGTCAAGATATTTTTAACCCGATGCAAAAGAGACAGAAAACAATGCCAAGATATGAAACAGTACAGGAAACTACACAAGAAAATAAGGACCAAATCCAGACAGACTAAAGAAAGATGGCTCAACAACAAATGCACCAAAATAGAGAGACTGAACATGACAAATAAAAGAGATGTGCATAAAAAATGAAGGAACTAACTGGACAAATGACCTGCTCAGCAACTGAATGAATGAAAGTAAAGGACGGAACACTCATACTAGAAAAAGAAAAATACTTCAGAGATGGGATGAGTATATTGGAGATTCAACGACAAGTGAGAGCAACCAGCAATACACAGAAATACGGACGGACCAGAAATATTGAAAACCGAAGTGGAATTGGCACTGTCCAAATTGAACAGAAACAAAGCAGCAGGATCAGATGGGATTGTAATAGAAATACTGACAGGATTAGACGGCTTTGGCGTAGACAGGATCACAGAAATAATAAACAAAATCTACAAAAGTGACAATACACCGGAGGATCCAAGTAAATCAATTTTCATAGAATTATCTAATAAACCTGGTTCAAAGGAATGTAAACTCAACCCAATGATCAGCTTAATGAGTCACATGACAAATCTCACCGTCCGGATTCTGATGAACAGAGCGTGCAGCCGAATAAGCCAAGAGGACAAGAACATCGTGGTTTTGTTAAAGAGATATGCATAAAAAATGAAAGAACTAACAAAACAAAAGACCTAATCAGCAACAGGATGTACAAAATCAAAGGCTGGAATGCCCAAATTAGAGAAAGAAAAATACTTCAGCAATGGAACAAATATATTGGAAATCTTTTCCATGGTAAGAGACAGCAACTAGAGCAAAGAGAGAGAGAGAGCAGTACACAAAAATGCCCACAAACCAGAAATATTAAAAACCAAAGTGGAAGATGCACTGGTAACTTGAGCAGAAAAAAAGCAACAAAACCAGATGGGATTGTACTAGAGATGCTGATAGCCTTAGACGGCTTTGGCGTAGACAGGATCACAGAAATAATAAACGAAATCTACAACAGCGGCAATATACCGGAGGACTTAAGCAGATCAATTTTCATAGCACTACCTAAGAAGCATGGTGGAATGGAATGTGAACTCCACCGAACAAGCAGCTTAATGAGCCACATAACAAAACTCATCATACGGATTTTGATGAACAGCGTAGCTTCGTTAAAGATACCAGAACGGGGAACGCAATATTCATGCTCAGAATGCTATCTGAAAAAGCAATAAAATACAGAAGAACCTTTGTCTATGCTTTATACACTATGCAAAGGCATTTGACAAAGTACGCCACAAAGACTTGTCCGAGATGCTCGGCAACCACAACATTTTTGTAAAGGAAATCAAGAATCTCTTTTGGCAGCAAACCCCTTTGCGTACGGATAGAAAATGAATTCCGCAGGTATACAAAAATAGAAATGGGCGTAAGGCAAAAATAATCAAAATACCTGACGAAAACCGGAGCGTACAACGGCCGAAACGTCGATAATATGGCAATAAAATAAATTTAAATATCTCCATGAATTCATATCTACCACGTCTAGTCTTATAGTAGTCTTTAAAAAGCTTGTCTCGCAAAGATAAGCTTGTTAAAGACTACTATATTTTTATTGTAATGAGTTTGATGTACACTAATGCCCTCGTACAATAAAAAGTTAATAAAATATACAAACAAGTGTGTGGGTGACGTTAAGTCGTCGGCACGTTGTTAACAAATAAAAACTGTCATATTTTATATCTTGAAGTAATCGTTAGCAACCTTATCTTGCTAGATGAATTACGACTGAGTAGTGAGTTTGATCCTCACTAAGTGTTCTTTCGGACTTGTTTCTAATTTACGCTTTACTCATTGATATAATATTATAACTTTCTCAATTACTGTTAATGTCTGCATTGTTATTATTAATTTTCTGGTTGTCCTTTTGTTATTTCTAATATAAAATGATATTACTTCGATTGATATTTACTTTAATATTCATTATTTTGTTAACATTTGCTTTTATAATTTACTTTCTTAATACTTATTATTTATTTTTCTATTTTCTTATTTTTCTATAAATAATTTCTTGTTATTATTTACTTTGTTATTTAGTTATTTCCCTTGCGTTCAGTTACTTGATTCATTGTTATTCACTTTGCAATTATTTAGTTCTTTTCATGTGGAACGCTTGTGTTGTTATCATGACTATTCTTTATGTTTTTTATTTATATTGTTGTTTTAGGAAATAACTAAAGTGAAAAACTGATATAGCGCTAAACACAATGGGAAAGGTAAAATATCAAAGTCAGGTACCAAGTTAAATGTACTAGGTGCACAAAATACTTTTAAACAGCCATAACTTTACATGTAATGTTTAGAGTTTTGATGTATTATCTCATGAAATCCAATGGCGGCTAACGTCAACAACTAGTATAAAAAGAAAATATAAGTCATAGATAAATGTATATTTATATACACATTACATACATATTCCAACCGCACTTATACAGACTTTGTAGATGTCTTTTTTACACTTTTCCATGGACCATTCTCTCATTGACGATACTGTTTTTTTTTTCTTTTTTGCAATATGCACGTGAAAGCCACTTTGCTCTGTGTTTTTTGTTTCTTTTTCCTCGCCTATTTTGTCGTTTCTTTCATAATCAAATTATTTGACACGTTATCTCGTAACAAAAACGCTGGTTTAGAGCCTGCTTTTCCTTTTAATTATGTGTGTCACCTTTATTAAAGCTAAAGAAATTCATAGATAACGAATCACACTTTTTGTTAATTTTTTTCTTTGTTTGTCTTTTCTTTCTCTACTCTTGGCCTTGGGCACGAGCGAGTCCACTCAAAAATACCATCAATGAACGTCTAATGTTGTTAGACCAAATGCGGGCCCAGTAAGTCGCGCCAAAAAGAGGCATTTATTTCACGTTAGCTGATTTTTCTTTATTGCGATTATTGTTATTGTTACTATTGTTATTGTTACCACTACTGTCTTTGGCGCTATTATGAGAAAACGTTTTTTATTGCTTATTTTTAAGGCTGTACTTTCCCTTGACATTGTTGTCATATTTTTGTAACTGCTATAGTCCATAAGATTAAAATTATTAAAAGTGGGAGCGACTCGTAAAATAAAACCCCCATTAGAGTCCAGGTTTTGACATTAGATTTGTAGGTGTCATTTTTGTGGGGAAAGCGTCTATCTTGACGCTCTGTCTCAATGCAAGCCATGCCGTTCTCGTACAACTGGAAGAAATAACTTCAGTAACTTGTTCTTGGTCATTGCTCAGGCAATATGCATACTTACTGCTATATTTATTAACAGCCATGACAAAGACAAACAAATGCATTTTACTCGCATTTTTCCCAGAAGATTCTGTTCTTATGATCTACATTTCTGTTGTTATTCTTTTTCTATGTAACGTGCTCCTTCAGGACATTGGCGATCACGGCTCTCTGCAATTTCCTGTAATGTTTAGCGCTTAATAAATATTATCCTATTTCCGGTCTGATTCTGCTGCGCGCTCCGTTGTTATTACTTGTGTCAGTTGCTGCTCACGACGATTATCTTTTTGATTTCACTAAGATGTTCTACGATTTTCATCAAATGTATGTTGTATCTTCTGATTTTAAATTTTCTTCAATCATATTTTTATTTCAATGTTTTTTTATCTTTTATTAAACTTACAATTTCAATGTTAATATCACCAAATGCCTTGCTAGGGAAGCCAACAAAAGTTGCATAACAATATTAGTCACGTCTTTTAATTTTATTAAAAACGAAATTCCCTTTTTTTAGTGCTTTTTTTTTTTTTTTTACTGATGTTATACTTATCGTAGTTATTGTTTTTCACTTTTTCTTTGCGTTATTCAAATTATTTGAAAGCGCTTTTGGGTACATCTGATAGACAGAGAGAGAGAATATATTTTTCAATTTTTAGTAATTTTCTCTTTTCTTACAAGCTTGAATGAATAAAAAAAGAAACTTACGTAAAGAAACCTACTTTATACTCTTGAATAAAACTTTAGATACGCACAAATATAACACGACTCCTGACCTTCGGTCGATTCCCTTCACGTTGTGTCGTTGATCTCGGATTAGCCAAACTGTTGTTGTCACTTGACGAGGTTGTCCCAGACACGCGAGGGATTCTTCTTCTTCTATGTGCCCTGTCCCTTCAAGACGTAGGCGATCATGGCTCTCCACGTCTCCCTATCCCTTGTGGCTCTTAGTATGTTTGCTCCTGTTGCTCCTGGCAACCCCCGTTCCGTCATCCACCTGATCAGGCCCTGCAAATATGTTATCCGCTGCCTTCTTCTGTCTCTCCTTCCTTCTATCTGTCCAGTCAGTATCAGGTTCTCCAGGCTCTCCTTCCTCATTGCATGTCCCAGGAACTTCAGTTGTCTCTTCCTGATGCTCAGCATCAATTTCCTTTTTGTTGCCATTCTTTCCAACACCTCGTCGTTGCTCGCGAGGGATTAGTAAATAATAAAAACCAGATTTAAGACCGCAACGACACGGTGTGGATATATATAGCGAATAAATACAAGATTACAAGCATATATAAGTTGGCTGTTATTTCAGTCGCACGATAATTAGCACGAGTGAACAAAATAATGAATAACAAAACAGATATTTGTGATAGCAAAATAAGTTATATTTAACGTAAAGATACAAACTTGAACGCAAGTTAGTAATTCAGGAATACGATTTTAAGGAATATATATATACAAGTCTTTGAAGTGAAGCCGTGCTAGAATTAGTATGTCCACGTCGGAACGGACGGGTCCTGTGTAGTACTATTCTGGCTGGGTGGAGCTCAGACATACTATGACTATTGACGCGGTATTCTCTGTGAAACTTCGGTATCTTACGGATCTTACGGATATCTTACGATGTCTCTATGACAGGAGTATATGTATACTCAAGTCGACTCCATTATCACAGAAAAAGGGGAGATCCCACAACAATAATATTCGTGTTCCATATCCCCCAAGGGACAATGGTTTATTTAACTTGCAGCTGGTTGGATTTGGACTGATCGACTCTTGCAATATCTCTCGTGTAGCAGTCTATTTCAACTTGTCTGCTTCAATTCATCGCTGGTCCTGACTCCCATTAGCAGTAGGCCCCGAACTAATTTCTTTCTACCTTCTCAAACTAACTAATTCCGTTTTCCACCGCTGTTTTATAAAAAGAAAGACTCAAAAGTAGGGTGTTGAAGTTAGGGACTGGATTGCTATTTCTCCCTCCTTATATACGTCTTAAAATCTCGAAATGTAAGTAATATCATTTAAACATTTCGACTTCCAGGGGAAGGGGAAAAAACTCACTCTCTGTTATTGTCTGCCTGTTCCTAAAAGCTGTTCCGTTAATCTGTAAACAGGAAATCATTAAGGCCGTAATTTGACCTGGGGTCACATATCGTCAAAACCCAATGACAAATATTTTGACTAACAAGCTTTGATAAATTCGCATTACTTTTCCCAACAAGAGCAATTCTGCACTCTTTGCACTCTGTTTCTGAATTTTCAACTACTTTACCCGACAAAAATAATTGTATTCTCTAATTTTAGAGAAATCTCTTCTCATCTTGAAAATCACCTAAAATTAGTACCAACCATCTCAAAAAGGATTACACAAATACATTACAACAAGGGTGACTCGTCGTGACAATAAACTGGACTTATAAAACATCAATTGTAGGTTCTATCATCACTGACTGTACTATACTTATGGCCTTGTGCAAAAGTAAGTTAAGCTCAACTTAGATTAACTTAAGGCCAAAATAACACGTTCTTGCTCTGTCTAATGCAAGTATATATTTTACTGTGCATATGTATATATAGTAATATTTTTATTATATGTTTATATTAAAACCACAGTTTACTACAATGCAAGAGACGTTGTGTTGCGATACTATATAATAGAGTTTGAAAGAGATATAACAGCCTAATCAATCAATAACATCCTAAAATAATGATGATCACAATAACAATAATTGCAATTGTCGAAAACCTATTGAATGTCCATTACAAAAGAATACGTATACTCTATTTCTAGCGTACAAAATCCTACAGTAATTTTTTTTACATCGGTTGTACCAAGAACCCTTTTAAACCCCACCATTATTTGCACATCTCATATTTTAATAATAAGACTTACCGCAATAGCAAATCACTTTCTACTTATTATTGCCAATTAAAATAAACCAATAAAATTAAAATTTTAGATTTTAATTTTAAATTTTAAATTTTAAAATCCGACATTAAAATTTAAATTTTAAAATCCTACATTAAAATAGAAACTATTTAAAAAACAGAGCTTGTAAATCTTAATATGAGCCATATCCAAAATTAAACCTGCTGTATAAATTTCCGTCTGTTATCATCTTTCAACATATACCCTAAAGTATAGTTATTTTTTCTAATACAATATAACTAGATAATCTATACTCTACTCACTAGCATAAATTTATTGAATCTCCCATTTTCTGATAATTTATTTCTTTCTGTTAACAGATTAATTACTCACTAAATCAACTAAATCAACTAAATCAACTAAATATGTTTGATGTGCCTGGTATTTTTTTAAACTTTCCCATCTTTGTCACTTTTTCACTACATTAATTGAAAAATAACTAATAATAAATAAAAATAATTAAAAAAAACAATTGAAAAAGAAAATCCTATAACCGTTTTACGAGGACACGCGATAACTTTTTAAGCATGACAAATGCTACATATGCTTCAATTTATTTCATCATTGACATTGAGAACGTCTAGGTTTCAAGTCATTTCAATTCTCTAGCCCACTTACCCTTACAATCAAATTCCTTCTATCCATCATGACCTGGATTTCCCTAGGTTCATTAAGACAAATCCTCTGAAAATCCCCCTTAGTTGTCTGGTAAACATGGTAAACATTATGTTTTTAAGTTTCTATATATGATTCCAAACAGAAAAAAATAATTCACTGCCTAGCAAAGTGCTAATAAGATAGTATCGAAACACAAGGGCTCTTGTGTTGCAGTAAACTATATAATAAAATATTACCATATATAATGTTGTACTAAGTATCAAGCACTCTCAATATAGTAAATCACTAGAAGCAGTGAACTACTAACCCATTAGTTTGTACTACCTTTACATATATATATATATATAGGTATCTCCAAATGTTAATTAAAAATTACCATTTATGTGCTGTATCTCTTCAGGGCGTATTCGGTCATAGCTCTACACAATTTCCTGCCTTTCATACCTCTTAATAAATTTTGTTTTTTGTTATTTATCTTAAAACTTGTTCCACCATCCATTCACTCAAGCACACTCAATATGTCATGCGTTGTTTTCCGCTGTCCCTCTTGCCTTCAATCAGTCCTGTAAGTATCAGAATTTTCATTATGTGCCTTAAAAATTTCAATTATTTCTTCATGATATTAAATAGATAGATTTGACTCCCGTTCACACTCCTTCCACGTCTTTTGTACAAGAGTTGAGGTTTATCCATTGTTTCCTGTTTAAGATTGTGTTTTCGGTTCCTTCTCCTAATTTCTCATTCTCTTTCTCTCTTTCTTGTGTTTTAGTGACATTATCGGCTTGCTTGGGGTGAAGTGATTACAAAAAGTTTCTTTTTTGTTTTTATTTTCTCTAAAACTTCGTATTTGCTCATATGTTCGATTAATGTCATCCACAGCATCCTTCTGTAGAAGTACATATATTTTGCTTCAAGTCTCTTCTTCATCTGTGAGGAGATTTTGCAGCATTCATTGCCATATAGGATGATAAAACAAATTTTTATCGTCGACATCTTTATTTATTAAGAAGCAGGACCAAAGGATATTTATCATTAATTTATATCTGTTTAATCCTTTTTAGAACCTTCAAAATTTTTGTTGAAAAGTTTGTTTTTGTTGCATCAACGGGTGACCATAAATTAGTTTTCGAAATTTTAGCGTCTTTTTGTGTTTCAAAATACATTGATTTAAAAATTCTGGCAAAAATAAAATAATTGTCGGATTTTATGAAACTTCCTGGACTTATTCACAAATAATTGGAATTACATTTCTTTTTTAGAAACTTTTTCTAAAAATATTTTCATATATGTTACCCAACTTCCACCTCACTTATTAAATTTAAATAATTTCGAGAAATTCTTTTTTGTGGAGTTCAATGTTTATATTATTTATAAGCACAAGTCCTTGGAGAATTTAAATCATCAATTTTTGTTTGTTAAACAGACCCTCCCCCAGTTACAGAAATTTTGCCCTAAATCGTAAAATAAAAAATACAATTAAACTAAGACCTTATTTAATTAGAAAAACTTTTACTAGACTTTATGAATAAAAAATATTTTATAGAACGCTATTGTTTAAAAAAAAGATTTTGATGAATAATAAATTTTTACAAGAATTATTTCCAGTTTCTTTTATTAACTTTAATTATATTAATTTATAAAGTTTAAAATCTTTTAAAATTCTGCATTAATTTACAGCGGTTAGGTGATATTGATATTAAGTAAAAAATATATTTACTAATCATAAATGGAAAGGCTTACTACAATTCTGAAATTTTATTTACTACTTATTTATTTCAAGTCTACTTCAACTTGTACTCGGAAATTTTATTTTCTAGTTATCTATTTATTCATCTTACTTTTCCTCAACAGAAGTAGATAGGTTCATACTCCTCCCCGGTATCTTAAACACCTTTAGGTTTATCCCTTGTTTCCTGTTTAGGATTGAGTTTCCACTTCTATCGAAAATCTTTTCATTCTCTTTCACTCCTTGCTTGGGTTGAATGGATTTTTTTAAACTCGATCCCCAGAATTTTAAAAATAATTGTTAAATTTTGTGTGAGTGTATAAACGTGCCAATTTTTATAAATACGAACGTCTATAAACGACATTATTAGAAAATAAATAATATAACTATAATAAATTTAAACTCTATTGATAATTTGCTAACATTTTCTCAACAAGTGTCTATAAAGCCTAAAATTCAATAAAATATGAGATTACTTATAATATTTTCCTAAATTTTAAAGATTACCGAGTAGTTAAAAAATTGTGTATAAAACGTAATTGTTACAGCTATGTCCCCCGTAGAAAAAATTGCCAAACAACTCTATCGAAGAGTTGTCAGCACTTCATAAAAGCACTTCCCTCCGTATTAAAAATGTTAATCTGCGATATTTTAAACTAAAAGTGAATAATATCAATCCAAGTCAGATTAAATTTTAAATAAATTAATCTTCATCAGATAAAATTTCAGAAAAGTATATTTATGAAAAAACAAAAATGATATTTTAATAAAGAGAATTACTGTGTTGACAAAGTTGTACATTTGTCTAATTTCAGTGATTTTAACGATTTAAAAAATAATTCCAAATATTCTGTTTAAAATACAGAAAAGCAATTTACTTATTAAAAATATTCAATTTACTCTATTAATTTGAAAGTGATCCTAAAATAAAAACTTCAAGAAAAATGTTTCATTTTTAAAAATGCATTTTAAGTCTTAAGTATTGCTTTTCTTTGACCGAACTTATATATATATATATATATATATATATAGAGAGAGAGAGAGAGAGAGAGAGAGCAAGAGTTCACACGTAAATAGACACACCTTTTATGTAAAAGATTTATATTTTCTTTAAATTTTATTAGAATTTTTAGAAAATAAAATGCGAAATATTTATATTTCGAAGGTGTCCAAAAGTGTCAAAGATATCTTCTTCGGTTAGACAAGCTTACTTCGTACCATCGAGTGACTGAGTTGTAACTATTAGAATGTTTTTTGTTTTGTTTTTTTAATTGTGCAACAATTCCCTTAGACTCCAGTTAATAATTGTTCAAACGTCATAATTAGTTGCCTATTTATTGTCTCTCCAAAATAAACATACGCATGTGTGGTCTGTCTGGTGACTGAGATAGTTGCTTATTCCTGAGCCCAGGAAGGAGCCACAAAGCATTTATCAGGACTCGAAACTTTTTTCGGGTTATCCTACTTTTTTCCGATACAGTTTTATGATATGGCTCACAGTCACAGAAAATGCTAGTGTTAGTCTTTATCCTCAATACAGGAAAAAAAATTCTGAGATACCAGGAAACACTGGGAAATTTTTGTGTTCCTAAAAACCATGAAGATCTCCGGGCCAGGGTATTTGAACTCTCTTCACACCCTCTCATGTACTCTGTTCAATCTTAGGTTAAAAAGCGAAATTTTCGAACTTCTTTATTGGCGCAGCACTGTCTTCAAGCCCTATATTTACCCACTACCGATTTGGTTTTTGTGCACAACAAAGCTTAGCTTACTAAAAAATTGCCGTGTCTTTTTGAAAAGAAATCTCCTTTCCATCAGTCGAACAAACAGCGGCACATTTGATCTTTGAATCATTTTTCGATATATTCTGCCTTATTTTTATCCCCTTCTATTTGAGTTTTCTCTTACAAAATAATATTCACTTTAATTACAGTTTGATTAATATATTAAATGGATAATAATTTATATAACTAGTAGTTTATCTGTTCAGTTAAAAAATGTAGTAGATTTTATGTCCTTACTATTATTAGGATGTCTTTACATAAGTATATGAGAAAATTTATATAACTAGTAGTTTATCTGTTCAGTTAAAAAATGTAGATTTTATGTCCTTACTATTATTAGGATGTCTTTACATAAGTATATGAGAAAAGATCATGGCCCAATCAACTAATGATTCGACAAATTTCTGTTGTTAGGTTATTTGATTAGAGTTTTGGGTGTAATTCGTGCCAAACACATTTCAGCTCACCCTCGTAAATATATATTTTAAAAATTACCACTGCTCTAATAGAGCAAAATGTTAGAGATATTACAGATAAAACTAATTGATTATATAGTAAAATTATAATTTAACAAATTATAATAAATAGTTTAACATAAGAAGATAAATAATTAAAACTAAGGTTACTTTTACAAATCAGAATAAACCCTATTATTATTTTTACGAGTATTTAATGGAGAGAAAGAAGAATATTTTGCATTAGTTCAATGTGTCTTCATTTTTACTTCTTTGGTTTTAATGTTGATAGTTGTCAATTTGTGCATTTAACGTTCATTTTCTTTACATTTCTAATGAAAACACAATCAACAAATATTGCCTGAATTCGCGATCTTTAAAAAGCGATTAACACTTATTCCTAGACCAATTATTCGCCAGTTGTCCTTTACCATTTATTAAGGTCGTGTTACATTAATTGTCGACCCTCTGGCGACAGCGACACCACTGCCCTTTCTTCACCCTGACACGCGTTTTCCAAGATGTACTGACAGTTTAGTTTATGGCCGGTGCACGTCGAAAACATCATTTTGTGCATGAACACTAGTTAGAAAATATTACACCTGAACTGATTACAAACAGCAAACGGAAAGTTGTTGGATGTTCGGTCAACTTCCAGGGCGAACACCCAAACTTAAACTCTGATACTTTTACTCAAGATGTAAATGAATAAGTATTATGCAGTAAAAAGTAGATTTATTCAAGTGGTGCCATATTTGATAGTTCTGGGTATGACGATAGACTACATCTGGCAGAAAGGTATTTGATCGTGAGATTGAAGGTTTTGAAGGGGTGGAACCACCTCTTAATTGCTATTATTTCAAGATCTACCTTTGACTCGGGCTTGTAAAACATTTCAGTGTCTCAGCTATGGACAAATAGTTAACCCCCAAAGAAAACACTATGAACTTATAAAAATACATTTTTATAGTAAAAATACGATCGATATATTTTATCTGAACAAAATTATTAACAATACAAATTTATAGTAAAATTACCAAAATACAATTCCTTTGTGGTTGAATTGCATTCAAAGTATATTAAATATAGTTAAGCCATAAAATTGTGTTCAAAATATGTCGGTTTCGGCGTTAAATAACCCATATCGGTCGATATTAAACAAAACCAACAAAAAAAGAACAATATCTGATGGCATATAACACCTCTCCTATTTACATTTAATGTTCCAATAAGTCAGGTACGATAAAGAATATAATAGTCTGGTTAAACATTTGAAAGTCCGGAAATATTTCTTCTGTCACTTTCGGGGAAAAACTGCGGGTCATATATTCGGTCAAATATTTCTCCTTAGAGAAATTAAATCTCAGAGTAAAGGAAATATGTTAGTTTATTATCCCATTTTTCAAAAATCATTTGAACTAATGATTTTTATTTTCATCTTTCCTTTTAGCGGAGGCATACACACCCAAAATCTATCTCCGGTGCAATGCTGCAAATAGCACAATGTTCAAGGAAAGTAAAAATAAAGGTTTCCATCCATAATGAAAAGTTTAATGAGGTTTACAAAAGAGGCTAGAGAATCCAGATATTGCCATTGTTTCTTTATTATGTAAAATTGTTATATATTTATGTAAATTCATTTTTGAACTCAGGGTCCACATCAAAAGAATTACGTCCCTGTAACTTGATATTATGTTTCAAATAACGTTTTAACAGATTGTGATGGGCTTGATACATTCGTTCTTCTTTAGTTGTTCAAATTTGCATGAGTTCATCGATTGAATATCACACGCAAGATTATTGTTTTTACTCATAAACAAACTGTATTCGATAATGAAATTGGTGAAAGTAACAATCTTAAAAATGTAGTTAAGAAAAGTATTTTACAGATACACTACCACTTTTCTTACAACCGACAAATAAGAATCTCTTTTAAGTATAAAAATAATGAATGGACACTAATGTTTGAATATTCTTGCATTCAAATTTAATATTTTTTAATCAGTCCTACTGCTTTAAGGATATTAAATGTGCATGTATTATTAGATGTGACATCTTATCAGTTGGGCCAAAAGCTGAATGATATCCGGTTGATACTTTCATTAAACTTTACCATTGCACCAAAATTTATTAAATTTTCTATAAGCAGAACGTTCAGCTAAAAAGATGAATGAATCCACAATGCTGGCAACAATGTCCCTTTCACCATACTTATTGTTGTGGATTCCGAGTGATAAACCACACAAAATGATAAATAACAAAAACAGATATGGAGATAGAAAATGTAAAATATTCCAACTGGAACACGGGTTAGTCAATTCAGGAATACTATTAGTAGAAATCAATACATATAGTCTTGCAGTGAAATAGTATGTTTGGGTAATGTGTCTATATCCAAACAACTCCAACTAACTCTGCACCAACTAAGCAACTCTACAACTATACTCTGTTGTTCTCACTATAGGCAGGATTATATGTACACATCAGGCGAGTCCATTCTTGTATACAAAAGGGGCGATCCCACAACACTCATGTTACTAAAGTTCTTTTTTTTTTTCGTTATTTACTTTATCTCTTTATTAATTACTCTGCGTTTGTTTAATGATCATTTTACCCCATACAAGACAGTTTTACTGCCACTGGTGCACAAGGGGTTACATAGGAGGAAAGTGATGAGGAAGAGAGACGGGTTATAGGGGGTGTCAGGAAGTGGCTAAGAGAAGGATGAGAATACTGGTGGGATGAGAGTGGAGTGGACGGAGAAAAGAGCATGAGAGAGAGGATGCGAGTCAGTGAGATGGGATTTCTTTATTCTAGTAAATGTGGCGTGACATCTTCGCGCTACAAATCAACAAGTATTGCCTGTTTATATTTAAAGAAATAAACAATGAAGTGAGTGCTATTTTTCATGCATATGATTATGTAGAAGTAGACATTATGTTAAAATGTATCTAATCTAGTTGTTTGAGTTACATTCATAATAAACATTTTAATTTAAGAATAATTCCTCCAATAGGTTCTGAGTACAAAAAAATGATGACAGCTTTGTTAGATCAGGATTTTCTTTGTTCTGAATTCTTGTAACAATTCTATTTTTATTAATAGAAAATACCCTGCCTCATTTTTTTTAATATGTCAGACAAGAAGAAAGATAGGAATTTTTATACCCCAGTAATTTCATGCGGAAAACATTTTCGTGGGCCCTGAAATTCCACAATATATGAAAACGGTGTATGACAACTGACTGAGAAAGTCAACTCAAGGATATTTTAAGGTTCCCCTCATCAAATATAATGCAAAAGATGGAATCTGAATATCAATCTCCTGCCTGATAGCAAAGCAGGGTTCTCTTGTAATATATATTCTTTGCTTGTAACTTCAATTGCAATTTTTAGCAAGTAATGCCAAACTATCATTTTTGCATCGCATTGTTGCAGGTAATGAGAATTTTTTTTATGCCCGCAAATAACGAAAAAGTCAGTAGCAATCACATATTTAAGAACAAGCGCCAATACCAAAACTAGGACACCGTCCACTGAAGTCTTTGCTTTTTTCTGATTGTATATGAAATGTGTCGTCCATTATGAGCCTTTGGAACATACAAGGGCTATCAATACAGACGTTTATTGCCAGAAACTTGATTCGGTTAATGAAACAATGCGTCGAAAGTTTCGTGCAGAAGTATTAAGCAGAAAAGGTGTTATTTTTCAATGTGACAATAGAAGGTCAAACAGTGCAAAGCGAACGAAACAAAAAATAATTATTGTTAGAATAGAAGGTTCTTCCACATTCTACGTGCTCACCAGATTTAGACTCAACTGGTTTTCATTTGTTTTGATCGCTATTTTGGGGCATAACTTTCAGAGAGAAAGAAGTTTCAACTGATTCAAAAAATACAGATTGCTTTCAACGTGGAATAAAAAATTTGGGCTGCAGCTGTTAAAAATGAAGTTGATTACATGTTAACAAATAATAATTCAATGAATTTAATTTTTATTTGTTTTTAAATCCTCTGGTAAAAAAGTAATTACATTTCAAACACACTTATAAAATAACTGGCTTCTCCTTACCGAGTCTGTTACCTAATCGATTTTATTTATCTGCAAAAAATCGCCGAACAATTATTTTTTCAGTCATTTCACCTCAAGTAAGGCGTGGCCGCTACTAGTGCAAGGTGTAAGAAAATACTGGGTGCAAGAGGTATTGAGGAAAGAAAAAAAGATGAACAGGATTCAAGAAAACAAAAAATGGCAATTGACGTTGCGTTTAGATTTTTGGAGATTGCAGCTCTTAATGAAGCAAGTAAACAAAAGGGAGTTCTATGGGCGGGAAATGCAAGAAAAAAGATGTTGTTCGAGTAGAATTGGTGGTTATATATTAAACTATTTCAACGGTAAAAGGGTGGGACCTAGATGCCAATCTAGTAATGCGCTCAAATTAGTGTGATCAGGGAACCAAGAGAAAAATTAATCAGAGCAGTTGTAGTTGTAGAAAAGATAGAGAGAAGCCACGTCACGTCGGTGAGAGAGTGACTGAAGTCGTGATGCCAAGTCAGGATGGATTGCATTGCAGATTCTTCTTTGGATTTTTTCAAGAACCCTGAGGTAAATATCAGGAGCACTCGACCAAATATGGCAACATTATTCAATGGACAAAGAATGGTAGATCTATAAATGTGCAAGATGGATTCTGACAAGAAAACTTTCTGGCCAGACACAATGACCCAAACTTTCCAGCAGAAGATGCTGCTATAAATTCGATCTAGTCGTTCCACTTTAGCTCAGTTGAAAAAGTGAAGCCAAAGAGTCGCAGTGTGCTTCTCTCCAGGAAATTAGCATCATCCATGCTAATGGCAATCAGGAAAGTTTGTCTATGTTGTTTTGGAGACATTAAAATTTACAAGCAATTTCCTGCCCCAGTTAACCACTGATTAGAGTTCCTTTTCAAAAACAGCAGTCATGTTTACTTTATCATCCTTGACAGATTTCTCATTGAGACTGGAGTGAAGGTGGTGTCATCTGCATATATGCCTACTTGGGAACTGATGACATCAGGAAGATCACTGGTGACGATCACTGATGACAGCGTAGGACCCAGTATCGAACCTTGAGAACACCCGCGTTCATGTGAAAGGATCTGGAAGCTTGACCGTTCAAAACAGCATTCATTTAACGATTCGATAGGAACAATTGAATTAAATCAAACAATCGGCCAGAAATACCGTAGCTATGGAGCTTGCTCAGATGGCCAGCACAGCAAACCCTGTCGAACGCTTTCGAGATATCTAGAGCCACAGCTTAAGCTTCGTCATTATTATAAAGTGCCTGATATACTTATTCAATGAAGACTGTGAGCTCTTTAGCATTGATTATAGTCTCGAATACTTTGCCGAAAAGCAGTAGGAGGTTAATAGGGTGATAGTTATGAGGGTCAGATGTTTCCCCAGATTTCTTAAAAACAGGAACTACAGATGAGGACTTCTAACAAACTGGAAAGAAGGTAGCAGAAACGCAATAGTTGTAGATTTTCGAGAGAAGATGATCGGGGCCAGCTGAGGGCTACATTTGATTAGAACGATTACTGGGGTTTCATTACTTCTACTTGCCTTATGGGAGTCTAATTTAAAAATGATGTTCGAAAACAGAAGCTGGGTTATGCATATATCACTCAGTAAGTCCTCAGTTCTAGGTGCCGAAATTGACTGACGAGACAAGTTTTTCAGAGCTACCAGTAATCTCTAGAACAGAACTTGCGAGATGTTATACTTTTTTTTCATTCTATCAGCAGACAATAACTTTGCATCATTTAGGATACGCTTGCATTCATTACGAGTAGAGAAAGAGGTGTCTATTGTAATCAGACGTGCGATTCCGCTACAGTGGGAAGAAGTGTTTCCTGTAGGCAATAGCATCAGAGAATGCAGGTGAAAATCAAGAAGATGAACAAGATTTAACTGGAATGAAAGCATCGATGCCGGCTTTCACCCAGGAGGAGACCTCAGAGACGTAATTTTGAACAACTTTATTCCAGTGGACGTCATGAAGGAAATCACGGAACGAATCCCAATACGCAAGAAAGATATATAGTTGGTTAAAGCAGGCGCAAAAAGAGATGTTTACAGACACCACTTCATGATCAAAGGTGTCAAGAGGACAGACCTGTATAACATGACATGAGTCAGCGATAGAAGTAAATAAGAGATATAGAAAAGAAGCATGTCCTTTAGAGTTACTGGGGAAACGTGTGGGGAAGTCAGCCAGTTGCATGAAAGACTGAGTGTTTGGAAAGTTTAAGATTTGGATGCTAGCAAGATCTGCGACAGAGCCACTTAACATGATGAACATTAAAATCACTGAACGCAAATATATTTTCAAGTGGATATAGGGAAATAGCGTTGTCTATATTGTCATAAATACTATCTAGTACGCAACAGTCATGAGAGGAAGAAGATTGGTAGGAAAAGACAAAATAGCTGAGTTGGGGATACATGTAAGAATGGTCTGGAGATTCAAGAGAGACCTCTCTAGTCAGAGGAAGATGTTCGTGAATATAAACTCCAAGGCCATGCATGTGGACATTATAGTCCTTCCTAAATTGAGGAAGTTAACAAGGGACCGAGAAATCAGAGGAAGGGATTGCAGATTTAAGATTAGTTTCACAGAGAGCTAGGATGTCTGGAAGCTTATCAAAGAGAAACGAATCCACACTGCAAAAGTTGTACGAATACCATGGAAGTTGGAGATAGAAATGTTCAGGTGTTTAATGTTTTTTGTTTGGGATGATTTAGTTTTATGTCTTTCATTGCTTATAGTCATGGTGAGTTATTTTGGTAAGGAGGGGTCTAGAGTAGTAGCAGTCGGTCGTCAAGTGCACCATGTGTGGGAAGGGAACTGGCGCAGACTGCAGGGTTGTCCACCGGAGGTACTTCATAGACACCCATCCATGCTCGACATGTCACTGCAAGAACCCCAATATTATTCGACTGTTAATCAGAGCAGTCTCTCTAGATGCTACGCAAGAGTTTGGGCTCCTAATTATCAGTCAGGAAACAGCAACCATAAAACCCCTAACCTGATACCCTCAGTATGAAGATGCCACCACCCACACATATCACACAAAACTCGTGACAGAACCACTATTAAGACAGGAGAGGAACGGAACCGGAAACACATTCCTAAACAAGAAACAAGGGATGAGTCTCTACTCCTGTTCAAGAGAAAGAGGAGGATATGAACCGGATGATAGGAGAGCCTATCTACACCTATTGGAAGAAAAAAAATTAATAAGTTTTAACTTTGAGAAATCAGTTACTGATCCAACAAAGGATTAAAACCGGCGATACCTCTGAAAGAAAATCTTCTAAGAGAGTTCAAATTAGTTTCAAAACCAGTTAATTAAATTATTTTGAATCTTCGAAAAAATTAGCACTTTTAGTTGAATTGGCTACTAAAGGAGCTTTATGACAATGCGATCTCTAACTAACATTCCAATATATTAAGCTGAGAGGCTGGGAAAAACATGCTGGTTTCTTGGGATTTACCTGAGTAGACAAATAGTACAGCAGCAGAATAAAAATGGAAAACAAAGAAGGAAAAAGTAATATAAAAAATAGCTGAAAAATTTCAAACGAAAAATTTCTAACAAAATTTAAGCACTCAAATACCACGGAGAAAAATCAATTAGAAAATAAAATAAATAAATAAAAATAAATAAAATAGTGTGTGTGTGTGTGTGTGTGTGTGTGTGTGTGTGTGTGTGTGTGTGTGTGTGTGTGTGTGTGTGTGAACAAAAAGGAATGAAAATTAGAAGAAAGAATACGTGGGGTAGGTAATTTTGGGAGGAGACAAAGAAAGAGAGAGAGGAGGCAAGCAAAAGAGACTTGAAAGATCAGTTCAGACAAGAGTCAAAAAATAGTAAAGCCATGCCTCTGAAAGTAAATCTTCCAAGAAGTCAAATTATTTTCTATACTTGTTAAGTAACTTACTTCGAATCTTAGAAAAAAATTAACTTATTTGGTAGATGAATTGGCTACCAACATGAAAGTTAAAATTCATTTTTAAAAATAAATTCTCACATTGTTCGTTTAAATAAAAATTAAAGGGTACTCAATTAATAGACTTCCCAAAAAAAGCCATCGAAGAACCAACTCTCCCTACTCTAAACCAGCCAAATAAATGACATATACAGGCACAAACACTATCACCCATGCATTGACACATGTTAATGAACACAAAAGGGAAGGAGGGGTTTGGGAATCGTATATGAAAATGACCTTACATACCCTAGTTTGGTTAAAAGTATAGACTAACTCATAAATAATACTATATCCTCTATTCCATTAATGGAACTCTCAATGGAGTCCAACTACATTTCATTTTTTCCGATTTTTAACATTTTTCTCATGTTCCTATTTTTCTAATGGCCTAAATATATATATATATATATATATGTATATATATATTATTATTATTATTATTATTATTATTATTATTATTAATTTTTCTTACATTGGCCTACTATACTTACATTCTATTAAAAACATGTGAACAATCTCTCTCACTCTCTCTTTCTATCTCTCTCTTTCATTCCCTCTCTCACTCTCTCTCTCTCTCTCTCTCTCTCTCTATATATATATATATATATATATATAGAGAGAGGGGGGGGTTTCTGGCAAGAAATTCTCCTTTTTCATATTCGATTAAAAATTTTATTTTAAATTTACCCTTTTTTAGTTTTTCTTTTATTTTATTTATAGGTTCAAGACAAGATATGCATTTTCCGTTATTGTTTCTCCAAAGACTTTCAACTACTTCTGAGAATAAAACTATTTTCAATAGAAAGAAAGAAAGAAAGAAAGAAAGAAAGAAAGACGACTTCAGAATCTCCTGCAACTTGTCTATATGATCTCCTTTTTAAGTATGTCAATACTGCCATAGTCTTTGCCTTCAGTTCATCTTTGATGACTTTGATGATTTTTGTTGGTTTCGCGCTCAACTGCGCCCCACACATAATAATCAAAAGGGTTGCAGTCTGGGAAGTTATGGTGGCCAAATATAAGAGGTCATGTTGTCGCGGAAATTGTCTGACATCCATGAAAATGTTCTCCTGCTTGTGTAGCATTCGTGCAGAGTCTTGTTGCTAGACACACGCTTTTCCAGCAGCTTCTCTCTTGACCCAGTACCTCCTCAAAACACTTGTTCTAGGCCTCCGTGTTGAGTCTGAGGCCGCGTTGGAAGATGAATGGAGGCAAAACATCGCCATCACTATTAATCATTCTAAACACCTCTGTAATCACAAGACTCTTTCCCGAATCCTCTCTACTGTCATCAGTGATATTCGTATTAGAGCTTCCGGGGTGAATAGCAAGCAATACAGTATGCCGTTTCCAAATTTCTAGCAAAGTGATTTGCGCCACGGTGCTCTTTTTCTTACAGACGGTGCCAAACCGATTCTACTATTTTGTGCAGTCGAGAAAATCAAAAACAACTAAAGCACACGCGCAAAATTAGTAATATAAAATGCCGATAATTTACTCTTTGCGCCCTATATATATATATATATATATATATATATATATATATATTAATACAGGTTTCGTTGAATAATATAGACAAATTTTGTCTATTTATTTTGTGTAGGATCCTTTCGTATAGTCTGATAAGCTTGATGGTGCTATCGTTAAAAGACCAAAAGAAATCACAGTAATTGTTGATTTTTATCAGGTCTGAGCTTTCGGCTTACATAAGCCATTATCAAAGAATGAATATTAACATATAGTGAACATAGAACATTTAAATTATTAACATTCTCGAAAGGGGTATTTGAATTTATAAACTACATTGGTTTTTCAGGTAACACTAACGGTGGGGAAGGAGTCGTTGCGGACGAATGAATTGGATGTTGTGGATTTAGCGTAATATATGATAAACTTAATTCCTTTGTTAAGGTCTGTCGGAGAAATATTAGTATTTATGAGTTTTTTTAGGATATTTTATATTTTCATTTATATTTCAAGGTGGTGATGGTTTGATCATGATGATACATGATGTATCTCTAACAAACTAAATAATATCTACATTGGCCATACTACCAACTCGCTCTCACGGCGTCTTACGTTACACTTAAATGACAATTCAAAGATATTCCGACATTTAAAACAACACGATTATCAACGCACACTTCTCAGAAAAACGCTCGTTGAAAATACATGTATACTTAGACAAGAAAATAATAAACGAAAACTCAAAATCCTAAAATCTAGCTACATCAAACAGCTTAAACCTAGCTTAAATAAAACAAATTTTGATATCTCTACTAACATACTCCCATGCCTGTAATCGGACCAAGAACCACACCACCACCATTTTGTCACCGTCTCCGGCCATCCGCCACGTTAAAAATGGACTCGTCTCTTTGATTTAATTCTCTTTTTATTCCACTTTGTTCATAATTTAAATGTTCTATGTTCACTATATGTTAATATTCATTCTTTGATAATGGCTTATGGAAGCCGAAAGCTCAGACCTGATAAAAAATCAACAATTACTTTTTCTTTTGGTCTTTTAACGATAGCACCATCAAGCTTTTCAGACTATACGAAAGGATCCTACACAAAATAAATAGACAAAATTTGTCTATATTATTCAACAAAACCTGTATTAATGAAACAATGCTGCCAAAATACACACAATATATATATCTGTGTGTGTGTGTGTGTGTGTGTGTGTGTGTGTGTGTGTGTGTGTGTGTGTGTGTGTTGTGGATGCGTGCGTGTGATAATAGAAGGTAGTAGTAGTAGTCGTCAGTTTGCATATTTTGAACTGATTACGGCTTTTCTCTGCTTATCAAATTCGTGCTTGAGATGGAATTCATATTTGGTAACTGCTATTTCTCAACTTTATCACTAAATTAACCAAGGATTTTTGTTTCTTTTTTGTCAAATCTTACGTGGAGATTTTGACTTTTCAGCACTGGCCAGTGGTCAGATATAGTTCTTATTTTCTCAAAAAAGATTTCATGGGCCTGACTATATTTCAGTTACTTCTTGTGCAAAATTTAAAGTTAGACGATGAACTTTATGCCAAGACAATATGAAGTGAAAGAAGCATTTATTTTTAGGATGGATTGTCAAAAGAGAAATTACAACAGACAAGAAGCCATATTTTTCTTCTCTTGGCCCATGTCATAATCTAAACTACGTTAAAGGAGGCTAAAAGATGAGTGACATTTGACCCCTTGCAGACACTGTTGTGGGCCACTGGGGAATCAGTAGCGCGCGCCGAACTACAGGGAGGCGAACAAGGCATGCCTGATGCACACGACTAATGCCTCACCCAACACAAACCCCTTCTTCAGCCACACGTGGCCAGGGTCAGGGTGATAATGATAATGATGATGATCAAAATTATTATAAAATAATTATGGTTGCAGCTCGAGGAAAAACAGTAAAATTCAGAAGAAGTGGGCGGATTTGGAGACGGAGACGAAAATTAAAGAAGAGGTTACAAGGGCGAATAGTATTAATTCATGCTCTCTCTCTCTCTCTCTCTCTCTCTCTCTCTCTCTCTCTCTCTCTCTCTCTCTCTCTCTTATCCCAACGCCTGACCCTGATTAGCTGCTACCCGCGGGTGAAACTCGTTAAATATTTATTTGTATCTCCAACTGCTCGTCGGTCGGTAAAGATACAATCCTCCCTTTTGCCCCTTTCTTGAAACGAGGGCGGGTCTAGGGCTAATGTCATACCGTCTGCCGCATTTCTCTACACCGTGCCTTAGCGTGCTTTATTTATAACCACCACCCCACATCACGCTTACATACACGTATATATGTACACATACACTCCTAGGCGTTGGCAGATTGGCCGTTGCAATTCGTCTAGAGAGTAAGGAAGTCGGTGTTGGCGGGGCTAAGTAGAAAAGGAAAGGATAGAGATAAATCAAAAAAGACTTAGAAACTAGGGACAATGACGATGAGGACGACGGCTGTGGTGAAGAGGGATAAAGACAAATTGCGTGCCATTGTGATAAAAAGTCCAAATAAAGCCAAAACAGACTCGATCATTAAAAAGGAAAAAATATAGAAAGAAGAATTAGTTACCTTGGGCGCAGTAATTTTGCGTCATGTGCTCAAGACCTGATTGCCTACTACATACAATAACAATAGATGCACACAGACAGAAAAAATGGCTTTCACTATATAATCTTGAATTTATACTGGCGGTCGTAGATAGAAAATGAAGCAATAGTAACCATGTCCCAAATTTCAAACACATACACACACACACACACAAAAATACAGAAGATAGATAGATAGATAGATAGATAGATAGATAGATAGATAGATAGATAGATTAAAGTAAAAGAAAAAAAAGAAAAAAGGGTGAATGAAGAAAATTTTAAATGATGGTGAGCAAAAGTATAAAATTATAAGCATTAAAATCATCGTTAACTTTGATACTGAAGTAGTAAAATTAGCAACCACATTAGAATCATACACATTAAAATAGATTTGCTATAATTATTGAATAAGAAATTTTTAAACATTTTATTTATTGTAATCGTTCTTCTGTCCTTATAGTTATGAAAGTTCATGATATTTTGAGCGAGTGATTGTTTGCATATGATTCTATAGATATATTATAATGAAATTCATGATTATTTTTATATCACTAGCTAGATAGATAGGTAAAAACCTTTCAGTATCTTCTCGTATATATATATATATATATATATATATATATATATATATATATATATATATGGTGCTCGAGAGGTTCTAAGCATTCGTTTTTGAAATTTGAGAACTAGAGACTGATAATGGAAAAACGTTTTTATTTTTTTTAAACTTTCGCACAAATATATTAATTAAACTAAAAAAACAATTATATCGTACGTTAGCATTTCGTTAAGAAATAATCAAAATACAAATTCAAGCTTATAAATTACGTTGCAAAAACAAATGGGATTACCTGAAAACTGGTATTTTTCCCTAAATCACTCAATCACTTGAGCCGCCTAAAATAAAATATTATGCATGAGCTGCCCTATTCATTAATTTTACACTGGCATATATATTTTATTAAAAAATCATTTTAAAACTAGGCTTCAACATATATTTTTCTTTTCCTTTCAGAGGTTTCGTTACTGGCATGCCATGATGATTGACAGAGACGATTGTCATTAAGATCATTTCTCTGTTACGGCTAATACATAACCCACAACAACCTGTCTACTGTTGTATAAAGATTTGTGCAAATTAATTGAAACAAAACGAATAACGTCTTCTTAGGATCTTTCACACTTTCCCTGATCATGTATACGTCGTCTCTTGGCGTTGTTTCTCTCTTCCGACCAAATTTTCCTTATGTTTTGGACTGATGGATCCAGTTTGTTTCTTCGCTTTGATGATACGACTGACACTTGAATTGCTGACACCAACAATATCCGTGACTTCTGTTTGTGCAGCGTTACAAATTTTGTACGCTTCCTTGGAGTAAAGTCAATCGCAAACAATGGCCGTAGGACAACTAACTGACAGTGTCTGGGCGTGATAAAAATCTGATGCAGTCACAAAGTAAGCAAAAATTTTCAAAGACAAACAAATTTCATCATACACACCGAAAATAGATTCATATTGCTGCACACCAATAATCTAATCTGAGGAAAAAACAGAAATCGATTACACCCTGTCACTCCAGTAGATCTAAAACTCACCGTATAGTGATAAAAAGAAAACTAAAGCAGTTGTTTCATTTAATTTGCACAATGGCTCTTCTTGGCTTCAAGATACATAAAGAAAAAACTAGCGTAGCAACCTACGATCACAAAACCAAACATTCAATGAATTCAAGGAAAGTAACTACTATTTCTATATCCCAGAATAGCCAGAATTTCGTACCAGTTTAACCAGCACTCCAGTAGAAAGCTACGCTACGATTAAAAACGAAATGAATTACATATATTGATTATACGTACCATAATGTCAGCCATTGTAAATGTAAATTTGCATTCACAGGATAAACAAAGAATCGATAATAGCTCTAATGTAACAATTAAAAAATAGACGGAATTTTTACGACATCATTAAAATCGACAAATTATACGTAGTGACAGTTTACTACTTGGATTTGGTTATGTGCTACATTCTTATGTTCAAGAAGTTCAACAAAAGTAGTCACTTCACCTATTGTATAAAGTGTACTAAATAAATAGCTATTTAATAATGTTAGAATGGGAACACCCAATGAAAAATACAGTATTTGACATGTGTTTGAAAATATGTAGCTCTACGGGTTAGTCACTCGTATAATCTGGTAGAAGGCTATATAAGGGAAGAGAAATGAATCAAGGAAAGCAACTGAAGTAACATGAATTAAAACCTGGTTATTTGAAAAATGTGCGTTGTGGTATAAGAGTGTCCGTTGTGGTGCAATGGATATCGGCTCGGAATGAGCAATCGGATGAGCCGAGTTCAAATTTCACTTGAATTTGTTGCATTCACTTACCAGTAAAACCCTTAGGAAAGATATTAATCCATCTCTTCTTCCTCCTGTTATGGGTTGACTAGCAGGACAGATTGGATTTTAAGCCTCGTTTCGCAACTGCTCTACCGCAGAAAGTAATGGCAAATTACTGCGTGAAAATTTTCTGCCTACACAGTCATGTCTCGCAATCGTGTACCACGTATGGTACTTGACTGATTATTTGAAAGAGGAAAAACTTCCCATCTGCACACAACGTGATGGTAAAATTGATTTTGCAGTACAAATTTTATCGTGATTTATTATGAACTCTTTCGCGTTATTATTTTTTAATATCTGGGATCTGAGTTCGATTTGCACAAATGCGTTATTTTTCTTGAACATGCATAAAATTTGTTGCAAGAAAAAGAGCTTAGCTGCGTTCATTCTTGGTTAGATCTTTCATAAACGCCTCACTACCAAGAAAGAAAAGATGTAAAGCTGTGGAAAACCATGATAATTTGCATCCTGTCGGTTTATGATGCATAATAAGTAAGAAAAGAGTAGAAAATTTGCTTTTTTGATATGTCAGTTTTTACAGAAATAAAATTGATTTGTGTACATGGTTAAAAAAAAACAAACGAAAAAATAAATACCATCGATAGAAAGCAAAAAATTTGGGATTTTTATCGGATACCCCTTATCACCTTCTTTGTTGTTGTCTCTAATCATCTACCATCTACATTTCTTCTACATCCCATAATACACTTCTTCTACATCCCATAATACTGAAAAACAATCGAAAGATCTGTTTATCAGCTCTACAATGACAAGGGCAAGTGTCAAGAAAATAATAAATACGACACAAAACAAAGGCGCTACTTGTAAAAATGGCATGCAACTGAGTATGAGATTTTCATGTAGGATGCTAGCAAAATATGAACAAATATGGGTGGGGAATGAAAATCGTAAGTTTTTAGAAAACAAATAAACTTTAGAACACTAAAGAAAACAAGTGGTCTGAATCAACAGAGCTCCATCTTGGCACAAAATCATAGGGAATTCAGTCAATACTGAACGCCGATGATTATATATTTAAAAAGAAAACGTCTAGACAAGAAAAGATCAAACTTGCAATGAAAGTAGCAGATGGTTATTAATAACACGTAAAAATAGAAGATAATTCAGTGTTGAAAGGGAAAGTAGGCATTTTTCTTCTTTCATAGAAATTAGTACGTCTTACTTTTCTTCATATACTATAATTTTTAGACTTTTTCTGCGAATATTTAGGGTCGAAGAGCTTTCTCTTTTTTTTCCCCCTTCCAGTACTGAAATATTTTTATTTTTATTTTCTTCAGAGCCGGTAAATTGTTTACCGGAAGTTTTGTGCGATTCTCGGATATATTTTTCAAATTTCACAATGACAACTATAAAAGTTCAAAATAAATATATTTCTCTACCAATTGTAAAGACACTTTCTAAAATTGAATTCGTCCCTAAGCATTTCCTAAAGTATCTTAGTAATCATAGAAATTGTTTACTTGATTCAACCAAAATTAGAAACGTGAACGCATTATAAAATAAAAAGAAATTATGATGATTGTGTTGCGCCACAGTTTTTGCTCATGGAAGATGATATGCATTTAAGAAATTTTAACTAGGAACCCCTAGCTTTTAGCCAAAAAAATATGTGGTCTGAGAAGTCTTGTCTCTGCCAACGCAGTATAATTGTATCGCTAGGTAAACTCATCAATTCTTCATCAGTACTGGACCAGTAACACTAGTTAACACATTATTCTCTTACTAAATTAAAACTTATATCAAACTTTCTTTTAATAATAAATCTAATCTGTAAAATCAACAATATTTGACTTGTATAGATAAGTTATTTAACAAATTATATCAGTTTTCGAGTGACACCACCTGTTTCGAGTTGATTTTAGATGAGTTCATTTCAAAGTCAGTAATGTGTTGCAGTTCAATGTAGAACAATAGTTCGGGCAAATAATTGCATTGTGAAAGATATATGCTCAAGGAAGAAAAATTCTTATTCCCAAACAATCTTTCTTGCGAATTTGTCACATAGGGTCTTGTTTGGAAATGAACAAATCGGATTTCGCTTGTATAATGAATTTTACTGTATCTTATTATTATATTCTTATCTGTACCGATGTTATTTTTGATCGCTGCAAAAACATTTCGAAATCAGAATTAAAGAAGTGGTTTCCAGTGAAACTTAAACTCGCTTTCCACTCATCGCAAGGCCGTCTTTCATGGACGTCGCGTTAACTATTTCAGCCACATTTCACCAACATTACTCTCCGATTATTTTCCTTATCGTTTTTTCTACAAAACAGTTGTAGATAATTTGTTTGTTGCTTTTTTTTTTCAGATAAAGCATTTTCACTATTATATATACATGAAATGATTTGTTTGAACATTATCTTTTTATAGATACTCGTTTTTAAGTAGATATTTTTTTATTAGACAGTATTATATATTTATATATATTGGCCTAATTATTTACGATAAATTTTTATTACGAAAATGTGAAGTTTTAATCAGGACTCGTTTAGACTAATGGTCATTCGTGGTCGAGAGGTCTAAGACGTGCCAGATTACATGGTAGCTTCCCCTCTGTGGATAGAGGTCACAGGTTCGAATCCTGCCGAACGACACACATTTTCGTAATAAAGAGAAATTATTGTAAATAATCAGGCCAGTAGATGTAAATATATAATACTGTTTAATTAAAAAAAAAAACAGAATATCTACTTAAATACGAGTATCGATAAAAAATAATGTTCAAACAAATCATTTCAAATTATCGGTTGTTTATAACCAAGTATCGTTAATTTCCGTAATATATATATATATAAGTGATCTTACTTTTATCACGATACTCGAAATCAATTTATTCTTCACTATTGTTTTATTAGTAAATTGATACTATTTTATTATTGTTTCATTTTTTCCTAATACTAGCTTAATAGACTCTTTACTATTACTATTGCTAGTTTTATTCCCTCTCATCACTATTATTAACTCACTCTGAATCGATATTAACGGCTGAAGAAAACACGGCAAAGGGATCATTTTGTGTGTGTGTGTGTGTGTGTGTGTGTGTGTGTGTGTGTGTGTGTGTGTGTGTGTGTGTGTGTGTGAATATTTTCTAATATTAAGTAGTATTTCCTAATGTACACGAATTTCAACCTTCAAAAATTGTCACTAGTTCTTAGCTTTCAATTTTGTCCTTAAAAGCTCAACTATGAATGATGTCTATAAAGAAAGACACAGGTATCTAGAAGGAAGCTAACACACACACACAAACACATACACAGGAGGTGGGCTCTACAGAACAAGACTTGAACAGTGTGCTATGTTGAGTCTGTCGTTAAGGCTGCTCTCACCATCAATCAATTAGCCACTTCCCTGATTGCAAACAAATCTGATTTTCATTAACTGTTGAAGTAAAAGGCAGCAAGTTTTCGCCTGTTAAAATCAGGACATTCGACTTGAAAGGATTTGAGAAAGTGCAACACTTGACGCTGTTCTCTTGACGTTAAACTATGCTTCTATTGATTTAGGACGGCATTCGACGAACTGCAGATTTTAAAATAATTAAATCGGTTCCTCCGAAGCGGACAAAGAAATTAAGTGCTTCTGTGTGTATCTATGTTTATTTCTATGTATTCCTCCACGTATTTATTCATGTCTTTCTATCTGTGAATTCATCCGTGTGTTTTTCTCTGTGTGTTCCTCTGTGTTGCATATTACACTATATGTGCTTTAACGTATATATAAAACATATAAGCACTTTTAGCATCAACAGGTGTATACAAGGTGATTGAAAAGTAACTCCATATTTTATGTATGTGTGGTCAGCCAGAAATCTTCACTTAACGTCCTGTAACCTTTTTTCTTTGGGGTTGGTTAAGGGAGAAAGTCTATTATACCAAACCAAGACTTTAGAAGAATTTAAAGTGCGAATACAAGAAGTCATCTTCCGTACGATAAGAGTTCCTGGTGAATTCACTTGACGTGATTTCTGGTCTGATCGAGAAGTTATTAGCAAAATTTAATGCCCATATTGAATTTTAAATAAAACCTCGTGCTAAACGCTTTTCACTCATATCAATTTCTTGTAAAAATTATAGTTAATAAATAAATTATGAGTATTTTCAAATGAGAGGCTACTTTTCAATCACCCTATATACGTATGCTGCCCTACATCGTAATCTGGACAAGTTTTTACTGTGGGTTTATATAACTCTAATCTTGTGCCAGCGAATAAAGTCATTATTTGGTCAAGCCAAGGTGAAGTTTTACATGTGACATGAAACCACGAGCAGCCTGTGGAATACTTCATTCGATTTTATTTGTACAATATGGCCATCGCTTGCCCACATAAATATCACTAAAGATTAGATGGCCTTGTCCCAGACATGAAACTAGGATAGACTGCTAACACCGAGGCGAAGACTTTACAACTACTTCGCTATTATTAAAACTATTTAACCTATTTGTCGCATGTTACTTGATGGGCACAGTTAACTTATTCCATTCAACCCTCTGACACTTCAGATTCTCAGTGGTGCGTTCAGTATAACTGTGAAATCAATCAATGAAAGAATCAATAATCGTAGAAAATGAAGTCATATACGACCTAAATTAAACTAAAGGCTTTTAAGCAGAGTAATTTTGTGTGTGTGTGTGTGTGTGTGTGTGAGAGAGAGAGAGAGAGAGAGAGTAAGTGAGTACGCTCGTGTGTGCACGTACTGCATGGAACCAATTTTGCAAGAAAAATATTTTTCTCTTATTTATAAAAAACAAGTAAAAGAAATATTGATTTGTAGTTTAAACGCTATTTACAATTATATATATATATATATATATTAACATGATATTTCATCACACAAATATTCATGCGGAATTATTTTTTAATTTCTCAGAGGGTTAAATTTCTTAAAGATTTTTTTAAAGTAAATGAATTGTTCTTTAATCAGACACGTGACATTTCATTGATTTTAGTTAATAACTTGCTTTAAATTATGAAATATTTTGTCATAAAGACAACGTTTCTTTTGCTTACTAGTAGAACGTTCAGTTCACATTATAAGTTATACTTATCTATAAAAGAGAACACGGTTTTATGGTGTTTCTGTTAGTAGGCACACACTCAACAATCATACATATATATATATATATATATATATATATATATATATATATATATATATATATATATATATATCAATATTAATATTAATTTTATTAATATTAAAATTGATCAAGGTGGAGGGCTCGATGTAAATAGTATTATATATTTACAGAGCCAAATATATATAGTATGTCAAACAATTCCGAAATTTACATTCATTCAATGGCCATATATATATATATATATATATATATATATATATATATATATATATATATATATATATCGAGAAACCGGTTTTCAACTATATGCATATAGTCAAGCACAGGTACTAAAATCTAAGGACTCTCAACGAAAACTGAATTCATGTGCAATGAATGGCCTGTAAGATTAAATTACTAATCATTATACTCACACAGATTATATCTAACGAGCACGATGGATGAACTATCGTCTAAATTACGCAAAAATGAAAATAACACTGACATTTTATTTGAAATATTTACCAAATATATTTTGGTAAATATTTCAAATAAAATGTCTTACTTAATATCTTAATATCACAAATGTCTTACTTAATATCTTAATATCACAAAAATATCTTACTTAAAAGTAAATGTTTCTATAAAATCACCATTGGCTTTAACTACGACTTCCAGACGATGTCGGAATCTCCAGTAACTCTTCTGGATGTTTTCCTTGTTTAAGATGGCGAATGCTGCCATAATACTTGTATTCAGTTCATCTTTGGTGTTATAAGGAGTTTTGTTGGTCACTCACTCACTCAACTATGCCCTACACATAATAATCAAGTGGGTTGCAGTCAGGGGAAGTAGATGGTCAAATGTAAGAGGTGATGTGGTCGCAGAAATTGTCTGATTGCTATGACTTGGCTCTCCTGCATGATAGAGTTGTGTTGCAGAACATAGGGTCTTCTAACAGCCACCCTCCAGACACATGGCAGCACTAACCCCCTCAAGCTACTTTATCTATACCGCCATATTGAGTCTGATGTCCTGTGGGATGATGAAGGGAGACATAACGTTGCACTCACGAGTGATCAACTCCAGACACATTCATGATGACTGGATATATCATCCAACTCTTTCCGAATCGTCTGCACTGATTGATACCCAAACACTCTGAAATCTTCGTATTATAGCTTCCGGCACAAATTCCAAGCAGTACAGTATGCCGTTTCCAAATTTCTGTCGGAGCGAATTGCAACATAGTACTCTTTTTCTCACTCTGTGTGTGTGTGTGTGTGTGTGTGTGTGTGTGTGTGTGTGTGTGTGTGTGTGTGTGTGTGTGTGTGTGTGTGTGCCGTTCCGGGCAAATGTGCATGAAAGATGAAGAAGAAATAGTGTTACACTTCCAAACTTGAGACAGCCATAATTTAACTAGAATCAAACACCAACCACTAACCCAGCTAGCAAATACGCAACTATTTCAGCCATTAAAAAATAGAGATAGCTTAGCGCGTGATGAATACCTTTTAGCGATAGGATGAACGAATTTCTCTCGATACTAGAGTAAGCAGGTAAAAACGAAATGATTTCCTGATCAAATTTATTTAATAGCATCAGGGTCCGTTTTAATTCGTGTATACATTCATAAGTGAAGACTGTACAAGTCATATGACTTTATGAGATCCTGTTCACCCGGCTCTCACAGCCTCTCTACTTTGTGTTAATTAAGGCGCTAACCTCACACATTCCTTTGTTCTGTATTAGCCCTTGCAAATCTCGCATTTACAGTCACACAAAATATAACAACAAAAAAAAAACACAACCGCTATCACCAGCAGCAGCAATAATAAGAATAATCGTAGAAGCATTGGTAGTGGTAACTGGGTAGCTATAATAACAAGAGCAAGACGAACACACAAAATAATCATTGCAGTATTAAAATAACATCATCATTATCATTATGAATAATAGTAAAGTGTAAAATAATTATAGTATCATTAGTACTTTTAATAATTTTATCATAGCAAAATAATATAAACAGGCGCTTTCTAATGCTCAATCGGCTCGTAGAGACTTTTAGACTTGGACATGGCAGTTAACCATTCAGGCTGTTCACTAACAGTTTAGGTCGTACAACAAATGTGGCGACGGGTGCTCCGAATCTCTCACGCGTGCGAGTATACTGGTCTGTGTAGCCCTGACCTGTCAAGGCGATTGGGTTTCTCCCTTGACAGGTTCCAATTGTGTGCTTCGAGGTCGGTGGGGAGCACAGGCAATGAAATTTAAATCCTAAAAATGATGAATAAAGAAAAAATAAATGATACCTTTCGGACTCAGTTTCCGAAAAAGAAATAAGCACGGACTTTCTAAGATTTTTTGTTCTAGAGTCTTTGAGGGAAACTCCGTTGTCAAGACTATCCTCTTTCTTGATTGAAAAAGTTATATCTAGCCGGATTAATGGTAGAGGTTAAAACAAGAAAACAGGGGAAGTCTTTAATCAAAGTGAAGACTTTCCACAACATGAGTATTAAAACTTTCCCTCATACAAGACTGAATACATCAAAGGGAATTATTGCAGGTAGAGAGCTCTCTCTAGCCACACCAGAAGAAATCTCATCTGTCATGGGTAGCCAGAGAATCTCGGACACTCGAAGGATCACGATTAGAAGCAACGCTGAAAAAATATTTACAAATACATACACCCTTACGTTCAATTCACTAAAACTTCTTTCTAAAATAAAAATAGGCTATAATGTTGAGCCAGTTGAGTTATATAACTCGGCTTCTCTGAGGTGTTTTAGATGTCAGAAATTTGAACATCACAGAGATAGCTGTAGAAGCAGACCTAGATGCGCAAAATGTGTCCAAGAAAATTCTGATCATGATGAGGATGAGTGTCAGGCTGAGATTAGATGCACAAATTGTCAGAAGAATAATCCAGCTTACTTTCGTACTTATGAGTTCTGTAAAGAAGAAAAATAAATCATGAATGTTAAATATAAGAGAAACATTTCCTTTTCGAAGACAAAAAGAGTAGTTGGAGGGTATATAAGAGGCCGTTCCTATGCTAGAGTAGTGAATAGGACAAGTCCGAATAACTTTAATCTCAATAACTAGTATAGGGATCTTATTAAGAGACTTGTGCAATGATTGGCCCAATTTCCAAAAACAGAACTTGAAAAATCTTTATTACAAAGAATTAGAACAGGTTGAACCTGGAAAAGGAAAAGGAAACTGGTAATAAGCGGATATCATTTCAAACGCAGACTTCTCCTCCAAAATATGCTAAGTCATCTGCAGAACAAAGATCACAGAGAGCAGTTGAATAAGTGGATCACCAAAGAAAACGGAAACAACCAAGCAAAAATTGGAAGTGTCTACTGAAAATCGCTTTGAAAATTATATAAGTTGGAAGTAGATAGCCAAAATCTACAGTCGGCTAAAACCTCTTAACTAAAACAAATCAAAAACAAATAAGCCGTAAAGAAGAAAGTATATGCATTTACAAAATATTGGAATGGAACTGCCTTGGATTGAAGGCAAACATTAACGAGCTGTTTCTGTTGATAACAAACCTGACTCCAGCAGTTATCTGCCTTCAGGAAGCCTTCCTTAAGAGTAATGGCAATATAAATATAAGAGATTACCAGCAATACAATTACATAAAAGACACTGGTCTTCGAAAATCACTTAGTACATCCATCTTAGTCTGAAACGATGTTCCACAAAGTCAGATAAACTTGAAAACTAATTTACAGGCAACAGCTATAAAAGTGACGCTGAACAGACCAATCAACATCTGCCCGGTGTACATTCCACCGATTGAAGAAATAAATAAAAACGAACTGCAGGAAATTATAAGGCAACTCCCTGCTCCCTTTATGTTACTAGGGGATTTTAACTGTCACAAAACCTTTTGGAGCTGTTAAGATACAAACCAGTATAGAATTTTTATGGAATAGGTTATAGATAACAATGATTTGTGTATATATAACAATAAATCTCAACTTATATATATCCATTCTTTGCAAAGTGGTAAATGTGAAGATAAAGACGAGTGAAAGCAAAAAATTGAAAACTAGCAAAGAACTGAGAGAAAATGCAGAACATCAAAGTCGTACCTATAGTAGCTAGCATACTTGGAATAGGGCACTAGATTCGAGACTGGGTGAACATTTGACAGTTCGGACAATAAAAATTTGGCTGAAGATTTCAATATTTTGTAGTCACTTCTGATAATAATAACAAATGCACGAAATAGAAAGAAGTTGCAAATAATAAAATACAATTTCGAAAAGAAGGAAAATATTTTAATAATAATTAATAAAAGGTTACTTGTTAGTTATAGGACTCAGGAAAGAACGTAAGACGGAAAGTAAACAAAGGCATAGACATATCATGAGGCAAACTGTAATCCTATAGATATACTTGCGAAATGAACATCTGAAATGAAAAACTAAAGTTTCATAGGAACTAATTATGGCCAAAATAGACAGGGCATATAATAATAACATGCAAATTATGATTGAGATAACAGTGTCAGTAATGCAATAATCGAATGGGGTAAGTTGGCTCAGGAAGAATACAAGAACAGACGATATTTTTGGAGTTTAGCAAATTGACAGGATTTCACCAAGCAAATATTTGCCCAAACCAGAATTTATCGTCAAAGATAAAAAAAAAAAATAATGAATCTTTTCTGTGCTTTTTACATTCAAACGGCTCATCGAATGAAGATGTATTGCATCTTATGTTTGTGTATTTGTATTGTTAAAGGGGTTAATTGAGTAAGTACGTGTCTAGGAAGTATGTTGCTGTGTCTGTAGGCGTGCGTATGTGTGTGTGTGTGTGTGTGTGTGTGTGTGTGTGTGTGTGTGTACGTGTTTCATTACTCAGAAATTCAGTAAAGCATGGAAAATGTGATTGTTGCAATTAATAATATCTGAACATTTATTCCATAAAAGCAAGACTTGGTTAAATAAACCGCTTTCAAGTTTTATTCCTACACACATAGCCCACATAGATAGATAGATAGATAGATAGATAGATAGATAGATAGATAGATAGATAGATAGATGGATGGATAGATAGATAGATGGATAGATAGATAGATAGATGGATAGATAGATTAGCCTGTTTCAAGATGAAATGGAAATAGTAATGCTAATAACAACCGTTTTCCTATGAGGAAACATTCGACATTCACTGACCGAGCAGCTCGTACTGCTTCTCGGTTGAAATTTATAAAATTATTCTCTTAAAACAATTTTCCAGGAAAAAAATCGGTTGTATACAGCTGACAGTTGAGATATTTATGGAAGGGTTTGGCGTCGTGCATGACATCCACATCCAAATCTTGATCTGACGAAGCTATCAACGAACATGACACGAGTTTTCAGGTTGATTTTTTAGGGTTTTGTTACAAATTGTGTTATTGAATGAAACTATTTTGGCGCAACATAATCTACGTTTAATTTACTTTTCTCTGCTATAAAATTGTTATAACTAATCCATACATCGTTGCATTTTAAGTGTTCAGTATTTAATAATTCCACATGCCGAATAGGTTGTGTGCATGTGCCATCACCGCTTTCATTTCAATTCCACTTCATTTTCAATTTCCTTTCTCCTATGCTACATTTGCTCTAGCCGATCCATGCTCCGATATATTTGACGGAATTCATTAGATGTCCTATGAAGGTTTTAATTCTAAATCCACCTACTTTTCAATCTATCTTTGTTCTATGCCACTTTTCTTATAGCTGATCGATGCTCCGACATATTTGACGGAATTCAGTGAATGTGCCATCAGTTTCTTTATTCTAATCTACTTCATTTTTAATCTGCTTTTTGCCCTATACTATTTTTCTTATAGCTGATCCATGCTCCGATATATTTGACGGAATTCAGTGAATGTGCCATCAGTTTCTTTATTCTAATCTACTTCATTTTTAATCTGCTTTTTGCCCTATACTATTTTTCTTATAGCTGATCCATAATCCGATATATTTGACGGAATTCAGTGAATGTGCCATCAGTTTCTTTATTCTAATCTACTTCATTTTTAATCTGCTTTTTGCCCTATACTATTTTTCTTATAGCTGATCGATGCTCCGATATATTTGACGGAATTCAGTGAATGTGCCATCAGTTTCTTTATTCTAATCTACTTCATTTTTAATCTGCTTTTTGCCCTATACTATTTTTCTTATAGCTGATCCATAATCCGATATATTTGACGGACTTCATTAGATGTACCATCATTGTTTTTATTCTTAATCCACTTCATTTTCAATTTCTTTTTCGCCTATACTACACTTATTATACTTGATCCATACTCCGATATATCTGACGGAAGTGAGTGAATGTGCCGTCATTTTTTTTTATTCTAAACCCACTTTTTTATTTTCTTTTTGTTCTATATTACTTTTCTTATAGTTGATGCATGCTCCGATATAGTTGATGAAATTCAGTGGATTTATGAAATTCAGTGGATTTATTCCCAATCCACTTCATTTTCAATTTCCCTTTCTCCTATACTTCATTTGTTTGTGCTGATCCTTGCTCTGATATATTTGACAGAATTCAGATTTCATATTTTTTTTATTTCAAATCAACTTCATTTCCAAATTCCTTAACTCCTGCATTTTTATAGCTGATCCATAATCCGATATATTTGACGGAATTCAGTGGATGTTAATTCATTGTTTTTATTTCAATTCCACTTCATTTGCAATTTCCCTTTCTCCCATACTACTTCTGTTAGAACTGATCCATGCTCCGATATATTTGACGTAATTCAGTGGATTTGGCCTTATTTTCTTTTTATTCCAAATTCACTTCATTTTACATTTCCTTTTCTCCTGTACTAAATTTATTATAGCTAATCCATACACCTGATATTTAATGGATTCAGTGTATATTTTATCACTGCTTTCGTTACAAATCCAGATTATTTTTAATTTCCTTACCACTGATACTAATTTGTTATAACTGATCCACGTGTCGAGATATTTGATGAATTCTGTTTATGTGCCATCACTGATTTAATTCATAATCCACATCATTATCAATTTCACTTTCTTCTATAATAATTTTTATAGCTGATCCATGCACCTATATGCTTGATGTAATTAAGTTAATGTGCCGTAACTGTACACATTACATACACAAATCTTTTTCAATTTTCTTTCCGTCTATATTAAATATGTTATATCTTATTCATAGGCTGAAATATTGATATATTCAGTGTATGTGCCATCAGTGCTTTCATTCCAAATCCAAATGATTTTCAATTTCCTTACCATCTAAAACTACTAAATATGTTATAACTGATCTGTACACCGAGATATTTAATGGCTTACGTGTATGTGCCGTCCCTGGTTTTTTTTCAAGTCCAGACCATTTTCAACTTCCTTACCAACTACAAAAAATGTGTTATAACCATACGTCGATATATCGATGGTTTCAGTGTATGTGCCATCAGTGCTTTCATTCCAAATCCAGGTCATAATTTCTCTTTTGTTAAGTATTATTTTGAGTCCTATTTCTTGAAACACTTGGTTGAAGATGTTGATTTTTAGAAAATTTTTATCACATCTATAATTACCTATGTCTTCAGCATAACCGCCGCATGATTTGTACATGGGTGTTGGTGATTGTTTTCTATTTGATTGATTTGTTTGTGATATGCTATGGAATGCTTAAATGATCAGTACCGATCGCTTTACCAATGTGTTTGCATTTGCTCTTGGTATAGTATTCAAAAACGTTAAATATACCGGAGCTCTCATTTTCTCCTTGTCATACCCCTGATCAGGTTTGAAATGTTTTACGTAAGATTCACTTTATCGATACAGTACCTCTGAGTTCTGAATTTGTAAAGCGGTTTCCGACGGAGGAAAAGAGGAATTCTTCCTTGATGTGTTCATATGCTGTTGTGTGGTTGACAAAGCTGATATACAGTTTTCTATTAGGAGGGTAAGTAATTTTTTTGAGTTGTTTGATGACATATACGCAATCACTGCATTTTCCAAAACGAAAAACAAACAAGGTCGTGAGGATTTGACTTTCATTTAAAGGTTGAAGACTAGGCAATATAATGTTCATTAAGACTAAGATATGGAACCAATTCGGATACATCTTTATGTGTGAGGTTCTTGAATTCTACCTTTCTATTTCCACAATGCTTTCGGAATAAACTCCACCTTTTGGAGATGCATTTTTATTCCCGATTTCTTTTATAAAATAAATAGACTTTCTATTGAATTCGGGAAGAAAGTAAGTTATTTTCCAAAGTTCAGACTCAATGTCAAGTGATGCGTTATTATTTCTTAGATTTTTTTATAGCTTTCTTAAATTTCCTCATCAGTATGTTCATTATTGTTTCGATGTTTGGAGGCGTATTTTGTAATGGGAAATTGAAAACTAAGAACATTTTATTAGGCAATACTTCCAAATTTCTGACACAATTTGGCAATATCTTAAAATCACTACTCTTCATTCGAACCTAATACCAGCCTACAGTTCTCATTAGGAAATATGCTACTATCTTATCCAATGTATAGAGCCATATAAAGTGTACATTAGGATAAGATGTACATTAGGATAAGGTGTATATTATGATAAGCTGTATATTAGAATAAGGTATACATTAGGATAAGGGGAACATTAGAATAAGGTCTACATCAAGATAAGATGTACATTAAGATAAGTTGTGTATTTCCTATGAACAAAATAGAATTGATAGCTTTATTTGCTGCAGAAAGAATGAGAAACATTGTACATGTACTTACTTGCGATATAAGATGTTTTAAGTCATCACTGAAAAATAATTTCTCACAGACACATAAATGTGCGCACACATACATTATATATATATATATATATATATATATATATATATATATATATATTGTCATCCGCAGACAGATCTGTTTTGCTGTATCACAGCTCATCAGTACGGTTAGACTCCGATTGCTACATAACCCAGACTTGAAACCCGACCGAATTGGTGTCAGTCGCCGACTCTACCCTTGGGCCACGGGGCGGTTTTTAGAGCATAACGTATTACGCGGCCAATAACTAGAATGCTCCAATTCATTTTACTGAATGAGCGATGCGTACACGCTAGAGTGGTTTCTGTTTTTCAATGTCTACCTTTCTTCCAGAGTGCTCAATCAGGGTGTGATATATATATATATATATATATATATATATATATATATATATATAAATATATATATATATATATATATATATATATATATTTGTTTGCATATAGATACTGAGATGAGTCTTTGAATTCGTGCGTATGGGTAAAATAGGTTTAATCAATTGATTACCAGCGATTCCCAAGCAAAAAGAGGATTTTTCTCGGTCGTGTTATTTTGAAGACTACAAATTATGTCTTTACTTCCTTTAATCAACCAATTATAATTAGATTTTTCACATTTTCCTATTCTACGAAAAAAATTTTAATTATGCATGTATTCTGTTCAAACGCATCTCGAACTATTTTCTTGAAATGTTTCACTTATGTATGCATCCAGACATTTTGCTAAAGACACGAATCACTGATTAGGCTGCGTGGAAATGAGGCGTAAAGTGCGAAAATAAAGGTGGAATGAGCAAAGCGAAATAAGGCAATTTCTCATCGAGTACCAAAACAAACAAAAATAATGAGCACACATACACACAAATATATATATATATATATATATATATATATATATATATATATATATATATTCTTTTTTATACAAACATCAACTGACTGATATCGCCCATATTGGAAGCTAATACTGTATAACAAATGCACATTTTGACGGCAGTATATGTCGAGCACTAGCAGCAGCCATGGTGGACCAGGTTTACTGGGTTACGGCCAGAACTATAAACGGCGGTCTCCCACATCTTGTCGGTACAACCCGTCAATTGAATTTGTCTCTTAATTGGATCACCTGAATCTGATTTGAGCCGACAAAATCTGAGCAATTAATTCTTTTGAGTCGAATCATTTATAGCAGGTATCGTTTATTCGATGCTAATCGTACAGAGGTGTGGAGTCCTTTTTACCATTTGTTGATAATCAACAATTATAACACCTGAAATTATTATGAGGGGAAACACCAACAATGGAGGAAAATGTTTTCAGACAAGAAAATGAAATAAGCGAAACGAATAATGATGATTAAATAATGTAGAGAACAAAAAAACGGAAAGAAGAAAATGGTGAAAAAAAAAGTTAACATATAGAGGGTGTAAAAATAAAGAAAATAAAAAAAAAGACACACGAAAAGAAAGAAAAAGACAAAAATAAAGAAAAAAGAGATTAAGAAAGAAAGAAAGAAAGAAAGAAAGAAAGAAAGAAAGAGACAAAAAGAAAGAGGATTTTTATTGCGTGAAAAGAAATGAACAAAGGTATTCATTTGAATAAAAGAAAAACTAATGAATACATTCAAGGAATAGAATATGTTTACCTTGAACAATTCAGAATAAATAGTTTGGAGGGTGGAAGGTGCAAAAGAATCAAGCCTAAGATAAGTTTCAAAGATAAGCGGAAGCCTTACTGATTAATAAAAGACCGAAAATTGTTGTTTGAATCGTGATTAATATCTTAGCAATGAAAATAGCAACGGAGATAAGAGAAAAAAATCGAAGGGTGAAATAAAAGGTAATAAAGTTACTCTAAAGGTGGGGGGTAAGGGAAAACAGATGCTTAAATAGAGTGATTAGAGTGGGTGAAAAGAAAGAAAAGAAAATGCGTGTAGAAGACACGTGTCCTCTTAAGTCTTTTTCGGAGGAAAATGTTTGAGAAATTCCAAAAAAAGATGAGAAAGAATAATCAGTGAAATGAAAATGAAAAAAAAATATAAAGGCAGTGAAAAGATAAAGATAAAAAGAGAGAAGGATAACAAGTAAAAACAAATTAGAGTAGAAAGTGGATTCAAAGAAAGGAGAGTAAAAAAAAAGAAAAGAAAATCAGAGTGAAAGAGAGTAACAGGATGAGAAGTCGAATAAAATAAGAGAAAACTACAAATGTGAAAAAAAAAAGAGAAAAGAGAAAGTGTTGAAGTCAAAGAGAGTTATACTATATAGGACTATATGTAAATGAGGGGACTATATTTTTTAATTGGAAAATAAAAGATAAAATATGATATGAAAGATCCTAAGATGAAAAGGGAGGAATAAATGTTTAGAGAGAAGTGAAAAGGTTGATAAGGGAATCAAAGAAAATAGACGATATAAGAGTAGAAATAAAAAAGGGGAGAAAACAGAAAGAAAAACAAACGGAGACAAATTTACATGAAAGAAAAGCGACGTGTTGAGAGGCAAAACGCAGTGTCGAAGATTAAAAGGATAGATAGAATCAGAAATGCTAAAATGAAACGAAAAAATGGATATATAAAAATGATAAAAGCGATAAAGGATAAACTAAAAAGATCGAGCATATAATACTGAGAGAGAAAGTGGATACTAGTATAGATGAGTTGACGGTAAAGGAAGGCTCTGTAAAATGGGAGGCAAAAATTGACAAGAAAGAACGAAAGAAAGAAAGAAAGAAAAAGAACGAGCATCAAGGGAACAATGGAATGGGTGTTATATGAAATAAATAGTGAAAATATAAACATTTTCTAAATAACATTAAGAGATAATGAAGACAAATAGAGAAGGTGCAATAATTCTAACGATACAAAAACTTGGGAGAGAGAGAGAGAGAATTGATGAATAAACAAAATACAAAGAGAACTGAGAAACAAACAAACTAAAGTCGGTAGAGAAAGTAAGTAGAAAAGTAGAAAAAACCATCTGGAGTCAAAGAGCGATGAGTTAGAGAAAGACAAAAAATTCATATAATAAAAAAAGACTAACTGCTGAAAGAAGAAAAAGGAGATGAAAGAGAGTCAAGTATCTTAAGAGAACAAAAAAGCAAAGAAAAGAAAGATTGGATAAAAGAAATTAAAGGAAAATTGACTGACCTAATAGTGTAAAGAAAAACACAGTACTGAATCGAATTAGACAAACTTGATTTGTTGATTTGTATCGTAAACAGAAGAGTGAATACGTATTTAGTGTATTATTATTATTATTTTTATTATTATTATTATTATTATTATTATTATTATTATTATTATCTGATCTTGTTGATAACAATTGCGTGTTTGTGTCTGAGTATGTGTCGGTGTGTACGTATTACGTTATCTTTTATATAATCTTTGTTGCTTGACACTTGTTTTCCTATTGTGAAGAACATAATGTTTATGTTGTTGGCCAACTGATATAGATGAATGCGATAGTCGATAAAAGAGTGTTATTTTGCTCTGCCTTAAATAATAGACTCGTACGTTCGAGTAGATATATAACTTGGACATTGAAGATTTTATAAGAATTCAATTGAACTAACTACGAATACCATATTCTTAAAATATGTTGCGTTATTTTTGTCTATTACTTTATATATTGTTAAATTTGATTCTGCTTTGTGATTTCCTAAGCTAGAAATAAAGCGCCAATAATAAAAAAAAAAAAAGGCGAGTACGCTTACCAAGAAATCTTGGCAATCCTGAAAACAAAACGATACCTCAACTACTAATAGCAGTAATCACTCTAAAGAAGAATGTTTAACCAACATATCTATTCCAAAAAATAAGCGGAAACAAAAGATATGGTATGCAAAATATACTAATTGCAAATCGAGATATAATCAAGAAAAATAGTAATGATTGTCTAAAATAAAACGTTACTAAGTATTGCCCTCCTATGAGGTGTCTAAGCAAATATTTATTAACTTTAAGTTAATAATTTGGTTACAAAAAATCATATGTAATTAAAAATAGAATGTGTTGCACTAATATTTCATAGCGTAAAGATCCTGACTGCTTTGAAAATCATAATTCTGCTTTCGGGCTTTTAGTTGCATTCGAACTTTGATCAATGGCCTCAGCTACGAAACATGATCTTTATAATTAACATATTTTTTATATGATCGATAAGATTTGTTTTTTGGGGGTTTTTTTTGTTTGTTTGTTTTTTTAATCTTACAAGACCAAGAAAATTACTACTCTAAATTCTGCTAGCTGCAATTAAAAACCTGTATATGTTAGAGGTGAGAAAATACATTCAGTAAATAGATATGTCCGATTTGGAATTACCATTTTAAAACTAAAGTTAATTTATTAATTAATAACTAGAATAGTGCTTAATTTTATTTAAAAGAAAACGAGATAATATTTGAAATTTTAACTGGAACGTTTTCAGTTATTATTAATTTCAGATGTGTATCGTTTTCTTTTCTTTTTCATTCCAAAAATATTAGAAAGCAACATAGATTTAAAAGAAATAAGCCTCAGATGAAACTCGCATCTGTATTCCTTTTCCTTTCTTACGATGACAACTAAGTGTCCATGGTACCAACACCACGGACATTCAAATATAACCGTGTAGTTTTCATTCGTCATTTTCCTCGAAGGTTTCATGCCATCTTTGTTTACATATTCAAGTAATATTAGTTGTATTATTTGAATTGTTTTGATTGTTTGGACTGTTGTTCTTATCTTTTTTATCACATTCACGGGGTCGTGAATATGGTAACAAAGAAGAGAACAACAATTCGAACAATGAAGACTGAGGTGGTTACAATACCAAGCTGTCTGTTATGGGCTTGGCTTATTAATCATCTCTTTACAACAATTGATAAAACAGCATATATCCAAATGAATGAGTAACGAAGAAAATAATTGCAACGTTTAAAACATTAATTTAAAACAGTGCTCCATGTAAAAATAGAGCAATGAATATTTATTATTAATTATTACTTTAGAACATATACAAACAACAAACTACCACAAAATTGTACATTTTGGTTCGACATTGAAAGAACAATGTCTCATCAGGTAGTTAATAATGACGGTAATAAATATTTTATTGAAAAAAATTGAAAAAACGAGGTAAAAAGATATAAAAAAAAGAGGGGGAAATGAAAGAGGGTAGAAAAATAAAATGAGAAAATAAAATGAGAAATCAAGAAAAGAAAGTGGAAAGGGCAAGATACAGAGGAAATAGAAAGTAAAGGGAAAAATAAGTGAGAAAGTATCGATAAGAAAGAGTCAATGAAAATGGCTGAGAGAGAAATTTTAAATTTAGGCAGGAAGTGAATTGTAGACAGATATTGATATCGGTTACATGGTGTCTGGACTTAAATCTTTTGGCATTTCAAAAAAAGTTATATTTCTATAAAGGAAAAGGAAAAAAGATACAAAATGAGTAGAAAGTAAAAAGGAAAATAATGAGGAAAAAGTGAAACAATGTATAGAGGAAAGAAAGGCGAGGGACAAAAGAAATGGCTAAGAAGAAGAAATTTTAAATTTTGGTTGGAAGTGAATTGCAGACAGATACAGACATCGGTTACATTGTTTCAAGCTAAATCCTTTGGTATTTTATTTTTTAAAATGACGAAATCACATGCACAAACAAAGAAATTATTCATAAAATGTAAATTAGAGGATATTTAAAAACATACCACGAAGATATAAGTTCATTAGAGCTAATATAATAAATTGGAGAAATAAAATAAAAGAAAAATTGAGATTAAAATTTAAAATTGAAATTTAAAATTAGATTTAAAATTAAAAGAAATTAAATTGAAATTAATATTAAAATTTATATTTAAATTTAAGGCAGTTAATAGAACACAATAGAATACAAAATAAAAATAAAATAACATGAGAAGAGAAATCACATAGTTAAAGTAAATTATCAAGATAGTAAGGTTAATACTGTAAAAAGTTTACAGTTGCTATAGTTCTGTACCGTAGATTATCTAATCCTAGCATGATTGTATGATTAATTATTTAATATGTTTACAATTTACTGAAGATTCATGTCTTTCATTCAGTAATATTTCATTTTTCATATACTTAATAATTTTCATTTTTTCTTGCAAAGGAAACATGGTTCATACACCGATCTAGATATTCTAGCTTGTTTGAGAGTTTTCCATTTAACTTTAGGTGTTTTATTCTCTTCTTTTAACTTCCCAAAATATTAAGAAAGTGATGTCATATTTTGTTTATCCTTATTTATAAAAGATGAGAGATGATTGTAAAAACGCTTTTTTAAAAATTTCATTGTGTTATGAATATAAATTTTAGTAGCCCTAGGATGTTCTACTGATGAGATAGATCACATGTAGTCAAAGGATTTAGTTAAACACTTATTAGATAGGGGGCATTGATTGGGGTTACTACAATTACATAAGTTTTTACTATAGGGTAAATTAAAATGAGTAGTAGTATTACTATTGCTATTGTTATGTAATTTCAATATTTTATTGTTACGTACAATTGTTATGAGAAAGAGTGACAGTTTATAGTGGGTGTCAAGAAGTGGGTAAGAGAAGGATAAGAATACTGATGAGTGGAGTGGACAAAGAAATGAGCATGGGAGAAGTAAGATAGGAGATGACTATTGACTTTACGTTTAAATTCTTGGAAATTGTAGCTGTCCTAACCGTATCGTGATTTTTCGTGTGCAAATAGACGCCTCTAATTTTTAGCCTCCGGAATTCTGTAAATGAAACCATCTCTCATGGATTATACATTTTAGAAATTGTAACAGCTGAATTTAAAGTTAATTTAATAGTTATTCATTGCTTATTCTGTTAGTATTTGACTAAAAATAAGAATTTAAATTTTCATTGTTTTGAAGAAAAAACTTTAGTGTAAAATCTCGGAAATGTTTATGCAAAAATGCAAGACGCTTGCAGTGAAAATAAGCGCCCACTAAAAGAAACAATATGATAAACACATATTCCAGTGACTAATGGCTTCTTAACTGTAGCGATATAACACAGAAGTAGACATTCATGCTATATCCACGAGAGGCATATAAAAGAACCGAAAAAATTCTACCATTTATCGGCTGGTAGACAAGCAAAAGAAACTCACTCCAACCGGCTGTATTCATCGGTCAGTGCTTTCACTAAATGTGGCAGAAGATCCCTGAAACTACTGTGGCAAATTCATTCAATATTTCTGTATCATAAATGCAATGGACGACACTGAAAATGACAATGGAAAAGGAAATAATAAAACTGTTTTGCCCAAATTAATTGTAACAACTGCTTTAGTTTCCTGTCTTTCGCCATACGGTCAGTTTTAGACCCTCTAGACTGACAGAGTGTAATCAAATTCTATTTTTCCTCAGATAAGGTCATTTGCAGTAGTGTGCAGTAATATGAATCTATTTTTGTAGTGATATAAATATATATCCCAATCATTGATAGGAAGTTTGTTTGGCATTTTAAAATATTACGTCATCCGTGATTTAATAATTAAATCATCAATTTTCCTAAATGTCAGAAATATTCAACACCAAAAAATGACTACAACTAAGTGGATAGCGGTGGAGTAAGAGTAAAGTCCGTGAATAGCGAGAAAATCTGGAAATCTTGACTACATATTCCTCTTTCAAATGCAGTCGGCAGTAAAATATACCGGGATGATTGCTTCAGTTTTGTCCCCTTCTTAGTCCTTGTTAGTATCTAGATATTGTCATTAAAAAGCTAAACAAAACAGAAAACGTGTGTGTGTGTGTGTGTGTGAACAATGGAGGAAATTATTTTAGAACAACAGAAGTTACGGAGAATTTCGTCGCTAGTAACAAGCCCCCAATGTTTCTAGTCGAATTGTGTGTGTGAACAATGGAGGAAATTATTTTAGAACAACAGAAGTTACGGAGAATTTCGTCGCTAGTAACAAGCCCCCAATGTTTCTAGTCGAATTATATATTCACGGTGAAGCTAAAGTTCGGTGATTCGGTATACGAGTAATTAACCGAATCGAATCATTACAGTAGTTGTTCCCTAATTCTTGGGACACTTTTTCATTGCATTGCTAATCAATTACCCCTGTACATAAAAAGGATTTTCACCTCCAGGAGAAATAGAAAACAATCTACACAAGCCCCTACTAGAATCTGTCGTATTACTATATATTTAATCATAAAAAAATTGGAGTTTAGACGTATTTAGTTAAGAAATCTTACCTATAATAGATTGGATTGTATACGCAGTTACTAATAAGTAAAGAATTAGATATGTTCTTCGGTATATCACTATTAGCGTGTTTTTCTACTGCCAATTTTACATCTATTAACCATAAAATTATTCATTTCCGAAAATGACAAAAGGTCGATTTTTAAAAAAATGAAAAATAGAAGTTATCGTTTCGTTCAATAAAGAAGTAAAATTAAATATTTAAAGAAATATGAGAAATGAGTTCATCAGCCGAAAGGTTGTACTCGAAACAACTAAAGCCAGCATATTAATCTAAAGGGTTCATCTACTAGAAGCAATGCCAAGTCTTTGATTATAAATCTGCTTCATGTCTAAATATTATACAGGGTGTCCATAAAGTCTGTTTGTATTTTTAAAAAATTATAACTTTATTTGTATTTGTGATAGAAATAATCTGTAAAAATGAGCTTTTTCAGTAGTTTTAGTGATAAAAAGCATTTTGGCGAGCAGGTTTTTGTCGCAGAGTGCTCGATATCAGTATACAGATAGAACTTTGATAGGCTTAATGCTGAAAAGTTTGTTACTCAACTGAGCAAGTTACTACCGACTTCATATATATATATATATATATATATATATATATGCACAAAGCGTTTGTCACTTTAACTGAGCAGATTCATGCCGACTTTGAAGTTTCGGGAGGACACCGTGTTTTCATGGAACTTCATATTCGGCATTAAGGTATTCAGGTAAAGTGACAAACTTTATATGATGAAAAACCGGCAAGTGCACACAATAAAATATTGTACTTTAATAAATCATTGTATTTCTTCTTTTATCCTTTTACTCCATGCAAGTGAGTAAAGACGCTAAGACACAAGGGATTACGGAGTGTGAAAGAAAAAAGAAAAAAGAGGAACATTATTAACGAGCGAGAACAACTGAGCAGCAAATAATAAAAAAGAGAAATATTATTAAGAAACGAGAACAATAGAAGAAGAGTAATCAGGAAGACAGATGATAACACCAGGCAAGGCAATAAAGCCACTAAGGAGTAATATAAAGAACAAAAGAGAAGAGAAACATTATTAAGAAACGAGAACAATAAAAAAAAGAGTAAACAGGAAGACAGATGATAACCTCAGACAAGGCAATAAAGCCACTAAGGCGCAAGGGATCACTGAGTGTCAAAGAATAAGAAAAATAGAAACTTTATTAAGGAAGGAGAACAATAGAATAAGACTAATCAGGCAAACAGATGATAACACCAGGCAAGGTAATAAAGCCTCTAAGACGCAAGGGATTACTGAACGGCAAAGAATAAGAAAAAAGATAAACATCATTAAGAGCGAGAACAATTGAAGAAGAGTAATCACGAAGAGAGATGATAACCCGAAGTAAGGCAGTGAAGCCCCTAAGACGCAAGGGATTACTGACAGGAAAAGAATAAGAAAAAAGTGAGACATTATTAATGAACGAGAACAATAGAAGAAAAGTAAGCAAACAGAAAATAAAGCCGTAAATAATGATTTATATTGTATTTAATTTTCGAAGATTATAATTAGCCGGTAACCATGGAGTCAGGAGACAGTTCCACACGCAAAAATTGCGAGATCTTTATCTCTTTAAAAATTTATATCATTAGTAGTTTGAAGGGGTTTTCGCTTGTGCACCTGCAACCGAATTAGAAAGCATTGACGAATTCTTTTTATATATATATATATATATATATATATATATATATATATATAATGTATTGAGGCAACAGATAATTATCTAAACATATATTGTTAAATATAACAGACAATGAATATATATTACGTTTAATAATGGCCCGTACTAAACATTGTATTTTGCCTTTAATTTCTCGTGAAAATAAAGACAAAATTTGTCAACATTTAGATATTTTTTATTACGCTGGTTCTAAGCTTTCGGTTCACATGAGCCATCTTCAGAATGGTTGTAGGGACGTTAACATAAAGACTTCCAATATCAAAGATGATATTCTCTTAACATAAAACATTGCAATGCGACGATAACAGTTATCGAATAGCAGATGCAGGTCGTAAATTAGTAATGAGAGTTTATGACGTCACACCACGTGAGAGACCGAAATGTTAACAACAGAACCATATATAAAAATGCAATGCAGTATGTCGTGACGATTGAAATGTGATTTTATTGAGTGTGAGTTGCTTTGGTTTAACGTAGCCAATATCTGAAGGTTCTTTTTACTGTCTGTATGTGTGAGTATCATAGTGTTATCGACTAAAATCTGTCTAATATTACATACTGAGTGGTTATGTTTTTCTAAGAGATGTTGTTTAATAAAACTATGATCAGAAAGGTGACACGGGAGTGCGCGGTTGTAGTAAAACCAATATATGTAGTTGGTTTATTATTAATATCAGAGATTCAGCTTTCTATTGTTCCTTTCTAAATAGCTTGTACTCCTCACTCTTTTCTAATTAATCTTTCTACATTTATGTAACCCCCTGCACATCAGTGACGTTTCTGCCTTGCTCGGGGTGAAATGATTAAAAAAAAAAAATACAATCTTTAAACGGGCATGTAAATTGATACACTACATTAGTTTTCTGTATAGGATTTAGTTGTGTGATTGTGGGGATATTAGGGACTATGAGGTCAATTTTTGTAAATATTTTATTATATACGATGAGCTTAATTTGTTTATTATTATAAATTAGTTTAACATTTTACCTTTTATGTTTTTGAGTGTTGTTTCATCAGGTTAGTCATTGTTATGCATTTGGTTGCAATAGTATATGTTAATAATGTTATGTTTATTTTCACGTACACTATTATTATTATCGTTATCAATATTTTTAGAGGTATTATTAAGTTTGTTGAGATACATTTTAATTTGCTGATCAACGACGGAGTTAGGAAATCCATTGTTAACATGTGTTTGTTTAATGTTATGTAATTCTTTGTAGAATATGACTTTGGAAGAGATATCATTTGTGTGCGTTGAATTAAGTTTTTCATAACAGTTAACTTATATCGTTGTGGCATTCAATATTATAATTAAGAAGTCATGAATTTATGCTAGTTGGTTTCCTATATAGAGAAGTGGTAAATTTATGTGTGCTGAAATTAATAAATGTATCAAGAAATGGGATGTTATTATTAATATTAAGTTCTTATGTAAATTAGTGGACGGAGTAACTTTAAAATTTGATTTTAAGTCATGTAATTTGATCAATATTTTTAGCTAAAATAGAAAAGTCATCTATGTAACTTACATATATAGGGAGTTTAATTGTTTCATTAGGTATTTTGCTTTCTAAATGTGCCATATAATAATTAGAAAAGAGAGAAGTTAAAGGAGATCCCATCGTAATACCATCTTTTTTACCTTGTGGGTCATGAAAAAGTACTTGAGTGGTGCATGCTAATAACAATTTTTTAAAAAATAGTGGGTTTAATATCGATTGGTGGGAGAGTAGTGTCAATCGTTTTATGGACGGGAACATTTTGAACATCCAAAGTTGCAATTATCTGGTTGTTTGGTTTTACAAAATGGAGAATTTGTATAGTTAATACCATATTTACTTGGAAGGCAGGAAGTAATTAATTTGCTAAGGGTTATGGAAAGGTTAAATATTGTTCGTATTTGTGAGATGATAGGTCGGAGGGAATGAGCTTTTTTATGGATTTTTACATTTTCATAAAGGTAGCCAAAATGATAGTCACCTATAAGCTTTTGGATTATCCTCTCCGTCTTCACAGGTTGCCATTCTCTCTTATATAGCTCCTTATTATTTAAGTTGAGCACTCTTTGGATTACTCCTTGCCGGAAATATATATATATATATATATATATATATATATATATATATATATAGTGTAATGGTTGTTACAATGTTTTTATAAATTCATAGTATCACTACACAAAAATTTTCATGTTTCGAAGACAGCCCATTATGTTGCTGGCTTCATCCTCAGGTGATTTTTTAGAAATGAGAATTATTTAGTTGAAAAGTCAGTTTATTTGTGTTGGATTTGTTTGTTTTTTGTTTTTGTTTTTTTGTTTTTTTGCTTTTTTTTTGTGTTAGATGGGTAGGTCTGTATTTTGAGTTCTGTTGACCTTTTTAAGGTCTTAGGGTTAATTGTTTCTTTGTGACTGAGTTCAGGATATGTTAATCTATTAATCTTGTGAGGGCTGGGGCTGCTGGCGCCTTGCGTGTTGTTATTTGGTTTAGGGGTTGGTATGTGTTGTTTTGTTTTGGGGTAGGTTTCTTCTTAATTTAATTTATGTTATTTAAGTAAACAAAAAAAACACCCCAACAGAAACCCTCCCCCCCCACCAAAAAAACACAAAAAATACACACAACCAACTCTATAAATAAACAGAAAAAGAAAACAAACCCTATACAATACCAACAAAAAATAATACACTTGCAGCAGAATAGTAGATAAATAAATAAAAATATATATTTTATATTTACAAAATATGTTTTGTAAAGGATAGATTTTATAAAAGAAATATATTTCTTAAATATTATAAAATATTATATTTTATAATATTATTAAATAGTTTACATATTATAGAATATTATAAAATATTTTTGACGAAAGATATATTTTGTAAAAAATATATTTTATAAAAAGCAAAAAAATAAAAAAAACAAAAAAAAGCACACACCCCAATACAAAATAACATAAATTAAATAACAACATGCAAGGCGCTAGCAGCCCCAGCCCACACAAGATTAATAGATTAACCTATCCTGAACTCAGCCACAAACAAACACTTAACCCTAAGACCTTAAAAAGGTCAACAGAACTCAAAATACAGACCTACCCCTCTCACACCCCCAAAAAACAAATCCAACACAAATAAACTGGCTTTTCAACTAGATAATTCTCATTTCTAAAAAATCACCTGAGGATGAAGCCAACAACATAATGGGCTGGCTTCGAAACATGAAAATTTTTGTGTAGTGATACTATGAATTTATAAAAACATTGTAACAACCATTACAGTATAACGCTCTACATTTGTATCGAGCACTCTTTATAAAAGTAAATGCATGAACAAAAGGTTAATAAAAATACGAGTTCAACAACTTAGTTACAATATATATATATATATATATATATATATATATATATATATATATATATATATATAACATTAACAAGGTTTTCATAAAATATCAAGTTGGGTTATATTTTGTATAGCAGATTGGGCCGAGAAATTTTCTGCACCAATATATGTGTGTATGTCTGTTTATGTGTGTGTGCACGCGTGCGAGTGTGTATGACATACCTAAAGTTTAATAATTAAATGCATTTATTTTCATGAAAATAATAAAAAAAACTTTAAAGTTAATTTCATACATTTTCAATCAGGTATGATTGTATAGATCAAAGTGTATAGATCAAACATGTCTTGAAAAAGTCAAGATTTAAGTGTTCAAGGAAGCATCCATGTCGTTTTCTGTTCCACAGTATAGCAGTTCTTGGAGGAAAGCTGTGAATAAAACTTGCTTCTTACATTTTGAACACAAAAGAACTAGATAACATCTGCAAGATTAGATAAAACTTTAGATATCGCTGTCCACTAACAATATATTCAATTCTTATTCAAAATATATATATATATATATATATATATATATATATATATATATATTATTTAATTACTTAACTTTTGGTCATAATAAAATGAGACCAGTACACAGTTATATTAAAAAGTGTTTCATACAATTATATTGTAGAACTTTTGAATATTCTTCATTTGTAAAAGAATTATTACGCGCCCTAGGTTTCTACCATGTGGTGCCTTCAGGCAGTTTACAATAACTGATTTTACCGTTTTTTAAGAACGCTCATGTAAGGAGGATTTTTTTAACGTTCCCGTCATGGGGATTTTTTTGAACGCGCAATTTTCATCAATGGTTGTATAAAATACCTATTAGGTTCATACAACCATGGATGAAAACATTATAAATTCTTCTAATATTAAAAATTGCGCGTTCAAAAAATCCGCCTTACGTGAACGTTCAAAACAGACCCCGTTACATGAGCGTTCTTAAGAAAACGGTAAAAAAGTTATTGCAAAGTGCCTGAAGGCACTACATGGTAGAAACCTAGGTCGCGTAATAACTCGTTTACAAATGAAGAATGTATATATATATATATATATGTGTGTGTGTGTGTGTGTGTGTGTGTGTGTGTGTGTGTGTGTGTTTGTGTGTGTGCGGATGACTATATATATATATATATATATATATATATATATATATATATATATATCAGATAAGCAATATGGCTTTTATTTACCCAGATCAATTGGTGATGTACTGACGATAATTGCGGAAAGATTCTATTATGCTCTAGATATCTTTAGATAAAAAGGGCGAAGCATTAGACACCTCGAAAGCTTTTGACATGGTCTAGCATACAGGTCTTCTTCACAAGTTGAAAAGCCACGGTGTCTCTGGACACATTTTTGAGCTGATCCAGTCTTTCCTATCAAATCGTAAAATGTTATCCTGAACGGCAACTCGTCTAGATCCTTTGGTACTAACGTGGGTGTTCCTCCTAGGCTCCATCCTTGATCCTACGCTATTTTGAATTTGCATTAACAACCTTCCTGATGACACCAAATTTCAACGTCATCTACGCTGACGACACCGCCAATTACTCCTGCCTCGATAGTAAGACTGATAAGGACGTAGGAAATCATGGACTTCCGCTTGGCTCTTGTCGCTTTCAATATATTTTCTCTTAATCTCTTTTCCAAACGCCGATCTGCCATCCATTTGCTCAGACCTATCAAGTAGGTCTTGCGATGCTTTCCCCTGTCTCGCTTTCCTTCAATCCGTCCTGTGAGCATTAAATTCTCATACTCTTCCTCATTACGTGTTCTCGAAACTTCATCTGTCTCTTCCCGATGTTAAGTATCAGTTTTCTTCTCGTTTGCATCCTCTCCAACACCTCATCGTTGCTCAGGTACTTCGTCCATGGTATCCTCAGCATCCTTCTGTAAAATCACATTTCTGCAGCCACAAGCCTCTCCTTCATCCTTGGGGAGATCGTCCAACATGCCATAAAGAAGGACAGATATCACATAGCAATCCAGCACTCTTTTATTTGTTTCCAATGAAATTTGCCTGTCTTTCAGTACTCTGGCTAGCTTTTGAAATCGGTCTTTGGCCATGCCAATGCGTCTTTGAATCTCCATGACGGATTTTCCATCCTCTGTCAAAACACTTCCCAGGCATTTAAATTTCTTCGCTTGTTTTATTTTAGTTTCTCCGACTTGTAGATGGCATTTTAGTGACTTCTTTTTGCTGATGACCATACATTCAGTTTTCTTTAAGTTTACTCTCTATCTTTTCCTCTCGCTTTCTTCTGCTACCTTCTGTAGCAGGTCCTGCATTTCCCTTTCCGTGTCTGCTATCAGCACCGTATCCTATATTATTGAGAGTGTGACCGCCAATGACGAATCTTGGCATAATTTTTACTTCTCTCATAATTGTTTCGTTGTACAGGTTGAATAGATTGGGTGAGAAAACACATCCTTATCTTACGCTCCTTTCTATTTTTGTATACCTGCTGAGTTCACTTCTTATCTATACACAAGTGGTTTGCTGCCAATATAGATTCTTGATTATCCTAACGTCTTTTCCGAAATTTTCGAGGTTGTTGAGAATTTTTATCAAATCTTTGTGGGATACTTTGTCAAACACCTTTATGTAGTCTTTAAAGCACAGGTGAAGGTCCTTCTGCATTTGTATTGTTCTTTCAGATAGCGTTCTGAGCATGAATATTGTATTCCTCGTTCCGGTAACTTTAACAAAGCCTCACTGTTCTTGTCCTAACCCTGTGCCGATTCTGCTACGCGCTGTTTATCACAGTTTTGTTATGTGGCTCATTAAGCTGATTTTTCGATGGATTTCACGTTCCTTTGCATCTGGCTTCTTAGGTAGTGCTCTAAAAAATTGATCTGCTTAGGTCCTCCGGTATATTGCCGCAGTTATAGATTTCGTTAAAATTTCTGTGAGCCTGTCCACGTCAAAGACTTATAAGGATATCATCATCTTTATTACAATTCCATTTGGTACTGCTGCTTTGTTTCTCTTCAATTTGGCCATTGCCGATTCCACTTCGGTTTTTAATATTTCTGGTTCGTTCGTATTTTTATGCTTTATTGGTTGCTTTCTCTTGTCGTGGAAGAAATCTCCGATGTACTCGTGCATTTCTGAAGTATTTTTTCTTTTTCTAATATTAGTGTACCGTCATTTGCTTTTATACATCCTGTTGCCGAGCAGGTCTTTTGTCCTGATAGTTCCTTTATTATGTTTTTTACGTTTACTGGTACTATCCTAAATCGAAGTATATTCTCCGTTTCTATTGGCATGTTTTTTCACAATCCATGGCCTAATTTAATTTTCGCCCACGCGGTCTTTTGAATAATCTTTTCTTTTTTCCCCCCTCCCTTTTTTATTTTGTAAAACACCACTAACTATGTGTCTTATCTGCCTTATACTCTAACCACCCCACTTCCTCTTTGGAGTTATAAGCAGACCAATTCTATACTGCGAAAAGTAGAGTCGCAGAAGACCGTCGTTAACTGAGGCAAAAGATGCTTGCCACTTTTAATGTTTCCAAAACTAACCTTCTCTCCATATGAGAGGCTCTCTCTACCTTCTTTCAGTATGGCTGACGCTAACCTCCAGGAAAACGACTCGTTGAGCCTCTACGGACTGACATGAAATGGGAAGACTATATTGAATCCTTTGCTAGGTCAGCTGCTAAAAAGTCGGTTTACTGTTTCTGGCGAGACAATCTTTATCGTCAGAATCTATCTATTTATCTTACATATATAAGTTTACCATTCGTTCTATGATAACAGTTTGGTTTCCCGCACTCGATTGTGGTACTCCCTCCAAACGTCATACTTTCCAGCCAAGTTTAATCTGCAAAATTCTAATCTAATATTAATCGATAATCTACTGTCCTGATTACTCTTTTCTCTTTCTGTTCACTATTAATATTTCTAATTCTTTCACATTCTGTAAGCCTTGGCGTTTTAGTGGCCTTTGGGGTTACATCGATTATATATATATAACAAACAAATTGTTTACACATGAACTCGGAATTAATAATTTTCTGCTCAATCAAGGCTACAGCAATGAAAAGCAAGAAGTGTTATGTATTTGAGATAATATTTACAATTGTACTCGGCCACGTTTGGCACAAGTTCCTATTGCCATAATATTCGATTCCAATCTCGTTAATGCTCACTTTATTTATTTTGTGACATTTATTTTGCCTGTTAAAGTAATATTTTTTATTCTATGACACCCCTATCATAACTTCATAAAATTAAATAGAAATGTCGGTAGTTATAACAATAGTAAGAATGTACCATTCCATGGGTAATGAAACAATGATGCAAGAAAATAGTTTAGTAAAAGTAGCTTATTTACCATCACTCTGCGCCCAGTGTTTATTAAACACTATTTACCTATAGTTAGATGTTGAAAGATTTCTCAAATTAAACTACACTAAATATTCTTCATATTGGAATAAATTTTTTCGCTATGTGTGTTTGCCCTGCTGAGATTCAACACACCTCGCACTTTCGAACTTACGTTGTACGAAGTGCCTTCGACAAATTCGGGTAAATTAAGGCGCAAAATATCACCTGAAAAATATAGAGTAAATGAAGTTAGTAAAGTAATCTCGAAAGTCGCGGTAAATGATTGGCGAGACACGGGAAATGCTAGTTAACTCGATAGATGAGTAGATTGTTTGATCTGTTCATATTCTCTTAACTTTTGTGTAGCACTTCGTAAATTACATAATGTATCCTGACAAGGTTATACTATTCTCTTTAATGCCAACAAATAAGGCAACTTTTTTTTTCTAATATTATTATTCGTACTATAAATCTAACAATATTCGGTCGTTGATTTTTCTTAGGCAGATAATAAAATTAACCGCGTGAAGAAGCATGTTGTTTACGAAGAATTCTTAGATAACTAGTCTTTGATAAACGAACAAAAAGGAAAGAGGAAAGATTATATGAAAAAAGAATTTTTATCATTATAATCATTACTTATTAAAGATAGTACAATTACTTTTAGTGCATCTTGTTGAAGATGATGGTGACGACTATGATATGCATAAATCAGTGGAAAAACATGACAGAGCCGTGATTGGTGAGTTTTAAATTACCTATCCTTCCCTCCTGCTAACGTCATATATTTGTCACTGATCGAACTAGTATTTTGTAAGTACCGATATCTTACGAATGATGAGAGCCTGAATGCCATAATCTTGCGTCTAGTGTTGTGGTGGATAAGACAAGTAAAACCGATTTATGCCTTAGCAGATTACATGGCCAGACATTACAGTCGTATACCTTCCTTGATGTTCATCTTTCTTTTTTCTAATTAACTTTTCCTTTTTTGGAAAAATTTAAACGAATAGCAATTGGCTCATCTCATTCAATTGCATTAAATCAACCGATAAATTATTTTCTTGTTTACTTCGTTTTACTGTATTTCTTTATCTACCTTGTGGCTCTTTTTATCGGTAAAAGTGAAATTCGATTAAATTCCAACGTTCAATTTTTGGCTTCAGACAGATTCTCCCCAGCGAGCTCTTGATTTTTTCCATTTCTACCTCCCACGAGTGCCTCGTAAAAGACTTAATTCTATCGCTGAACCAAATGATTAATAGAGATTTCTCGTAGGCTTTCCTAGTCGCACAGCACATGCGCAAAAGGAATAAAGGGGAGTAATCTGCGGAAAAATAGACGTGCTTGAAAATGCATATTTTAGATATTTTTTTAAGTTACAAATTAAAAGTGACACAGAATCAAACACGTTATCGAATTCTATGACTTAAAAATAACATTTTTAAATATCAAACTGTCGGTATGACGAGGAAAGATATTTCTGAAGTTATCTTTAGTAACCAAGGAATTCTTCAAAGTATGGCTTTGCACAGTGAATTAATAAAGCAATTATTACGATTTTTTAATCCAATGCCTTTTTGTTAAGTTTTAACAGCAATACGTCAGATCTGGTGTGAAATCAATGAATAAATCAGACTTAATAACGTATGCTTGCATTTGATTGTAGTTCTAGAGCAGGGAGTATAGTCGCAGAGATTTATTAGAAATTATTTAGTTAGGAAATGGAAATATTATTTTAAATTAAGGCGAAAAATAACTTCGTTTCGTGTGACTTAAAGGGTAGAAACATTATTACCAAATGATTTACATCGACAAATCTAAATTAAACCTGATTTTCATCGCTAAAATAAACGTTGTTTGAAAATTCAAACGAAATTAGAATCGACGTGTTAAAGAGTTCTATGAAAAGAATCATCCAGCTTTTCACTTCATCGTTGATGATCTACGATATCACAGGCAAGCATTATATACTTAAAGTAACAAATATGTACCTATTTAAAATTTATTTCAGTGAATAAGTGTGTTTAATTTTTTTTTTATTCGAACTTAGCGTAAGAATCCAATGTGATTAAGCCAATGTTCTAACGACGAACCTTCTTTTATTAAAATTGCATAGAGAAGAATCGGTGACCAAATAAATCATCATGCTGTGTAGTAAAATTATTTCACGTGTAGAATTCCATCCTTGCAGCCTTTATCTGTGTCTGACTAAACTAAACATTGTAAATAAAATACTGATATTTATGCGGCTTCGTCCAAAAAGTATGGCTTAAAGGGCTGCAAAAACAGAAATTTTTGACTTTTTGCTAAATTTCATATTGTTTCTTTAAATTTCACATGCGTATCCTTAATAACTTTGAACGCAACAATCTTCACTGATATTCAACTCGGTTACCACTGAAATAAAACTACTATGGCGATTTTTAGTCACTTGCAATTGCTCAAGGCAATAAATTTGTTAAAATTTTATATATTTTATATTTCCCTGAGTCGAGCATACAGTGATTTTGAGTCTCACTATGTACCTGTGCTCTATTTCCGATCCGTGCTGTTCACTTACTGTCGCACATTTATTCAAAGTGCTATAATAATATTCAAAGTGCTATAAAAGCAACGAGATTAAGATTAAAGTAAATAAAGTAAAGATTAAGATTAAAGCTTCATTTTATATTAATTTATTTCACTCTATGCGATAACGATGTATAGTTTTATATAACTGGAACAATATTGGGGGAAAATGTATGACAAGGCTGAACAGTTTTCTTATCCAGTGAATTTCTAAAGGACGAAACGCGTTACAAGAAAACTTTTTTTCTGATTTGCCATACATCTTTCCCTATTACACGCTATATTTCATTCATTAAGTTTTACCGTTGTTGCTGATGATACATTATATGATGATGATGATACTTTCATAATTGATTGATTGTTCTTTTGTCTCCTCTATCGTTTTCTTTTTCCTTGTACATTGTGATTAATTGCTATTTTTAACACTGCTTACATAAATCATTTACTACAAAGGGAGTAGTAGAATACTTACTAAACTGTGACTTACTCTTAGTTATCGAGTCTTCCGTGATTGAAGTGATCACAGCATTGTCCATGAAAAAGAAATCCAAACTTCAAATTTCATCAGAAACTACTTCTTTATTTTCTGATTTAACGCTGTTTTCTCTGAAGGTCGAAATGTGCAACGATTCAGACCGATGTGTGTTAGAACAAGAGGAAGAATACATTATAATAAATAGAATAATATAGACATTTTTTTTATTTAAGCTCTTCGATCGTTTAAGAAAACCTTAGAATCAAAGTTGACTAAAGTAATCGAAGAGCTAATGACCCTAAAGTATTGTGGTTTTTAAGTATTGTATAGTTTATTTCACGAAAAGGAATAACATTTGATAAACTGATAATATTAACTGGAGAAAGTGTATCAACTCAAAATTATGAAATAAAAAGAGCAGTAAGTTGAAATAAAACTTGTAATAAGATGATATAAATCATGAAGAATGTATTGACATACACTGATGTGATGAGATCGATAAAACTAGTGAAATTAATGATAATAATAGTAAAAATAAGGATTTATTTGTGACTCACCGAAGAAAAATACAGCGTAAGATCAATTTTAATGTTAGGCGCCAATACTCTTAAGTTTGTAGAAGATAAAAAATTTCACCGTCTCACTGGCTTTTAGTAAACGTGTCAAAAAATCAGTACAAGAATCAGAACTTTAGTACAATGGTGAGGCGCTACCTGAAAGACGAATCTCCAGGGACAAGATATGCTTCTTTTGTGTTGTATCTCGCCCAATGTCGAAAGATAATTGATCCAGTTAAACAACCAAGAAACGAACGATTGGTGTGCGTACAAAAATTTGTTTTTGATTCAATTTCATATTTTACAATACAAATAGAATTTTATCCTCCTATGTTTTATATATAATTAAGAAGTATTAAAATGAGAGCTTCACTAACTAACAAAATTCAGTGATTGCTCACTTCAGAAAAAACTATGTTAAAAATAAAGTCTTAGCACTTTTTTAAAAACAAATTTCAATAACTTGAAATGAAGCAAATTTACTTCGTGTACTTTTTTCAATTATGACAACGGACATTGATATCACTGGAAAGATATGTTCGTTAAATTTTATCAATACAACTGGCGAGGCAGAATGTCGCGTTGAAACTTTATCTCATAAACAGTGCAACTTTTAAGATTTTTAAACCCTTTTGGAAATTTTCCAATTAACAATAAACAGTAACGCGTTTAAACTACTTGAAATGAATTGATTTCGTTTTGTACAAATGCAAAATTGAAAAAAACATATTTGAATTTAAAAGAAAAAATTTACAAACGTTGAAAGTGGTCGCAATATTTTGAACGTGTCACGACTTCAATAGGAAAAGGTAAAGAAATTTGTGTCACAATTAAGATGCTAATTGATCTAGTTCAGTTTAAATGGAAGATATTTAAGAAAAGAAAAGTCGTAGAAAATAAAGAAAGTAAGTGAAACATTTTCGTAATCAAAACGCTATAGAATTGAAATGTTATACGCAACATGATAAAGATTGTGTACGTAATTCGAGCAACGAATAGAAGAAAAACTCATATAATAGTTTGCATATTAATTGAGCCGATACAGATGACATTACTACGATGACTACTAGTAATACTATTGAAATTTTTAGTATAGGAAGAGAAAAAAATATTCGAATAAATTCGTTTCGTTTTCCACAAATGAAATGCTTCAGATTTTAGCGATCAAGAGAAGGAAAAGGCCTCAAAGTGAATAGAAATGGGCAAAGTGTCGTGAATGATCAACGTTCATTTCGTACAGGTACCATTTTCTTCTTTTTTTTCTTCTTTTTTTTCTCTTTCAACAAACGGTATAAATCTGAGAGAATTAAATGAAATGTAAAAGTGAAGAAAAGGAAATATTCGTACAGAAATGTATCGACTGAGATGAGAGGCAGGTTAAGATGGAAAATTAGGTGTTGAAGAAAGTAAAGTGGCTAACTAAAAATGAAATCACTGAAAGAAAGAAAAACAAAGAGCAAATGTATAAAGTGAACGGCACAATGTCAGCCATTATATTGAATAGCATGTTTTCAGAGAAAATTCTACATATTTACGTCGTGAATAATTTGAAATATATATATATATATATATATATATATATATGCAGTGTGGGTATGGAAGAATTCAAAGGACTATCCTTTATATACAGTGGTAGGATAACTCTCTAAGAGAGCTCTAAATATATATGTATTTAAATACATATAGAGCAAATATAAGAAAAATTAAGGCAGACAGGTTATTTCATGGTAAATCGGAAGTAAGGGCCTATTTCAGGCGAACCATCATCAGCTTCCGTCTTTATTTTACAAAGGATTTTACACGAATTCTTATATATATATATATATATATATATATATATATATATATATATATATATATATATATATCAAATTAAAAAGAAACCTGAAAAGTGGGAAGATCATATGGTGCCTTCACGAAACTTCGAAGTTGGCATGACTCTGCCCGGTTAAGTGATAAACTTCTCCACATCAATCCACATTAGTCTTTATTTCTTTACAACAAAAGCCTTCTTACCAAAATATATTTTTATCATTAAACAATCTTGGGCCTAAGTATCATGACAACTCAACACTATATATATATATATATATATATATATATATATATATATATATATAAATGGGCGGGCAAAAGAGATGAGCCACCTGACAATCCAATTGCTTAATTTTTACTAAGAAGCTGTAAATATTCAACAATATACGTTCGAGAGTAGTATCTATGGTCATTCAGGAATGTAATGCAAGTCGTATTCATGTTCACACATTACAAAAGTGCATATATTGTAATACTAAAAATAAAGTATTCCTTTTCTAAACTATGTGACATTTACTATGTAAATTTCCTTTTGCAAACATGGCAGTGCAAGACCTCCAATACACACCTCATTCAAAGTCGAATACCACCACTGAGAATGAAGAAAATCAAGTTGGTGTTTCACCTATTAAATTTGTTATAATTCAAAAAGTGGGATAATACATTTTGACTGCCCACGTAAAAGGATTTACATTGTGTGTGTGTGTGTGTGTGTGTGTGTGTGTGTGTGTGTGTGTGTGTGCATATAGTTTTTCCTCAGGAGAGATAGTACAAGACCTTCAACGTATAACTGAATCTGCGGCTAGTACTGAACGATATATATTTTAGAAAAATCTGTAACAAACTGGAAAAGATTAAATTTAATTTTTTTTTACATATGTGTTTTGTGTATATAGTCTAACCGATTTCATTCAGTTTCTTTTTCTTTTTGTCTATGTTTTTATCACTTTTCTGCCAAGAAAGGTGAAATGTAAGAACCTAGACATCAATATACTGTGTATTTTCTAGCGAGTAAAGAACTTTTATATATTTGCATCTTAGTAAATTGTTTTCTCTTTACTTAGAGTAGCATTTTTAAATTTAAATTGTAGACAGTATAATCATAGGTTTTTGCTTAAGAGTATTAAGAATTTACAGCGCTCAATGCCTACCTAAAAAAGAAACTCATATAGAAAACATTGAAAAATCTCTAATATCTTTATCAGGTCGTCCATAACTCAAAGAGAAAGGCACAAAAATAACAAAATTATACATAATGATAAATTAAACAAAAACAGATTCTTAATACTACTTAGAAACTCTATAACGTCTTCTATCCTGAACAACTTATCTCATCTAAACACTATCCAACCACTTACAAAATCTTTATGGATATAATCAGAACTAAAACACCAATAACAATAATAGTTCAGAAGCAATTTAATCAATGAACTATTCCTACATAAAAATAAATTCGACCACAATGTTGATCTAAAATATGTAACACTCATCGAAAAAGAAAATAATCTACTCAGAAGGAAAATTCTCGAGAGCGCCGCCATCGAATATAGAAGTTGCCATGTAGAAGTGGCTAACTGTTAGTTCCAGAACTGAACCAATGGAAACGCCATCACGTTGTACGTATAAATTAATGGTCACAGAAGGGAACCTCAGTGATACAAACCAAAATTAGTTTCCGTAATATATTAGGTTTGATTTTTAGTGGAGGGAGAGATGGATTGTTGTAAAAATTCTTTATGATTATATCAGTTATATGTGCATTGCTAAATAAACTTTCGACATCAAGTGAGGCTAAGGTTTCATTATTAGTTTTTTTGTTTTTAAGATTTGGATTAGTCTGTGATTTGATTTAATCTGGTATTTAAAAAGTATGTATGGTGTAGTGAGTTGATTAATGATTATGGTTCATTAATAAGCCGGATTTGGGATTTGGGAGATGACAGGATGGAGAGGAAAATTATGTTTATGTATTTTTTATAGTTACATACATGCATCCTGGTTTATAGTCATTAATTATTTTGGGAAATTTTAAGTTATCTTGTTCTGTGATTAGTTTGTTGATTTTCAATTTCAGTTGATTAATAGGATTTTTGTTGACTTTTTAAAATTTGGTGTGATCATCGAGCGTATGTTGCATTTTTTAATTATAATCAGATTTATTTAATATTTACTTTTTATAATTATATTAGTATGTTTATGTAGTTACTTGGCACCGTTATTTAATTGTTTTGTTAGGACCTTGAGCGAGTTTTTGTTTTTGCCATCTTTGTTTTTATTGCTTCAGCTTTAATAAAAGAAATGAGGACAAATTACGGCGCCTCCCTTGATAGTTTTAATTACAACACGAAAAAATTGATCCAGGAATGTGAAAGGGTTAAAATAAAATAATAGAGATGTGTCTAAATTATTCAGCCAAACATGCTTGAAGGAAGATATGCTGCTTAAACACACACACACACACACACACACACACACACACACACACACACACATATATATATATATATATATATATATATATATATATATATATATAAATGATTTTTCTTATGTAAAGATTTAGTAAAATGTCATTCATAAATTAACACATTAACCCAATGATGATTGATAATAAATTATAACGGTATATTTTGATAGAAGTTATGTGATATTTTGATAGAAGTTATGTGATATATGTAATTAATCATAGCAGCACGACTTTTTTCTTTCTTTTTTTTAATAAATAGAGAACTTTGACATTTAATTTGAAGGATACAGTAACGGGGTCGGGTGGGAGGAACTCTACATATATTGATATACATTCAAGACGTACCTGTACATACGAATACACACGTATATATGTGTACATGTTTTATTAATGAAGATTCAACGAAATTATTAACTGATGTTTTATTTTTTCATTATTCTCTATTAACGTACGACTCCTTTTTTAGTCTTCGTGCGCATCGTCGTATAAATAAATAAATAAATAACTATCCGACAAAAGATAGAGAAACAAAGTGAAAGGACAAAAGTCACAAAAAGATATAAAGCAGCAGACTGTCAGCCAATCAAGTTGATTGCATTTTTTAATGTAAGCAAAGACGAACTCACTATTGCTGAAATCTTCAAATGTCTTGAGGGACTGACCAAACTCTTGTAAAATCGTCCTCGGTTTTTTTGGTCTTTTATTTTACTTCCTTTTTTTTTTTTACCTCGAGGTCCCACTATTTCTCCACTTGTATACACGATTCGAACCCCAGGTTGAAGAAATCGCTAGGAATTCATGAAGTCGTTTTCTAAAGACAGACGATGCGTCGTGCATTGATAAGAGGGTCACATTTGACTAGCGGACAGCTTAATGGATTAATAAAAGAAAATAAGAATACACACACTCTCTCTCTCTCTCTCTCTCTCTCTCTCTCTCTCTCTCTCTCTCTCTCTCTCTCTCTAGCTTATCTGATAAAGTTTGCTGTTTTCTAATGCAAAGGAATATTTCTGCTGCTTTGTTTAAAGACTGAAACAAAACTTCACACTGAAATATGCTGGTATTCTTTATCATCGTTATTCTAGGTACACACTACACAAAAATTAAACGTTTCTAAATGTTTTTAATCAAACTAATTTCAGCATTCACTTAATAAAAATACTCGTGTTCAGTCATTCAGAGAGTCATTTCAATATCTGTCGTGTAAAAATCCATTTGAAGTGCCGCATCTCTCGGTACACAGACACTCAACCGCTGAGATACAACACAATAGTCTTGTCTTCTGGTCTTATGTTGTTTTAAAATTACCTTAAAGTAAACCAAATCAGTTTCAAAATAACCGTTAAAATATACTAAGTCAGCTCCATTGTGCTACAATTATAAATAGATTTCAGATATATTTCGTAAAAACATTTTATGTAAAAAAACAGAACCAACGGTTTAATTAACAAATAAAATTCTCATATAAAATATAAAATTTGTTATTCTATTGATATGCAGCAATCAGCAATCAAAATCCCTTCTACTTTGTCTCGAATACTAACCGCTAGGGAACAAGCAAATATCACAACCACGAGGCGAGTTCAAAAATAAATGTTTGTCTTAAACTGGTTCAAGCAATAATAGTGAGACTCTAAGTGAGAATCGAACTCATTACACTAGCAACGGTGAACAAGTTTAATTTGCTACCCATCGATCTACAGTAAGGACAGCAGAAACTATATATTTTACTAAAATCATCCTAGTGAAATATAAATCATTTCATTAATTACGCTTCTGGCAGAGATATTAAAATCTGACATTTCCCACTGATTTATACGTGACTACAACTGTGGTAAATCATCAGAAAACTACTTCTAAAAGTAAATATTTATCTATGCCAATTTAAACACAAACTTGATCAAAGAGCACTGTGACGAAGCACTGATGTGTTTAAAAAAAAAACTTCTTTTTTACCGGCAAATTACCTTTATCTTAACTGTAGAATTGGAAAGATTAAAATTTTTACAAATCTGTTTTAGTTTTGTTTGTTTACATTTTATTCGGTACGTTGGGAAAAGACTAATAAGGCAAGAACGTGTGTCTTAATTAAATAAGGAATCCATTTTGTCTGACCCCTTCCTGTCCTAAAGAGCATGAAACGCGAGTGAAACTACAACTGCTGTGACTTCTGTTGCTTCTACTTCTGCTTCCGCTGGTTAGATGCTGTAACTTTAAGAAACACGAACAATGACTTGTGAAACTTACAAAAACTGACTTTCGCTCTAAAGAAGGTACCTTCATGTTCCTATTAAAATCTTTAGTTGATCAATGAAGCCAACTTTAGCGCTAGATCAGATTCATATAACATTCAATAATGAGAGCTCATGATAACCCTCTGGAAGCGCACGATCCCATTTACCTTGCTTTCGATTTTTCTAAATTACGTATAACTTCCTAGTGTAAATAACTGCTTACTATACTGACTGAAAGACAAAACTAGACGAGACCATCTCTGATAGAGTTTAAAATTTAGAAGCGATTATTAAAAACAAAATGGCGGGTTCCAAATCTATATTTCCACGGCATCCTGCACAAAGACACAAGCTCGAAATCACTCGGTTTACAAAATTGGCTTGCTAAATATTCCTTCATAGCAACCTAACTAAAACGACTAAAATATGTTATCGTATTTGATTGCATAAAAGATTCACTTTTACTCAAATATTAAAATTTCGTAAAATTTGTAATATATTCATGTAATGAAAATTGGTTTGAACTCTGGCCAAATAATGAACACTAATAAATTCCAGAAACATTTGATGTAGAAATGTGCAAGATTTTGTTGGAATTTTGAAAGTTTAAATGTAAATCAGGACGCAGGTGATTCACTTTTGAAGCATCCTTTCTTTTTTTAACCAGGGATTCTCAGATAATATTCATGCCTATGGTATAATTTACTGAGGAAGTTGTTAAAGCCTAAGATGTGCGCTGATTCTTTCAGTTATCTTATCGTTGTTTTTGGTCTTATCTTGATTTCTTCTCAGAACAGTTGATGGTCACGTTTTTTTGTTTCATATATGGTCAGCCATTTTTTTAATTTTAACGTCTTTTTCTATCTTCGTTTCAGTTTAAGAATTTGTATTAAACATCAAATGTGCCCTGTCCCTCCTCTATCACTCTCATACACACACGCGTGCGCGCGCGCACACACACACACACACACACACACACACACACATTGCAGCTTTATCTACATACATTTAAATATGTTCTGAATACACAAAAGTATAGAAAATTATCATTTTTATTTTATGTTAATACAATAAGCACAATTTCTTTCGGTAGTTTTTCTCCAGACAGAAACAAGAGCATAATTTTAGTAAATTCTCGATTTTTCTCTTGATGGTGGTAACTTAATTTGAACTTAATTTAATGCATTAAACTTATCTCGGCTACTTACCAGGTTCTGAATAAAAGAGAGCATGAAAGTTTCCATTTAGTCTTCTTTATAATGAGTCTATTTTATTTTTATGAAAAAATTTAGAATATGTACAGTTTTCTTTACTAGGAAGCGATTATTTAGAGTTAAAATAGTTTCAATTGTATAGACGATTGCTTTGTGTTGTGTTTTGTTAGGAGTCTGTATATTGTCATAAAAATACAGATTTCGTGATGGGAGGATATTTGGGTGGAGAAATGAAATATTGTAGATGGAAGGAACGAAATAAGTGAACAATGCACAGTGGGTTGTAAATAAAAGCATTAAAAGAAAAGAATAAAATTGAAGAAAGAAAAGAATGAACGAAAGAAAGAAGAGTAAAAACAAGAAAGAAGAATGAATTTAAAGAAACGTGTAAATAGCAAAACTGAATGACGAAATATTAGTGAATGAGTCAACGAAAGAATGAAAAAATCTGGAAGAGAAATCTTTGAAAACACTGATTTAAAAAATTGTCAAGTGAAAGACAGAAAATAAGAATATTAAAAATAGGGACATGAAATTAGAGAGATAGAAAGAATCTGAAAGACAAACACGCAAATAAATTTGGAGGAGAAACGGAAATAAAAATAAAGAAAGAAGATATATAATTCTAGAGAGAGTTGAAATAATATACAAATTCAAGAATTGAAAGAAACAAACAAACCACGAAAAAACAGCGAAAAGGGAAAGCAAGAAATAAGAAAATATCAATTAATACATAAAAAAACAAATAGTTGAACGAAGGAAATAAGAAATTAAAAGCATATTATAAAAAAAAGAAAGAAAAGAAAACAAGAACCCGGCTAATGTTAAAGAACAAGTAAGAACAAGGCTAGTGTTAAAGAACCCATGGTACAAGTATTTGAGCATATAATCGTAAGCAATGCGCACAAATTGCAGTCAATAAAAATCATGCTTGTCAGGATAACGTCGCTTACTATATCAGCTGGTCGCCAACACCCGACTGGGCAGATTTTTCGTTTCCACTTTTCCGACTAAACAACAAATGTCTTCCATCACGCACATCATAATTTTATTAACAAAGGTCTATAGGTCTTAGAATAGTTTCAATCGATGAAACGAGTAAATCGTGTATGCACATAGAGAGAAACACCCGCAGAGACTCTCATTGTTAGTCGCTCTTCTGTCAGCGGAGGTAATATTATGATAAAGTCTCTCATTCTTCCGTTGAATATACAGATGATATAAATTGTGTTTGGAGTTTACGAATGCACATCACTTCAAAGCAATTTGATGACTGAACAAAACAGATTAACTGTTACATTCATAGAGCTTTGAAAAATTGTCCATTTCATCAATGAACCCAGTTGTGATAATATTAAAATTTAAAAATAGTTAAAAAAAAATGGTAAGGAATAAATTAAATATATCTTAATGTATTGATTTATATATTATTTTTTCATTATTTTTGGTAATATTTCTTCATTTTCACGTTTCGTTTTTCCCTAAATTATACTTTTTTAATTCATTTTAACTTCCATCATTCTTATGCTTCCTCAGTTATATTTGTTTCATCTACTCTTTAATTGGCTTTATTTAAATCTCTTCTTCCCTGTTCTTTTTATATTTTTCTTGACACACACACACACACACACACACACACACGCACACACACACACACACATATATATATATATATATATATATATATATATATATATATATATATATATATATTCCGAAAAATCGTCGTCAAACATAGATCTTCTTTAACTTCTTTTTAAATAAAAATCATTACCATTGAACAAGTTTCTTAAAATATCAATGCTACTCTGTACTCTCAAAATCGAACAGGAATAAAGGCTTTTTTATAAATTTACCTCAAATTATTTCACAATCCAGTTTTTTTTAATTGCTATAAAAACCATTTAAAATACTGGCTTGAGATTATTGTTTCGTTTGAATTTGACATTAAATTGCTTTTGGAATTAACCACGTTCTAATATTTATTTCTAATGCCTCAAGTTTTTTATCGATTTGTCAATTCTGATTCGGTCTATAAAGAATGCATACGTATTAACATTATGGTTAATTATAGTTAGAGTAAATTAATATTAGCTTTAAGGTGTTTAAGGTATTGACCCTTAGCTCCCACCGCATTAAAAGAACATCTCTCTATAAATTATTACTTTATTTTTCTCTCTAGCTGTGACAGCTACCTATTCTCTTTCTTCCTTTCTTTGATAATTTTACGAAATTAACAGTTAATGCATGTAAAGTTCAATAACGGCCCATGGAAACAGGATCGGCTGATAGCTAAAAATAATGCATCACACATGTAAAGTCACGTGAGTCAATATGAAGAAATAATCAGTTGGACTGCGGATCTTGAGAGATGAAGTTTCTTTCTCGCGTTATCGTCAAATTAGGAGTTTGCTTAACGAAGAGATCTAATCGTATATCCAAATGACATATATTAACAGTTATGTTGGATTGAAGACCTTGAATGAAGAAAAACTGAGAACACTTCAGTCAACTCGCTGTTGATTTTTTACAATAGAAAGATAACTTTTATGCAGTCGAAAACTGCGAAGAAGAAATGAACATCACTTGGCAACAAATTTTAACTTTAAGAAGTCAAAGCTTGTAGCTAAATGGCACTCCCATGCGCGTGACAATGAAAGTAAAAAAACTGAACAGTAGGAAATATATAAAGAAAAAGAAAAAATAGTATATTTGTGATTTCAGACAACGGACCAAAGTTAAGTCTCTTTTTTTTCCGATTCTTATATTGCATGCATCGCACACACCTTTTCACACAGATATGATTCCTTGTATTATTTTTTTTATCTTTATTAAATCTTGTTAAATTTCAATACCGGTGTTTTTTGTTCGTCTCTCTTGACTGTTTTCCTTATCCGTTTATCTGACCCTGCGAAAGAAATCATCCCCTACCGGAGTGGAAAACTTTGGCCATACCTACTGACAACAAGCTAAGCATTATTTTTTTTTAACTTTAAAAAAAATTATGTTTTGGAAATTTAATCGTAAAAAAGGTGACAAGTTTAAGGTTAGGTTAAAGTCCTACCGTAAAGGTAAAAAGAATGAATTAATGACGAGGTTTTTAAAGAAAAAGATTGCTCGCTAAAGTTGAAAACAAATAGTCCTTGATAGAAGGAAATAATAATAATGTGTATTTAGGCCTTAAAGTTTGCTTGAAACGAATGTCAATTTTTCGGAAAGTTTCTTTTTCTTAATTTCTTTTATCTGTTTCCTTTTATTCTAATTGTTCGTACCAATCGTAACCGTGATGAGATGGTTAACAATTTTGTTTTGTTGAATAATTTACTAGGAGATAAGGTTCGTGCATTACCCCTTATTGTGGCTGTGTATCAAATAAAACAAAAAATATAGATATCTAGCGTCACCTCTAAACAATAACACATCATTTTATAAAGAGTCATGTAATCCTAGGGGCGCACTGATATCGTTGGCATTGAATAGTTCTTTCGAGCACCTACCCACATTAAGAACTAACTTATACTGTATTTTGTTTGAGTTCCTAAACAAAATAATAGTTTATATTACATGCGACATAAAGAAGGGAATACAACAAAATGTTGAGATGTTATTTCTGTAGTTGATATAACCAACAAAATTTACTCATCTCAAAATTTATAAATACAATTGGTGCGTGAATTGTCCATTAATAAAAAGATACTTTTTATTATTTGACGTTAAACATATATTATATCAACATTATATGCATTTATATTCTATTATCCTCATCTTGGTTGTTATACTCACAAAGTTTCTGTTGTTGTACCCACTGGCCTTCTTTATGTACCTCGGTAACTTTCCCAGAATTTTGAACCAAATCCTTTATTCAGTTCATGTCGTCGGATTGTTCTCGTTTCACTTTCCATGATGAAATGATTCGTTCGTTCTGGTCTAATCGCCATTGTTTCGGTTATATGACGTTCAAAGGTCAGAAACTCTGATTCAGTAAAACAAAATGCTAAATGACACAATATTTAAATTCTGCTATACATTGAAATAGAATTCATCTAAGCAAAGTTACTGGATTAATTCTCCATCTTTACTAATCCACATCTTCCATTGTTAGCTTGGCAAATATCGAACACAATCGCAAAGAAAATGAATTAGTTGTGTTCAAATGAAACAATTTTTTCTGGATACATTCGGAAACCTGCACTTGTCTGTGCTTAATACTGTCGTCTGCCATATGGCGCACTATAGCAAATTCCAGATGTATAATAATCTCCCCTTGTCATTCAACCTTAAAATAAAATGAAAATTTAAAGAAAGGAACGACGAGCAGCCTAATGCAAGGGTCCTGGAAAATATGACCTATTCTTTTACTGACAATTGCCTAACTGTTTAATAAATCTTTCAAAAGACGAATTTCACGAATTGCTATATTGCTGCCAGCCTCTGAAATATCTTCACTGTTCTTTATGTGAAACCGTGTCAGGCAGAAACAAGAATTCCCATTCCTTTGCAATCACGTTTGCAAAACCCCCTCAACAATGGCATCAAAAAGAAAAATAGGAACATAATAGAGGGAAAAGAGAAATAGAGAAAGTTGTATGTGAAAAGAAGTTGTATGTGAAAAGAAAGAAAGAAAGAAAGAAAGAAAGAAAGAAAGAAAGAAAGAAAGAAAGAAAGAAAGAAAATCGGGTAAGAGATTATAAGTAAAACGAAAAAGTGGTATAGAGAGGTATTGAATAAAAGAGTAAAAAGAAAAAAAGGAACAGAAACAAAATCGCGGAGATGCAAAATAACGAAACGGTGATAAAAGAAATGGATATTAAATTTTGAATTATCTCTTTTTACGTTTTAAGAATCCTCTCTCTCTCTCTCTCTCTCTCTCTCTCACACACACACACACACACACACACACACACACACACACATACACACATGCACACGCACATTATGGTTCTCCCTCTCCTATAAACACACACACAAATACGCACGTACACGCACATAACACCCATGCATAAATTAATAAACTTGAAAAAGAAATTTTAAAAATTACAAATTTGGATTCGACATGAATTTTTTAAATATATCTTATTGACAACCTGTAAAATTTCTACAATAAATAAGAGACGTATATATAATACTCGAATAATAATGGTAGAGAAGAGAGAGTGAAGAGCTTAAAAAACAGAGAACAATTTAAGAAGAGGTGAAGCCCTATACAGACTTTTAAGAGCAATAGAAATGAAACGGATAGGGTAAGAGGAAAGAAGTTAAGTTTATATGAGAGAACATTTTAAAATGAAAGTGGGAGAATGCAAACTCTTTTTAAATTCACATTAAATATCCTCAAACATTCAGACAAAAGAAAGAAAAGCAAAGAGAATTTTCAGCATACGCTTTAAGAAGGAAAGTCAAACAGACGAGGAATATTTAGAAATGGAGAAACACGATTTGTCTGATAGACTCGGCAAAGATTCAAGATAGAGGAACAAAACAGAGACCAACTTAAAGAAATGTGGAAATCAAACAAGAGAGAAAAGCGGACAAAAACATAACTGCATCCCCCCTACATCAAACTATCATCCAGGTTCCCATAATTTGGAACAATACTAAAAAGAGCAGAGTATTGAGGGGAAAAGTCATCATAGAATAGAAATATAAGGGATATAAATAAATAAATAAATAAGAACAAAAATAGCAATAAAATCGCAGCTCAATTGAACGCAGTCACATTTTTTAAATCCCTTTTGGTGCAAACATGTTTCCGAAACAATAGATGTAAAACCTTGATATTTTTTTCTTCAACTGCTTCTAAACATTTTCCTAAACAATTTGACAAACGTTTGATTCAAAGAAAAAAATTTAAAAAAACATACATACACTACGCATGAACCAGTGTTGCACTGACAGAATGCTTCTTGAAGAAAGTCTCCCTTTCGGCAACGTATTGTTTCGGTGATGTGTCGTGCAACCCTGCTAATAAACGCTTAGCGTTCTCTCTTTCTTTTCTCCCTTCTGACGGTGTAATCCCTCTTTTACGCCTCGTCGTTGGCGCCTTATTAAAACGCGACGCAAGCTTTAATTATTGTACTTGTCAGCTACTTTAATGAAAATTGAATGGATTCCCGCCTTCTGGTAGCGAATGAGACAAAAACAAAATGCCCGTTTTATTGTTTTAATATAAAAGAACAAAGAGTGGAAAAGTGATGAGATATTCATGTTTACTAAAGCGTGCTCATGCACAAGCAAATATGTATGATGAAAATATATATCTAAATGCATATATATATACATATATATCAAACACGCACACAATTCACAGATGTATATGTTAATGAATCTTGAAAGAAAATTGAATACAAGAATATATATATATATATATATATATATATATATATATATATATAACGTACGTATATTTTGGCAGCATGTTTTCTTTTAAACAAGTTGTGTTAAACGATAATAACAACATAGTCTTACATATTTTCTTTTGAATTTTTTCATATTTTCTGATTAGACAATTTTTATGCAAATATAATTCTGCAATAATATATATATATATATATATATATATATATATATATATATATATATATATATACTCAAAGACGCATATAATTCACAGATTCGTATGTTAATCAATTTATAAGAAAAATTGAATTCAAAAATATGATTTCACACACACACACAATATATATATATATATATACATATATAGGTAAATTTACCAAGTATGCAAAACAAATATAGTATGGAATTTTATCGTTACCCTTTGTTACGATTGTTCTTTGTAAGATCACTCTATACATAACATCGCAACTAAACTACTTCGAAGGAAGTGATGAAAAATAATTGTCAAGGAAAATATCTTTGTTTATTCAGTTTCCCTGAACGTTTATATAGTATCTCAAGCTATATGCTGTGTGTGTGTGTGTGTGTGTGTGTGTGTGTGTGTGTGTGTGTGTGTGTGTGTGTGTGTGCACGCGCACGCGCCTTTGTTTAGGCCGAAGTCTTTCATTAATACAAGTTTCATTAAAGATCGTAGACAAGAATATTTACTTTTTAAGTGAACTTTTCTTTTTACGTCCAAGGAATGTATATTTATATTTAACAACATAAAAACTTATTTATCCAACGAAATTGTTTGCTTGTATGTCACTTTGTGCGTGATGTCACCAGAAGATGTTGATGCTAGAATACTGGATTTAAAAGGATTCAAACATTTCATAACACCTTCCATGAACTTTGATAATGGCCGAAAGATCACAAATGTTTGAACAGTATTTATATACAAGATGAGTGAAAAATAATACCGTATTTTAAAATATGTATGATCGATTTATTAACTATAATTTTTATAAGAAATTGAGAAAAGAGAAAGGTATTTAACACGAGGTTTTATTTAAAATTCAATATGGGCACCAGATTTCACTACCAGCTTTTCGAGCCGCCCATGAATCGCGTTTTACCAGACACTCTTGTGGGATAGAAGACAACTTCAAGTTTTTCCAAAGTCTTTGGTTTAGTAGAGAAGACTTGCTCCTTTAACCAACCCTAAATTAAAAAAAAAACTTACAGGGCACTTTAAAAGTCAGAACACCTTGCAAAGAGAATCCCCATATTATTTATGCTCAACATAAATTCAATCCATCTTGCCGGAGAAGTGGGCATTCAGCCATTCACGAACAACAATAGGAAAATGTGGAGGGGCGCCATCATGTATGAAAATCAAATCTTCATCATGCTCCCAAGCATAAATAACCAGCCAGATTTCATCTTTCATCTTTCGGGATTCATGTTATCTCGAAGAATGTATAGACGCACTAACCTCTAAGAAGTCATGCCATACCATACCATTATTTGGGCCGAGATAACATCATTATGATTGCTGCAATTTCAGAGACAACAAAAGGATTGTGACGGTTCCCAAACCCACCGATGTGAAATACCGATATTTTTAAATAGATCTTACTGCAACGTGTTAAGTGTAACAAAAGAAAAAATGATTAACCAAAACTCATAGTTTATTCACAGACAAATATTTAATTTTCAAAAACATTAAATAAAACTATTTACAAATATACAGTTTTTTCATTCAAATAGAAAAACAGCGTTTACTATTGGCAGGCGAAGTGTTATGAAGGGGAAGGAAGGGTCAAATATCTTTACCCAGTTAAGATAACGAAAACGTTTAAGTGCTACACTTTTTGAAAATCCTCAAATGTTTATATAAAGAATAATTATTAGTTTGGTCAAAGAAAGAGCCAAAAATATCTATTTACCCATATAGTAGACTTACTTTTAAATCATTCTGTATATTCCATCCAGGCATCCAATCTCTTCTACAAATTAAACAACAAATATTTTTAATGTCTTGTCTTTAATGGGGTATGCTTGTGTCTCTGTCTGTGTGTGTGTGTGTGTGTGTGTGTGTGTGAGAGAGAGAGAGAGAGAGAGAGAGAGAGAGAGAGAGAGAGAGAGAGAGAGAGAGATTTACTTTTTACTTCTTAGAAACAAGAGTTCTTAACTTTCAAATATTTGAGATATCTACTCGTTTTAAAACAAATCTGTTCTTACGCCTTTTTTAAATAACGTAAGAACAGCTTCTTTTTACAGTGAGGCGGTCCTGCTAGGTGATTTTCTAAGAACAGCTTAGATATGGCACAAGGCCGAAAGTATTGGGCAATCAGGGAGGATTGAAGTCACTACTCAACTATAATGAATCTAGCAAGGCAAGCTTGTTAATCATTACACCACGTCTTTGGGCACCACATCGAGGTGCCCAAAGATGGTTCTGGGAGAATTAGAAATCCTACCAGTTTAATTCCCAGTCTGTAAACTGAGCTTAGTGCAGGTGAGGTAGAAAGAGTGTAAGCTAAAGCTTTAAAATGGGAAGGGATTGATTGCCTTTAAAATCAATTCTTTCAAATTGTTGTTGTTGCCTGCATTTGAACAGCGACCACTGGTGCCATTAAGAGATGCTCATCTTTTTTTACCCACCGAGATTATGTCCGGGTTATTATAAAATGTTTTACATATGGGGCATTGTGACACTAATATTTTGTTCTCTTATTCCACAAAATTTAAGTCGACTAATACAAGAGACATGTTGTAAATTGCCGATTTCTGGTGTAAAAATCGAAGCCTGTACACATGAGCATCCGTTGTTTTGATAGTCGTAATATATACTCATCAAATATTTTACTGATGCAAAATTTTTCTCACTACAATTTTAACATTCTTCTCATAAAGTACCTTTTGTCTGCATTTCTTTGAAGTTTTTGAAGGTTCTATGCATATTGCCAACTGAACTAAAACTTTTCAAATTCGGAATAGAAACTATATTTGAAACCAGGATTTGCAAATGATCAGGTTTTTTTTCTGTTATACATATATTAGTTTTTTCATTAAAAACATTTATGAAAGTCAATAAAATTTGTTTTCTACGTAATTAGACAAAATAAAAGAAAATCAATTTACTCAAAGCACAAATCATATTCATAATTGGTGACCACTTCGTTAGCATTATTAGTGAAAACAGTAACGATTATGTGAAACTATCTCATAATACCTTTGACGTCAATATGGCTCTGAATTATGAGGTACTTGAATCAACTAAAGCCACTCGAGACAAAATCAGACAGTCAACAGGTTTGATAATTATTAAGAGTGAAAAAATGTTCTTTTCGTGAAAATTGCAACTGTAGAAGAAAGAAAATAATGGTCTGGAATTTGATAAATTCTTGTCAATCTTTTGCATTAAATAGTTGCACCCCAAGGTGCAAACGGTGTTAAAGATATCGGAATGCAACTGATTGCTAACAGAGTAACAGCAGTTAAAACCTCCATGATTCGTTTTATATATTTAATCTATGCTTCTTGATAAACTACACATATCTAAATCCTGTTTTTGTATGAATAATTAATTTTCTTCGCAGCAATGAACAAGATTAACACATTTTAATTTATTTTTCATCATAATCTCCTCCATTTTAAAGGCACTTAATCCAATGTTTGTTCATTAATCATTTCCCGTGAAAATATCAGCTTGTATATGCTCACACACACACACACACACACACACACACACACATACATTATATGTATTGCACTAATTTTTCAAGTCAAAATTTCATTTTTATCCGCTGTCAGCTATCGATGGTGACAGGAAACAACCACTACACAAGCGCTCTCTCTCTCTCTCTCTCTCTCTCTCTCTCTCTCTCTCTCTCTCTCTCTGTAGAACGGTTTGATACATAAATAAACAAAAGTTATAATAATAAAACAAATTATAATAATAAAATGTGTCGTTCTTATATGATCTCCATATTATAATGCTCAACCTAAAATTAGAAGGCCTATGTAAATTTATTTTACAAATTAAACATTCATTTATTTTTTTTTTATGAAAACCATAAAGCATTCCGAAGGCCTGTAAAAAAATATAAACGCAGTTTGATATACCTTCGACTTAATGTTTTATTCACCGTTTATAAATGGAGAAAAAAATGAAACTGTATGAAAGCTTACAAAAAAAGGTTGCCCAAGGAGAGGAATGAGTTAACTGATAGTGAGATAGAACTAAAGTGAAATAGATGTTTCCTTCACAACAATTTGTAAAACATTGAATCGACAAGAATTTTAGAGAAAGTTAAAAAGCCAATACAGAAGAATGCACAAAAGTATCGCTTGGCATTCTCGGTAAAACGTTGAGATCAATCGAATGATTACCGGAATAAAGTTATTTTGTTAGAAGAAGCAAAAGGTGAAGCTTTAACCAAAACATTGCATTTGCATAAAAAAAAAAAAAAAAAAAAATGAAAGAGAACACAAAGTACGGTGTAAAGACAAGAAAAGTAACTTCTCAAAAGTTGATCGTTGTTGTCGGGGGAGGGGGTCTCAAATCACTTGATGGATTGGTGCAGCGAGTAGCAGTATACACACTAGAATTGAGAGAAAAATGAATTTACTAAAACCATGACGTTCGTTCAAGTCAATCGTGTAACTCTTGCTTGCAACGAGATGCCTATCTCAAATCTCGTCATTCCACTGGGAGCGAATATTTTAGTTTCGATTTGGGTTTACCATATTTTACTGCTGTAGATAGCTTTAGAAAGGTTTGCTTTTTGCATCTCAAATAAATTTAGGTTATTTAATTGAAGTAAAAAAATTTATGTATTTTATTTCCTTCGGAATTATTTTACATTTTCATTGCAAAAACACACATTTTTCGCAAAATTTATTAAAGCATGTAATCGAGGAAACTTGGTCTTGTTAGAAACTAATTTAAAATTTTTACTTAAAGTTAATTTAATATTATTCTCTATGAAATTTTATTCATAAAAGCAAATGGACTAATGATCAGTTTTATTTTGTTTTTTTTTTTAGTATTTTGTATTTCTGTTTCTAACAAATGAAAAAGTATGTTGAATTAAGGCTATTGTCTTAAATAAAAAAGTTTTTTTCTATGAATAATGATTTTTTACAAGAATTGTTTTCCCTCCTTTTTAATATTAATTAGAATATTTTTTTTAATTCTGTATTAATTTGTAAGGGTGTGGTGATGTTTTAATTACGTAAAAACTATATTTACTAATCATAAATCAGAAACTTTATTACAATTTACTGGTACCCTGTATTTTAAAAAGAATTTTGAATTTTTTATGCCTATAAACGTGTAGATTTTTGTAGATGCGAACATCTATACACGACATTGTTAGAAAATAAGAGCTATAGCTATAGCAAATTTGAAACCGGAATATTTAAAATTCAACAAAATATTAGATTAAGGAAAATATTTTTCTAAATTTTTAAGTTTACTTAAAAATTATATAAAAAAGGGCGTTCAACATATTCCTCAATTATATTTTACAGGTAAATTGACCAGAGGAAAACATTAGATAAATTCCACCTGTCAAGATGTCAACACCGTAAATAAACAGCTACCGTCGTGTTAAAAATGCATTTCAATGATATTTTAAACTTAAAATAAGTAATATTTGTTTCAAATCAAATTAATTAAACTTTAAATCAGCTAATATTCCACAAATAAAATTTCAGAAAAGTATATTTTATTTTTCGAAGCTTTTTTTAATAAAGAGAAACACATGCAGGTGGCTAAAATCAACAATTTCAAAATGAATTTAAACTTAAATTTGATTTTAAAAGTAGTTTGCTTATTGGAAATTATTAAATTTAAGCTATTAACTTGAAATTACACAGTAAGAAAAATATGCCAAGGTAAAGAGAATTAACTTTTACAGCCAAATGAATTTCTACTTCTTTCTTTGAATTTCTTGTGTCGACTACAACCGAAAACTACCTCAAACTCAAAACGAAACTAAAAATTTTCGTTCCAAATGGAACCGCGAGATTTGAGATAGATCTCTTCTGCTGGGCGTGAGTTGCCTTTTGACTAAAGAAAATAACGCCATGACTAAAATATTACTTAATTCTTTCGAAAAAATATTTTATATCTTGCTACCCAACGCAGTCTATTTATCTTCCAAGACAATGACCAGAAACGTACTTTGAAAACTCAGAATGGTTTAAGAAAGATGAGATAAGAATAATATTATAATCTTATAATGACTTTTGCATAGACATTCAATCACTCAACTAATATTTGGCTGATGCTCTTTGGTACCAGTTGTTGCCATCAACTTTACATTCCTAAATAACCTGTACCATATATTAAAATTGAGGTTCATCAAAGAAATCCATAGAATTTGAAGGTTTTGGATTCTGTAAAGCAGAATATTCGAAAATACCAGACGACAGATATAGGTGATTTATGAAAGCTACTGAAAAATTTTACTTTTAATACATTGCCTTTGGTGATTTTGGTGCCAGATTATCCTTAGTCTGTTAAAATTCTTCCGAGATCCTTAAACTTTCATATTTTCTTGACTTTGGTGTTTTCAATTCGGAGTTTGCAGCTTGGACTGTTCCTCTTGCAGACAAACATTCGGTCTTCTTATAACTGATGTTTAGCCATTTCTTCTCATTTTCATTCACTACTTTCTGTTAAAATTCCTGTAGTTTTCTTTCTGTATCTAGTATTATCACTGTGTCATCTCCATTTCTAATGATATGTCCGCCAATGATGAATCCTGATAGAATTTCTAATTCTCTCAGAATCGACTCACTGTAAATGTTAAACAAGTATTTTTAATGACACTTCATTATTATTTTATTTTATTATTAGTTCAATAATATTATATTAATTTTTATAACAATTGCTTCTGATTTTGTAATTTTATTTTGTAGTTAATGTTGCATAGTATTATTGTACTTTTTGCATATATCTCGCAGGTGTTTTTTATTGTACTACCATATAACTGCCATGTTAATCACTGTGGTAGGATTTTAGTTGTATGACCAATATATGTTTGTGCGTGTATATATATATATATATATATATATATATATATATATATATATATATACTGTATGAGTTAAAAAGCAAGACAGATTTGGTTCTGTAGTCTTGGTTGGCAAGTCTACCGCAGAAAGTAATGGCATTCTATTGTAGGAAAACCTTCTACCCAGTCTTTCGAGACATGATCGGCTATGCGTGTATCATGTATGGCACTTAACTGGTTGATTTGTGTTTGCCAATAAATTTAAATAATAAGTACCTATATGAATATGAATGTTTAGGTGTATTTGCACCTGTATAAAATATCTACGTATGTTTGTCTTCGAAGTAAACGTGTGTGTGTGTGTGTGTGTGTGTGTGTGTGTGTGTGTGTGTGTGTGTGTGTGTGTGTGTGTGTGTGTGTGGACTAATCACTTAACAAATAGAGAAAAATATATCAAATTCTAATTATTTCCAAAAGAGATCTTCATTTAGAAAACTGTCCATAAAGCATAAATAACCTATATACATAATCTAAACGAAATGACAACTGGAAAGACCACCAGTTTATAGGCGGGTGGGGGTGAGAACAAATGCTTTTCTCTATAAATAACCACAACTGATGATTATTCTAAACCACACCTTACCCTACCGCTCCACTGACAAACTTTGAAACGGTAACCCTATAAACCTGTTAAATATTTCTGAGCCGCTAGTTTCCGAAACGTCGATGCTTACCCCACCACAACCCACTAACGTCACATACATCAATGAACCACAATATTTCAACGGAACGAAAAAAAAACTTTCCAATCCCTTTAATTCTTGGCGTCTTTTTCAGAGCAGGGTATATTTAGTCGGAGAATTGAACGAAAGTATGTGCGGCCCCTGTTCAACGTCCGGCTAATAATTGGCATTGTCCACCGCTTCTAGTTAATGAAATACAAAATAACTTACTTAGCTGCTACCCTAACGAAGTTAAGTTAACAAAATGGCGTTGATGCGTTTTCTTTCCCACCGGCAACACGCCGCAAACAAAGGGCCAAAAATTATCGAGATTTGAAGTACGAAAACTGTGTAGCTAAAGATGTCCCACTCAAAATTACTCATAGATGGAAGCGCATACATATATTTGCAGACGTATACAAATATGTACGGTCTTGTTCCCCTCAAATCCACACACACACACACACACACACACACACACACACACACACACACATATATATATATATATATATATAATTATGTATAAATGTATATTTATATATAATGTAATCAGAATATCACTAATTATGAAGAAATCATCTTAGTTTTAATCTTTCCCATTATATATATATATATATATATATATAGGAGAGAATTACAGACCCGTAAAGACGGGGAGGATAATCTAAAAGAATTTATCTAATTAATATAAAATAATAATTAGATAAAAAATAGAGCGCTTGATCGATATAATCCAGAGCATTATAAAATAAATTGAGAATAGATACATAAAATCGCACAACATAATACAGATAAAACACAAACACAAAAACGAATCTTATTAAAATTATACATAGACAAATTTTTAAATTTTCATAGGATTCGTTCTTGTGTATGTGTGTGTATATGTATTTTGTATAAAGTATGTTCTTGTGTGTTCTAATGTATCTATTTTCAATTTATTTCCGGTTTAAATAATACAAGATTCCTCTGTTAAAAAATAAGTTTTTTTTAATGTTCTGAGTGATTTTTTTCTAATAAAATCACATGTTATAAATTTACATCTTCGAATTAAAACTCAATTTATAACCGTCTAAACATGTTTTGATTTTTCGTTTCAATAGATAGATAGATAGATAGATAGATAGATAGATAGATAGATAGAGATGCATGTACACACACACCATTCCCAGTCAGTCAGTTAAGTACGATACGTAATACACGCTTAAGCGATTTTACTGACATTTTCCCATAATAATTTGTCATTTCTACGGTAGACTGGTTGCCAGCCAAGGCTATAGAAGCAAATCTGTCCTGCTATTTAACCCATTTAACTCCCTAAAGGAAGAATGTGCGCGACGAATTCAACTGGAATTCGAACTCGGCTCACTGATTTTTCGTTCCGAGTCGATAACCACTGCATCACATTACACATTCCTTTTATCACATCGAGTAAATATTATACACTGCAAACGTCTGCTCAGAATTCATCTAATTGCTGTCTTTATTATTGATTTAGTTATATATATATATAAATATATATATGTGCGTGTGTGTGTGTGTGAGTGTGTGTGTGTGTGTAGGGTGTATGTGTGTGTATATATATATATATATATATATATATATGTGTGTGTGTGTGTATGTGTGTGGGTATATATATATATATATATATATATATATATAAAAATGGTAATCTGTGAGTCTGTATGTGACGGTTCCCTATACATGCCTACATTTTTTAAGCTACGCCATTCAAACTTTCTAGGGACACATATCTACAGGGAAGCCAGGTCGACAAATACTTTTTGAGTTTTAAGTTCAGCAATTTTCCCTTTCGTAATTTTTGACCAATGATCTAAGATGGTTGCTGAATTACGTCACAGAAATCAAATCTCACGTATCAGACGCGACTAAAATATTTTTTATTAAAAAATGAGCCTTTATATTTAATGTTTATTCCGACGTTTTAAAAATTAATTTGGTCAATAAAAAATGTGAATATTTTGCCCGTAATTTTGAAACAAAAGCAATATTTTAGAAAAAGTGTTTTTTCAAACAAAAACAAAACAAAATATGTAAAAAAAAAAGTGCCAATGGTTAATTTGATTATTTAAGTCTTTTTTTTAGATTTAAAATTTCATACTTCAGAAAATAAAATTTTTAAAAAAATTTCCGCTAAATGTTTTATGCAGGAAATCAACTGTATCAATTATTACAAATACTTAAAATCCAACATACTGTTAAAAATTATTGTCTGCCCATTTAAATAATCCATGATCCCATTATGTGTCTTATCCAGACAAAACTTAAAAGGGACATGTCTAAACACTATAACATCCTGCTAATTTTAGCGACCCAGATCTTCAAACTCCATAGTTACCTAATTCTCATTTTTGATTGAACAATATTGACACAGCTAAAAGCATTTTCTCTAACTCAGTCAGTTAAGTGCCAGACTTGATACACGATTGCATGATCATGTCTAGAAAGAGACATTACTGACTTGGCAGAAGATCATCCCGCAGTAGGTTGCCATTACTTTTTGTGGTAGACTAGCCAAGGCTATTGAACCCAATCTGTTCTGTTATTTAACCCATAACTGGAAGGAAGAGACGGATTAATACCTTTGCCAAGGGTATTTGTGCGTAAGTGAAGGTAGTGAATTCAACTGGAATTCGAACAAGGCTCATCGATTCCTCGATCCGAGCCAATATTCACTGCACCACAACGCACATCCCTTTTTTCTCCCCGCCTATAAACTGGTGGTCTTTCCAGTTGTCATTTCGTTTAGATTATGTATATAGGTTATTTATGCTTTATGGACAGTTTTCTAAATGAAGATCTCTTTTGGAAATAATTAGAATTTGATATATTTTTCTCTATTTGTTAAGTGATTAGTCCACACACACACACACACACACGCACACACATGGATTCCTCGATCCGAGCCAATATTCACTGCACCACAACGCACATCCCTTTTCTCTAACTAACACTCCCTAATTTTCTAAATAACCATGAATTATTTTTATATTTTCAAAAATAAATCATTTTCACCATTTATTTAGACATATCATCTGAAGAAGAGCAGTATTGTTCTGAAATATGAAAATTTTTGTGAAGTGATATAATGCTTTTATTAACCATTGTAATAACAAAATTAGAATATTAAGCTCTGCTCTGTATCAAACACATTTTATAAAAGTTATTGCTTGAACAGTGGGCTTTAAACTACGTGTTCTTTCACTTTCTTATATATATATATATATATATATATATATATATATATATATATATATATATAAAGGAGAAACTACCAGACACACACAGATGTATGTATGTATGTATGTATATACGTGTAAAAGTCTATATGTGCCTGCTTGTCAGTGTCTTGGTGTCTCGAGTATTCATGTGTACTTTCATATATATATAAATGTGTGTGTGTGTGTGTGTGTGTGTGTGTGTGTGTGTGTGTGTGTGTGTGTGTGTGTGTGTGTTAGTTGTTTAATATTATCTGAAAGAAGTGGAAAAATTCTTAGTCAAAGTCTCAATTCACCAGAGACAAGCTTATCTTATGTTCTCTTTGGCTTCATCACTTCAAATAAAATATATCTATGTATACACACGCACGATGGGGCCTGAAAATTCTTGTCTCGTCCAAAGGATTCCAAAATATCTGATGTTTGGTCATTTAGCCAGATATTTCAGAAATAGTTTGGTTTGAGTACGTTACTGTCCAGCCTCGTCTTTCTAAATTAATATATTCTATTTTACAATAGAAAATACAATAAGGCTTTTTTATCTATTCCTGGAAATTTTCAGTTGTGTGCTTTTTTCAGTGCACATTTAACATCCTCTTCTGTGATTTCAGCCCATGTCTGTTCTGGTTTATTTTTCATTCGTTCTATCTCTTCAATCCAATCTACTTCTTTGTTATGTTCTTTGGGGCAAGTCCATATTTTTTCCCAGAACTGTATAACTTCTTCCATTTTTTTGGTGGTGGGGGGCTGTCACTTCAATTCTTTTTTTACCTATTTCCTGTAAAAAATCTTGTTTTGTCTGTAGAATCTTTCAGTTGTATTGTTTGCTTTATTTTTTCCTTAGTTAATAGGACTTCATTTTCATTTCTAATGTTGTATTTTCTTTCGACTCTTCTGCCTTTTCTAGTTCTTACATTTATTTCTCTTGTCTGTTCATCGAGTACTGATAGTTTACTTCTAAGTTGTTCGATTTCTTTTTCTATTTTTCTTTTCCAAGGTGGATCTTCATGTCTGCGAGACTGCCTTGTTTTTAATTTGATGTTCATTTTTTTGTTGCTGCTATTGCTGATGCATGTATTGCTTCATTGAGATTTATATGAGTGTCTTCTTCATCCAAAATTAATTTGAGTGCTACATTGTAGAGCTTAATAGTTTCGAGGTTATGCTTTGTTAGTTGTAATTTGGGGAGTTGTTCTCGTTCCTCCATTGCAATATTTTGTATCTGACTCATATAGTTATTGATTTCTTCCTTGGCTTCTTGTATACTGTTCTAGTTTTCCGTAAAATGATTCTGTTCAATGTGTTTTGAACTCGTTTTATTGCCGTCTTGTAACTGACTCAGATCACACCTTTCCAGCACTTCTAAACTTACAGCATTATCTTCACAGTGATTTGTGTGTATCACGGTTTCTACATTATAACCTCTGGCTTGTTTGATGTGACTACTTTTGATTTCTGATTCCGGTTCCCTTTTATATTTTGTTGATTCATCTATTCTGGTTGCAATTCTTTTTATCTCATTAATTTCAGCCTCTGTCAATCGGTTATTTCGCATGATGTATCTTCGTACATTGGCTAATTTATTTTCGTCAATGTACTTTCTATTTGTTTCGTCAACCTTTCCTCGCCAAATGTCATATGTTTGGCAAGTGATGTTTTTTGAGGTTTGAGTAACGCTTCATGAAATACAGTCATAACGACTTTGTACTCCTCACGAGACCATTTTAATTTTTCTATAAAATACGGTTAAATATCTAGCTGAAGAATTTTCAGGGCCATCATTAGCATTATCCTGGTTGTGGGGACCTGAAGATTCATACTTTGTGTAGGAGTTTGTTCCTATGGCAGATTTTTCGACCTCAGGTAGGTTTCCTCCTGAAGGACGAGCTCCCTGTTTATCCACTAGAAGAGCCACACTGGACTTTTTATTTGTATTTGTAATTCTCATATTTTTCCCACGAGCGACGCACGAGTCCAAAAGTCCACCCAAAGTTACCCGGCACGTTGAGTAAGGGTCTTTTACAAACAGGGTCCTGAAGCCTATAGGAGATCGTTTGTGACCTCATAACGCAGTAGCCATTCACTCCTCGGCACGATTAACACCTTGAGTTGTGGGTTGTTTCTTTCTCCTAAATGGGTTGCCAAAGTCTGAAAACGCAAACCCGTCTGCGTCACTTTCACTAACATACGTGGTATCCGCACTAACTTTCTCGGCGTAGAATCATTCCTTCACACTAACTTACCTGATATCTTAGCCCTATGTGAAACTAACCTTGACCCTTCTATCCCCTATCTCAGTTTTACGTCCCTGGCTACCTTCCCCTCTTCAGAAAGGACTCCAATGATCATATGCATGGGCTTGGTGTGTATGTCAGCAAACACCTTCCCCTAGCTAGGGTGACATCTCTTGAATCCCTGGATCATTCTTTCATGTACTTCCGTCTCTCGCTTCTAAGTTCGATTAGCTATCTCTTCTTTCTCTACCGCTTCTCTTCCTTCTCTGACTGTTCGTTACTTGACAGCATCTCTGACAATATCGACAAAGCCATTTCTTCCCATCCCTCTGCCCATATATTTGTATTTGGTGACTTTAACGCCTACCACACCAAGTGGCTAGAGAACTCTATCACCGACCTTGCTGGTGTCCACACCATGAATTTTTCAATCACCCAATCCCTTACGCAAGTGGTGGACTTCCGCACGCGTTTCTCCGACAACCTTAACAGAAGGGACTCACTACTAGACCTCTGCTTCACTTCCATCCCAGACTCTTGCACTACCAGACAGCTCTGCCCTCTCGGAAACTCTGACCATACCGTAGTTTCCGTCAACATTTCATTCCACTCCCACCCGACCCAAGAAACCCAGACCAGTAGAATATCCTACTGCTACCAAAGAGCAGACTGGGATTCGTTCTGAGACTTCCTCTGTGACGTCCCATGGAACAACGTTTTTAGTCTTCCCGTCAAAGAATGTGCATCCGAGGTCTCCTCCTGGGTTAAGGCTGGCATCGATGCTTTCAATTCTGCCAGAAAATTTCAGCTTAAATCTCATTCGTCTCCATGGTTCTCGCCCGCTTGGTCGGCCGCCATTGTCCACCGGAATCATTTCTTCTGACTCTATCGTAGCTACGCGTCGGACCAAAACAGGCGCCTTTTCGCTTCAGCTCGTAATAAGTGTAAAAAAGATACTGAACGAAGCTAAGATGTTGTTTGCTGAATGAAGCAACGCATAGCATCCACTAGGTTCGGCGCCAAAGACTACTAGTGACTCTGTAAAAGAGTGCTTAACAAGAGCAAGTCCTCAATACCCCTACTAATCAATAAATTTGAGGTCCTCACCTCCTCAGCGGACAAGGCTGAATGATTTGCCCGCAGATTCTCGAACAATTCGAGACTGGACTCGTCTGGAGTTTATACACCCGACTTCCCACCTAGAACTAAAGCTCAACTGAATGACGTCCACATTACATCCTCTCTGGTCTCTAACATAATCTCAAAACTTGACCCTCACAAAGCGAGCGGAGGGGACGGAATCCCAATCATAGTCTTAAAGAAATGTGCCCCTGAACTCTCCTCTGTCCTTTCTAAGCTCTACAACTTCTGCCTATCTGCTTCCTGCTTTCCTGCCTGTTGGAAATCTTCCTCTGTAGTTCCTACATTTAAAAACACTGGAGAACCCTCGGACCCCGTAAATTACCCCCCTATCAGCCTTCTTCCGATCTTTGGCAAAGTGTTCGAAGCCATTATCAACGCCGAGGTGGTTCAGCATCTCACAGCACACAGGCTCCTCTCGGACAAGCAGTATGGTTTCCGCTTCACCAGGTCTACTGCGGATATGCTAACGACCATCACCGAGTATATATACCAGGCTCACGACAAGAATGGCGAAGCCCGAACCGTTGCCTTGGATATCTCTAAAACGTTCGACAGAGTTTGGCATGCAACTTCTATGCAAACTGCGGAGCTATGGTATAACTGGACATTTCTTTGAACTAATCCAGTCTTTACTCTCTAACCGCACATTTAAGGTGGTATTAAACAGACATGCCTCCCAGAACTACCATACGAACGCAGGTGTCCCTCAAGGCTCTATCCTAGGTCCTACGCTCTTTCTGATCTACATTAATGATCTAACTGATACCATAAGATCCCAAGTAGGTATGTACGCCGATGACACCAAAGTTTACTCTCGCCATGATCAAAGAACTGGTGTGGGCGACAAAACTAACCTTGCAGCCGAGCTTGAAAAGGACTTCCAATCCGTAGTGGACTGAGGTAAGAAATGGCTCGTAAATTTTAATGCTTCCAAAACGAAGCTGCTATCAATTAAAAATCATAGAAAATAGCACCTACCTCCCATTAGCATGGAACAGGCTTGCCTCCAAGAGAGTCTCCTTGGTCTCACACTTTCACTTGCAGTCTCTCTCTCTCTCTCTCTCTCTCTCTCTCTCTCTCTCTCTCTCACACCGACGCGACGTGTCTTCCCTGTGTCTCTTCTATAAATACTTTCACGGCTTCTGCTCCGAGGAACTTAGATAACTGGTACCTCCTAGGTACTAATTTGCACGAGATACTAGATTAGCAACTAGATCCCACTCTTTTACAGTGAAACCGATAAAATGCAACCGCAATTTCTACTCCAACAGTTTCTTTTCTCGCACTTCCCGACTGTGGAATTCCCTTCCACATGATTGCTTCCCCGACGGCTACAATCTCCAGGAGTTTAAATGTAAGGTCAATAGACACCTCCTAACACACTAACCATCTTTCAAACACTCTTCCCATCTACCCAACCCCCAGCCTCGGTATCCTTACCCATCTATCACCCGCCTTCTGACATTTCCTATATCTAATCACTCTTTCTCTTCACCTTCCCCTATGTAACCCCATGCGCAATAGTGGCAGTGGAATGCCTTGCTTGGGGTGAAATGATTTAAAAAAAGCGACAGTTGACGGAGACACGATTGGAATTCAAAGAGAAAGACGCTGGATTAAAAAAAAAATTGGGCGTAGCAGCCGCCCAACGAAACAAAACATCACGACATTAGAGTATTTTGTTAAAAAAAAAATGTTACTATCACTAGTCCTTGTAACAAAAATAATTTTTGAGAAGAAAAAAAGTTAATGGAAAAGAAAATGTTGACATACGTTTAAGTTTATTAGTGCTGTGAGATTTAAAATAAAAATAATAATTTGTTCGTCCACTGTATATTCAGTTATTTTTTTCAATAAAGTCGTCGAAAATAGGGTTATCAAAATAAAATAATTAAATAAAAATAAATACGTCAGTCAGTTAAGTGCCATACGTGATACCCGCTTGGGCTATTATGTCTCGAAAGAGACATAATAGCTGTCTGGGTAGAAGATTGACTGGGTAGAAGATTATTTCGCAGTAGGTTGCCATTACTTTCTGCGGTAAACTGGTTGTCAGCCACGGTTATAGAACCCAATCTATCCTGATATTTAACCCATAAGTGGAGGGAAGAGACGGATTAATACCTTTTCCAAGGGTATTTCTGCGTATGTGAATGCAAAGAATTCATTTGAAATTCGAACTCGGCACTCCGATTTCTCGTTCCGAGTCGATATCCCCTGCTCTACAACGCACATCCTAAATAAATAAACACATATTCTTTCTAAAAAAGAATACCGTAGAAATTATAATCAAACTGTTTTTCATAGTATTTTTTCTGTCGTTTGGTTTTGTTTTTTGTTTTTAAGAAAATTATAATAAGTTTAAAAAAAATTATTTCGAAATATCGACAACTAAGGGAAATATGAATAATAAGAAAACTAGTTGGTGATTCTATTTATTAGTATCATTTAAAGAAGAAACAGATAAATTAAAAAATTACGAAGAAAAATCCATGTTTATGTTGAAAGAGTACAACAGAATTTCATATAGAAAAAAAATTCAAAGAGAAAGATGCTGGTAAAAAAAAACAACTTGTGCGTAACAGCCGCTCAACGGAAGAAAACATCACTACACTAGAGAGTATTTTGTTAAAAAAAATTAATGGAAAAGAAAAAGTTGACATACGTTTAAGTTTATTACTCCTGTTGGATTTAAAATAAAAATAATTTCTTTGTCCTCTGAATATTCAGTTATTTTTTCATTATTATTATTATTATTATTATTATGTCATTTTTCATCATATTTCGAGTTCTGCATTGGTCTCACTACCAACCAAGTCTGCGGGGAGACCTAAGGCAGGTAGTGGCGTGTTGTTATGACTCCATTTCATGTTTTTCTATCTTCCCTATCATCCCCAGCATTACATAGATAACGTTTTCCTTAGTGTGTGGGCTGTACTTAATAAGACAATTTTTTGTATATCTCTTAAGCTGGGGTTTCCAGGGATTCTTTCAATGTGTTGTTTTGTTCCATTTTTTATCATTCCAAGTGCACCTACTATCACTGGCACAACTCTTGTTTTCAATTTCCACATTTTTTCTATTTCAATTTCCAGGTCTTTATATTTTGACAGTTTTTCAAATTCCTTGGTTGCTATGTTACAATCCGCTGGACAAGCCATATCAATTAATAGACAAGTTTTCTCCTTCTGGTTTTTAACAATAATGTCTGGCCTGTTTGCTTCAATTTTTCTGTCTGTGTAGATGGTGTAATCCCATAGAATGGTTACATCTTCTATTTCTGTAACCGGTGCTGGATGATGTTCATACCAGTGTTTGTTTACAGCTTTTCCATAATGTTTGCACATTGCCCAATGTAAATATTGCCCAACTCTATCGTGGCGATTTTTATATTCATTTGGGGCAAGCACAGAACAGCCTGAGATTAGGTGGTCTATTGTTTCTTGGTGTTTATCACAAAACCTGCATTTTGGATCCATATTATTATGCATAATATTTGCCTGAAAGTTTCTCGTGAAAAGACTTTGGTCTTGTGCTGCAAGTATAAATCCTTCAGTTTCAGACTTTAATCCAGATGCACGTAACCATCGATGAGTATTAACTTTATCAACACTGGATTTATTGGCACGTTCTGGATATTGGCCATGCAGATGTTTGTCTTGCCAGCGTTGTTTTATCAGTTCAAGAGCTTTATCCTTGGTTTTCATTTTCATATTTTTTGCCGCAATAGTTGGTTCTTAGCTTCTGTTTTGCTTTCCTACAGAATACACTAAATGTAAATTATTATTATTATTATTATTATTATTATTATTATTATTATTATTATTATTCGGTGATAAGTAGTTATGCGCATGTTTGTCTGATTGTATGAATTTAATTAACAGTCTGGCACAAGGCCACAAATATAGCGTACTCAAAGAGTATATAAATCTACAATACAGATATTGGTCTGCTAGACTAGCCCACGAAGCATTAACTCAAGACGAGGCTTATGAACAGCTTGTTATCGAATTATTACTTAAGGTCACAAATGTCAGGTTATCAGAGAAGATGGAACTCAATACGAATTATCTAACTAGATGAGCTTCATAAACGTCGCATTAGGGCACGTAAATAAATAAAAAGGTAAACAAACCCAGAGACAGGAAGGCAAATGGATAAAGAGTGAATAAAGAAAAATGGAAATAATTATGGCTTCGAAAGTAAAAGACATTACAGTCGGAGACTGTATCGTGAGGAGCCAGACAATTCAGGATTCAAAAACTGGACAACCATATCGAAATTGTTTCCACAATCTTACTTGTTTGTATACTATAAAAATACAGACTGAAATATTGAAATCTATGGTATTTGTATACCTATGTATATAGAAGCTACTTATAAAGGCATTTATATCTGTAAATATCTGGTAAGACACAAGAAATTCTAAGTAACATTACATCTGAGTACAGGAATCAATCTGTCCAAATTCATCTAATTCTATATATGTAAATGCTACAGAAACAAATGTATATTTACAGATATATAGATAGAGAGATTCTAGTGTAAAAACATTTGTGATAGAGTCTATTTTGCCTTCCCCCTTTCTCTCTCTC